>OZ025251.1:0-272340 GCA_964019135.1 Arenicola marina
CTAACCCTAACCCTAACCCTAACCCTAACCCTAACCCTAACCCTAACCCTAACCCTAACCCTAACCCTAACCCTAACCCTAACCTAACCCTAACCCTAACCCTAACCCTAACCCTAACCCTAACCCTAACCCTAACCCCTAACCCTAACCCTAACCCTAACCCTAACCCTAACCCTAACCCTAACCCTAACCCTAACCCTAACCCTAACCCTAACCCTAACCCTAACCCTAACCCTAACCCTAACCCTAACCCTAACCCTAACCCTAACCCTAACCCTAACCCTAACCCTAACCCTAACCCTAACCCTAACCCTAACCCTAACCCTAACCCTAACCCTAACCCTAACCCTAACCCTAACCCTAACCCTAACCCTAACCCTAACCCTAACCCTAACCCTAACCCTAACCCTAACCCTAACCCTAACCCTAACCCCTAACCCTAACCCTAACCCTAACCCTAACCCTAACCCTAACCCTAACCCTAACCCTAACCCTAACCCTAACCCTAACCCTAACCCTAACCCTAACCCTAACCCTAACCCTAACCCTAACCCTAACCCTAACCCTAACCCTAACCCTAACCCTAACCTAACCCTAACCCTAACCCTAACCCTAACCCTAACCCTAACCCTAACCCTAACCCTAACCCTAACCCTAACCCTAACCCTAACCCTAACCCTAACCCTAACCCTAACCCTAACCCTAACCCTAACCCTAACCCTAACCCTAACCCTAACCCTAACCCTAACCCTAACCCTAACCCTAACCCTAACCCTAACCCTAACCCTAACCCTAACCCTAACCCTAACCCTAACCCTAACCCTAACCCTAACCCTAACCCTAACCCTAACCCTAACCCTAACCCTAACCCTAACCCTAACCCTAACCCTAACCCTAACCCTAACCCTAACCCTAACCCTAACCCTAACCCTAACCCTAACCCTAACCCTAACCCTAACCCTAACCCTAACCCTAACCCTAACCCTAACCCTAACCCTAACCCTAACCCTAACCCTAACCCCTAACCCTAACCCTAACCCTAACCCTAACCCTAACCCTAACCCTAACCCTAACCCTAACCCTAACCCTAACCCTAACCCTAACCCTAACCCTAACCCTAACCCTAACCCTAACCCTAACCCTAACCCTAACCCTAACCCTAACCCTAACCCCTAACCCTAACCCTAACCCTAACCCTAACCCTAACCCTAACCCTAACCCTAACCCTAACCCTAACCCTAACCCTAACCCTAACCCTAACCCTAACCCTAACCCTAACCCTAACCCTAACCCTAACCCTAACCCTAACCCTAACCCTAACCCTAACCCTAACCCTAACCCTAACCCTAACCCTAACCCTAACCCTAACCCTAACCCTAACCCTAACCCTAACCCTAACCCTAACCCTAACCCTAACCCTAACCCTAACCCTAACCCTAACCCTAACCCTAACCCTAACCCTAACCCTAACCCTAAACCCTAACCCTAACCCTAACCCTAACCCTAACCCTAACCCTAACCCTAACCCTAACCCTAACCCTAACCCTAACCCTAACCCTAACCCTAACCCTAACCCTAACCCTAACCCTAACCCTAACCCTAACCCTAACCTAACCCTAACCCTAACCCTAACCCTAACCCTAACCCTAACCCTAACCCTAACCCTAACCCTAACCCTAACCCTAACCCTAACCCTAACCCTAACCCTAACCCTAACCCTAACCCTAACCCTAACCCTAACCCTAACCCTAACCCTAACCCTAACCCTAACCCTAACCCTAACCCTAACCCTAACCCTAACCCTAACCCTAACCCTAACCCTAACCCTAACCCTAACCCTAACCCTAACCCTAACCCTAACCCTAACCCTAACCCTAACCCTAACCCTAACCCTAACCCTAACCCTAACCCTAACCCTAACCCTAACCCTAACCCTAACCCTAACCCTAACCCTAACCCTAACCCTAACCCTAACCCTAACCCTAACCCTAACCCTAACCCTAACCCTAACCCTAACCCTAACCCTAACCCTAACCCTAACCCTAACCCTAACCCTAACCCTAACCCTAACCCTAACCCTAACCCTAACCCTAACCCTAACCCTAACCCTAACCCTAACCCTAACCCTAACCCTAACCCTAACCCTAACCCTAACCCTAACCCTAACCCTAACCCTAACCCTAACCCTAACCCTAACCCTAACCCTAACCCTAACCCTAACCCTAACCCTAACCCTAACCCTAACCCTAACCCTAACCCTAACCCTAACCCTAACCCTAACCCTAACCCTAACCCTAACCCTAACCCTAACCCTAACCCTAACCCTAACCCTAACCCTAACCCTAACCCTAACCCTAACCCTAACCCTAACCCTAACCCTAACCCTAACCCTAACCCTAACCCTAACCCTAACCCTAACCCTAACCCTAACCCTAACCCTAACCCTAACCCTAACCCTAACCCTAACCCTAACCCTAACCCTAACCCTAACCCTAACCCTAACCCTAACCCTAACCCTAACCCTAACCCTAACCCTAACCCTAACCCTAACCCTAACCCTAACCCTAACCCTAACCCTAACCCTAACCCTAACCCTAACCCTAACCCTAACCCTAACCCTAACCCTAACCCTAACCCTAACCCTAACCCTAACCCTAACCCTAACCCTAACCCTAACCCTAACCCTAACCCTAACCCTAACCCTAACCCTAACCCTAACCCTAACCCTAACCCTAACCCTAACCCTAACCCTAACCCTAACCCTAACCCTAACCCTAACCCTAACCCTAACCCTAACCCTAACCCTAACCCTAACCCTAACCCTAACCCTAACCCTAACCCTAACCCTAACCCTAACCCTAACCCTAACCCTAACCCTAACCCTAACCCTAACCCTAACCCTAACCCTAACCCTAACCCTAACCCTAACCCTAACCCTAACCCTAACCCTAACCCTAACCCTAACCCTAACCCTAACCCTAACCCTAACCCTAACCCTAACCCTAACCCTAACCCTAACCCTAACCCTAACCCTAACCCTAACCCTAACCCTAACCCTAACCCTAACCCTAACCCTAACCCTAACCCTAACCCTAACCCTAACCCTAACCCTAACCCTAACCCTAACCCTAACCCTAACCCTAACCCTAACCCTAACCCTAACCCTAACCCTAACCCTAACCCTAACCCTAACCCTAACCCTAACCCTAACCCTAACCCTAACCCTAACCCTAACCCTAACCCTAACCCTAACCCTAACCCTAACCCTAACCCTAACCCTAACCCTAACCCTAACCCTAACCCTAACCCTAACCCTAACCCTAACCCTAACCCTAACCCTAACCCTAACCCTAACCCTAACCCTAACCCTAACCCTAACCCTAACCCTAACCCTAACCCTAACCCTAACCCTAACCCTAACCCTAACCCTAACCCTAACCCTAACCCTAACCCTAACCCTAACCCTAACCCTAACCCTAACCCTAACCCTAACCCTAACCCTAACCCTAACCCTAACCCTAACCCTAACCCTAACCCTAACCCTAACCCTAACCCTAACCCTAACCCTAACCCTAACCCTAACCCTAACCCTAACCCTAACCCTAACCCTAACCCTAACCCTAACCCTAACCCTAACCCTAACCCTAACCCTAACCCTAACCCTAACCCTAACCCTAACCCTAACCCTAACCCTAACCCTAACCCTAACCCTAACCCTAACCCTAACCCTAACCCTAACCCTAACCCTAACCCTAACCCTAACCCTAACCCTAACCCTAACCCTAACCCTAACCCTAACCCTAACCCTAACCCTAACCCTAACCCTAACCCTAACCCTAACCCTAACCCTAACCCTAACCCTAACCCTAACCCTAACCCTAACCCTAACCCTAACCCTAACCCTAACCCTAACCCTAACCCTAACCCTAACCCTAACCCTAACCCTAACCCTAACCCTAACCCTAACCCTAACCCTAACCCTAACCCTAACCCTAACCCTAACCCTAACCCTAACCCTAACCCTAACCCTAACCCTAACCCTAACCCTAACCCTAACCCTAACCCTAACCCTAACCCTAACCCTAACCCTAACCCTAACCCTAACCCTAACCCTAACCCTAACCCTAACCCTAACCCTAACCCTAACCCTAACCCTAACCCTAACCCTAACCCTAACCCTAACCCTAACCCTAACCCTAACCCTAACCCTAACCCTAACCCTAACCCTAACCCTAACCCTAACCCTAACCCTAACCCTAACCCTAACCCTAACCCTAACCCTAACCCTAACCCTAACCCTAACCCTAACCCTAACCCTAACCCTAACCCTAACCCTAACCCTAACCCTAACCCTAACCCTAACCCTAACCCTAACCCTAACCCTAACCCTAACCCTAACCCTAACCCTAACCCTAACCCTAACCCTAACCCTAACCCTAACCCTAACCCTAACCCTAACCCTAACCCTAACCCTAACCCTAACCCTAACCCTAACCCTAACCCTAACCCTAACCCTAACCCTAACCCTAACCCTAACCCTAACCCTAACCCTAACCCTAACCCTAACCCTAACCCTAACCCTAACCCTAACCCTAACCCTAACCCTAACCCTAACCCTAACCCTAACCCTAACCCTAACCCTAACCCTAACCCTAACCCTAACCCTAACCCTAACCCTAACCCTAACCCTAACCCTAACCCTAACCCTAACCCTAACCCTAACCCTAACCCTAACCCTAACCCTAACCCTAACCCTAACCCTAACCCTAACCCTAACCCTAACCCTAACCCTAACCCTAACCCTAACCCTAACCCTAACCCTAACCCTAACCCTAACCCTAACCCTAACCCTAACCCTAACCCTAACCCTAACCCTAACCCTAACCCTAACCCTAACCCTAACCCTAACCCTAACCCTAACCCTAACCCTAACCCTAACCCTAACCCTAACCCTAACCCTAACCCTAACCCTAACCCTAACCCTAACCCTAACCCTAACCCTAACCCTAACCCTAACCCTAACCCTAACCCTAACCCTAACCCTAACCCTAACCCTAACCCTAACCCTAACCCTAACCCTAACCCTAACCCTAACCCTAACCCTAACCCTAACCCTAACCCTAACCCTAACCCTAACCCTAACCCTAACCCTAACCCTAACCCTAACCCTAACCCTAACCCTAACCCTAACCCTAACCCTAACCCTAACCCTAACCCTAACCCTAACCCTAACCCTAACCCTAACCCTAACCCTAACCCTAACCCTAACCCTAACCCTAACCCTAACCCTAACCCTAACCCTAACCCTAACCCTAACCCTAACCCTAACCCTAACCCTAACCCTAACCCTAACCCTAACCCTAACCCTAACCCTAACCCTAACCCTAACCCTAACCCTAACCCTAACCCTAACCCTAACCCTAACCCTAACCCTAACCCTAACCCTAACCCTAACCCTAACCCTAACCCTAACCCTAACCCTAACCCTAACCCTAACCCTAACCCTAACCCTAACCCTAACCCTAACCCTAACCCTAACCCTAACCCTAACCCTAACCCTAACCCTAACCCTAACCCTAACCCTAACCCTAACCCTAACCCTAACCCTAACCCTAACCCTAACCCTAACCCTAACCCTAACCCTAACCCTAACCCTAACCCTAACCCTAACCCTAACCCTAACCCTAACCCTAACCCTAACCCTAACCCTAACCCTAACCCTAACCCTAACCCTAACCCTAACCCTAACCCTAACCCTAACCCTAACCCTAACCCTAACCCTAACCCTAACCCTAACCCTAACCCTAACCCTAACCCTAACCCTAACCCTAACCCTAACCCTAACCCTAACCCTAACCCTAACCCTAACCCTAACCCTAACCCTAACCCTAACCCTAACCCTAACCCTAACCCTAACCCTAACCCTAACCCTAACCCTAACCCTAACCCTAACCCTAACCCTAACCCTAACCCTAACCCTAACCCTAACCCTAACCCTAACCCTAACCCTAACCCTAACCCTAACCCTAACCCTAACCCTAACCCTAACCCTAACCCTAACCCTAACCCTAACCCTAACCCTAACCCTAACCCTAACCCTAACCCTAACCCTAACCCTAACCCTAACCCTAACCCTAACCCTAACCCTAACCCTAACCCTAACCCTAACCCTAACCCTAACCCTAACCCTAACCCTAACCCTAACCCTAACCCTAACCCTAACCCTAACCCTAACCCTAACCCTAACCCTAACCCTAACCCTAACCCTAACCCTAACCCTAACCCTAACCCTAACCCTAACCCTAACCCTAACCCTAACCCTAACCCTAACCCTAACCCTAACCCTAACCCTAACCCTAACCCTAACCCTAACCCTAACCCTAACCCTAACCCTAACCCTAACCCTAACCCTAACCCTAACCCTAACCCTAACCCTAACCCTAACCCTAACCCTAACCCTAACCCTAACCCTAACCCTAACCCTAACCCTAACCCTAACCCTAACCCTAACCCTAACCCTAACCCTAACCCTAACCCTAACCCTAACCCTAACCCTAACCCTAACCCTAACCCTAACCCTAACCCTAACCCTAACCCTAACCCTAACCCTAACCCTAACCCTAACCCTAACCCTAACCCTAACCCTAACCCTAACCCTAACCCTAACCCTAACCCTAACCCTAACCCTAACCCTAACCCTAACCCTAACCCTAACCCTAACCCTAACCCTAACCCTAACCCTAACCCTAACCCTAACCCTAACCCTAACCCTAACCCTAACCCTAACCCTAACCCTAACCCTAACCCTAACCCTAACCCTAACCCTAACCCTAACCCTAACCCTAACCCTAACCCTAACCCTAACCCTAACCCTAACCCTAACCCTAACCCTAACCCTAACCCTAACCCTAACCCTAACCCTAACCCTAACCCTAACCCTAACCCTAACCCTAACCCTAACCCTAACCCTAACCCTAACCCTAACCCTAACCCTAACCCTAACCCTAACCCTAACCCTAACCCTAACCCTAACCCTAACCCTAACCCTAACCCTAACCCTAACCCTAACCCTAACCCTAACCCTAACCCTAACCCTAACCCTAACCCTAACCCTAACCCTAACCCTAACCCTAACCCTAACCCTAACCCTAACCCTAACCCTAACCCTAACCCTAACAGTGGTTGCGCCCCACATTTTGGGTGCCTAAATATAGTTTTGGGCAAATAGACAAACAGGTTAACCGAGTATATCACGCCCCTTAACGGACACACGTTAATGCATTAGGTGCTTAACATACCTAAAAACGGTTGTCGTCACTATCGCCATGAATGACCTATGGCGGAAAATGTGTTTTTATGTGGGGCTTTGGGTGATTGCGTTGTGCCACGCTTTTGCAAAGAGGGTTAGAGAGGGTTCAAGAGCAGTTAGGGGTCCCACTAGACGTTCATGTTAAGTTTTAGAAGACCCTTTATAACCCTTCAAAAAAAGTTCGCGTCAAATTTACGAAACAAAAAAAATGACTTTCCACTCTTGCTCCATAATCTCCAGATATCTCAGATTTTCACAACATTTCAATATTTCACACTTTACTTCATAAAACTTTTATTTTTAAGGCTTTTTCGCCCATTTTTGCATATAGTATGTAATATGGGCACAGGCACATGTCCAAATTTTATTCTTTTTTTTCCTCAAGGTCAAGGTTGTTTTTTGGCCAAAAAGTGATTTCCATCACCCGAAGCCCCACTCGGCTTTTCGAACATTTCCATTGTTGCATCATTACATATCTTTCTCTTTTACGGATCAATTGTAAAGTTCTCACACGGATGCCTAATTAGACCATTGTCATAATATCCTTCAATGGCGTAGATAGCTCCAGCATAAGATTGTTATTTTAATTGTTTTTCACATTTCAATAACCCTAGTTTTTGCTAGGGTTGGTCATAACTTGTTTATTAATCATAATTTTAAATCCATATTGCATATATGTTATACAAGGCATTGCAACCTTTCATAATAACCAAAGGTCAAGGCACATTTCCTCACATAACAATAGGTAGATGCACTTTTGTTGATTTTTAAGGTCACCAAGGTCATTTATATTACAGGTCATGTCATTCCATACACAACTAAACATACTTAAACGTCAAAGCTCTAACTGCATTATCTTAGAAAATACCGCCGGTTTAAGTCATGAAAACACCTTACCTTAAAAAAATTCTGACCTGGGTATGACCTTCATTTTCAATAGTAATAATAACCATGGCCATCTATATGACATACTTGAGTGATGACCTCCATTATGGAGGGAAAGATGCCGAAAAGATGAAAAAACGTAGTTTTTTTTCAAAATTTGCGACACATATTGTAACATTAACTGTGACCTCAGTTTTCGCATGACAATGGGTCTAATGCACACAATTGCGCCACGACACGTGTTCTTACATACATTGTGAAATTACATGTCTAACTTTCTTAGTTTAGGGCCAATAACTAGTTTTTGCATTAAAATTACATAGTTGTAACACTATTTCTATATTGACTCATATGACCTTTCGATCGTATGCTATTTGCCATAAGTACATATTTGAAGAAAGACAAAGTCCCAAATAAGTATTTTGCGAAGACAAAATCATGATAATATCAGTATCAGTATCACATCTGTCAAAATTGGGATGCTATCATGCCGCCATAAGTGGATTTTGGCCCCAAAGTAGTTTTTTTGCGATTTCTGCCAGGATTCTGCCATGATAACTGCCAGTTATGGAGTACATATTACGGGCAATCCTGTGATGTACATAATATGCCCTGACAACCATTATTACCAGTCAAAAGTGTCGCAAAACGTCGCAGATTCGAGGTCATCACACCAGGGCACAATTGGGGCTTTGGGTGACGTCTCATTAATCTCTAATTTCAATGGTAATCGAGCACAATATACATAATATGTTTCAGTATATATCAAGGCTAATGTCGTCATGTACACATAATTCCCTGGCAACAATTATTACCCGTCCTGTGTGTCTGAAAACGGTGCTCATTTTATGTCAGCACACCCGGGCCCAAATGGGGCTTTGGGTGACGTATTTCAAGTCATAACGTACCGTTTAAGGACGATGGCCAGGATCGAGGGTAAGGTTAGGTTAGGTCACATTGTACTGCAGCAAAGTGCTTGGACCGCAGAATTACAGTTCGCATATGTGACATATTAGAGACTATTTAGCAGCAGCCGAGCGCATTCCATGGAAATGTTATGTTAGTACGTCACCTATATTTTACATATATATTACCCCGGGAACATGTCTCCGCTCTTCCCTTCCTTCTACCATTCTCGCCATATGACCCGGCCGCCACCCCCGTTGGAGACCCTACCCATACCCCTGGTGGGGACCTCGACCTTTTTCCGCCCCTAGACCTATTGGGGACCCTTCACCTGTAAGGCACGCAGCCCCAAACCCGTCGAAAACAAAAAAGTCTCTTCCCTCCCTTACCCGCCATCTGCAGATATCTCAGAATATTTACTCCAATATGCTGGATCACAGTTTCCATCATAACACTTTTGTTTCTAAGCGGTTTTCGCCCATTTTTATATCTAGTATGTAATATGTAACCAGGCGTCTGTTCATATAATATGACCTTGATATATTCAGGTCAAGGTCATTTTTCGGCCCAAAACTAATTCCAGGATTTCGTACAGCCTAAAGATAGGACAACGTGAAATAGGGGTCCCCTTTCCATGATCACTACACGCTTAATATTATAGTTAGAGACTTGTAGTCTCGTTCATCCAATTGGTCATGTCACAGTCCTATAATTTGAGTATGGTGTCCTATGTCACTCTCCTTAACTTTCGTTTCAAACTTGGCTCAACATGACACTATTTTGCTCGAAAAAGAGCATATATTTCACTGTCACGGGCAAAATCAACCAAATAATACCCGGAAAAGTCCTAAATATATCATGGCGCTATGTGCCCTAAGTTGTTCTGGAGAAAATTTGGTTAAAAGTGATATAATTTAGCTATAAAGAGTAAAAAACCGCTCATTTCCGGTCAAAATCAAGTTTGGGCGGGAACACTGCAATTGGTGATTTCCGCTAGAATACATTATATGGGATTACACCCTATAGGCAGTTATGTACTACATGTCGAGGGCTTTCTCATGATGTATGTGTCATACCCTAGGATCAATTATTTAGCGTCGCAATTGGCAAAAACCTTGCAGATTTTCATCATATTTGAGTATTTCTTATTGCAAAAGGGGCACAAGTCTTTGATAACATGAGATATTTTGTCACACCCATATAGATTCACATACATTGGTCAATTGGGCATATTTCTTAGCCATAAGCTAAGCGCACCGACTTTGTATTATGCCATACAAACAATTTACAAAGACACAATGTCTACAAAGAAAATCTACAAACATTACAATATACAATTTAGCCTTTAACCTCAAGTGGTACGGTTAAAATTCATATATCATTTTTAAGCCACGATCAAGAGCTTTCTTTTCATGTATATATAATATCCTAAGGAGTTATATTTTGGGTCGAAAGAGTGGAAAAATAAACTGAAAGTATCACTTTTTTCTTATATTTTGGCTTCAACACAAAGGAAGCCATGTCAAAAAGAACTATTTTTTGCGTGACTCATATCAGTTTGCCTACACCAGGTGTCGAGGCACATTCTGGAATACAAAAGTACCCAGTAAGGCCCTTTAAAAGACTGATCAAAGACATTTAATATCCGAAGGGGTATATCCCAACAGTTGGGCAAAATTGGGGCTTTGGGTGACCATATATAGGGTCAGTTATGAGGCCACATTTAGTCACGTGAGACCAGTTGTAGCCACATTTAGTCACATGAGACCCGTTGTAGCCACATGGGCACCTCCTTGTGGTAACACATGGCTCTCTGTGGCCACATACTGCTCCACCTTGCTCCACATGGCTCGCCGTGAATCCATATGACTTCCCCTCCTTCTCCCATTCTCGCATTATGACCCCGCCCCCACCCCCGTTGGCGACGCTACCCATACCCCTGGTGGGGACCTCGCCCCAACCCCCGTTGGGGACCTTTTTCCGCCCTTAGCCCTATTGGGGACCCTTCACCTGTAAGGCAGGCAGCCCCAAAACCGTCGAAAACATAAAAGTCTCTTCCCTCCCTTACCCGCAATCTGCAGATATCTCAGAATATTTACTCCAATATGCTGGATCACAGTTTCCATAATAACACTTTTGTTTCTAAGCGGTTTTCGCCCATTTTTATATATAGTATGTAATATGTAACCAGGCGTCTGTTCATATAATATGACCTTGATATATTCAGGTCAAGGTCATTTTTCGGCCCAAAACTAATTCCAGGATGTCGTACAGCCTAAAGATAGGACAACGTGAAATAGGGGTCCCCTTTCCATAATCACTACACGCTCAATATTATAGTTAGAGACTTGTAGTCTCGTTCATTCAATTTTTCATGTCACAGTACTATAATTTGAATACGGTGTCCTATGTTACTCTCCTTAACTTTCGTTTCAAACTTGGCTCAACATGACACTATTTTGCTCGAAAAACAGCATATATTTCACTGTCACGGGCAAAATCAACCAAATAATACCCGGAAAAGTCCTAAATATATCAGGCCGCTATGTGCCCTAAGTTGTTCTGGAGAAAATTTGGTTAAAAGTGATATAATTTAGCTATAAGGAGTAAAAAACCGCTCATTTCCGGTCAAAATCAAGTTTGGGCGGGAACATGGCAATTGGTGATTTCCGCTAGAATACATTATATGGGATTACACCCTATAGGCAGTTATGTACTACATGTCGAGGGCTTTCTCATGATGTATGTGTCATACCCTAGGATCAATTATTTAGCGTCGCAATTGGCAAAAACCTTGCAGATTTTCATCATATTTGAGTATTTCTTATTGCAAAAGGGGCACAAGTCCTTGATAACATGAGATATTTTGTCACACCCATATAGATTAACATACATTGGTCAATTGGGCATATTTCTTAGCCATAAGCTAAGCGCACCGACTTGGTATTATGCCATACAAACAATTTACAAAGACACAATGTCTACAAAGAAAATCTACAAACATTACAATATACAATTTAGCCTTTAACCTCAAGTGGTACGGTTAAAATTCATATATCATTTTTAAGCCACGATCATTTTTTGCGTCACTCATATCAGTTTTCCTACACCAGGTGTCGGGGCATATTCTGGAATACAAAAGTACCCAGTAAGGCCCTTTAAAGGGCCGATCAAACACATTTAATATCCGAAGGGGTATATCCCAACAGCTGGGCAAAATTGGGGCTCTGGGTGACAAGGTGCTAACCCTGACCCTGTTAGGACGGGGCAGGAGGCAGTTAGTGTACCAGACCGGTTAGTGTACCAGACCGGTTAGTGTACCAGACCGGTTAGTGTACCAGACCGGTTAGTGTACCAGACCGGTTAGTGTACCAGACCGGTTAGTGTACCAGACCGGTTAGTGTACCAGACCGGTTGGTGTACCAGACCGGTTAGTGTACCAGACCGGTTAGTGTACCAGACCGGTTAGTGTACCAAACCGGTTAGTGTACCAGACCGGTTAGTGTACCAGACCGGTTAGTGTACCAGACCGGTTAGTGTACCAGACCGGTTAGTGTACCAGACCGGTTAGTGTACCAGACCGGTTAGTGTACCAGACCGGTTAGTGTACCAGACCGGTTAGTGTACCAGACCGGTTAGTGTACCAGACCGGTTAGTGTACCAGACCGGTTAGTGTACCAGACCGGTTAGTGTACCAGACCGGTTAGTGTACCAGACCGGTTAGTGTACCAGACCGGTTAGTGTACCAGACCGGTTAGTGTACCAGACCGGTTAGTGTACCAAACCGGTTAGTGTACCAAACCGGTTAGTGTACCAGACCGGTTAGTGTACCAGACCGGTTAGTGTACCAGACCGGTTAGTGTACCAGACCGGTTAGTGTACCAGACCGGTTAGTGTACCAGACCGGTTAGTGTACCAAACCGGTTAGTGTACCAAACCGGTTAGTGTACCAAACCGGTTAGTGTACCAGGCCGGTTAGTGTACCAGACCGGTTAGTGTACCAGACCGGTTAGTGTACCAGACCGGTTAGTGTACCAGACCGGTTAGTGTACCAGACCGGTTAGTGTACCAGACCGGTTAGTGTACCAGACCGGTTAGTGTACCAGACCGGTTAGTGTACCAGACCGGTTAGTGTACCAGACCGGTTAGTGTACCAGACCGGTTAGTGTACCAGACCGGTTAGTGTACCAGACCGGTTAGTGTACCAGACCGGTTAGTGTACCAGACCGGTTAGTGTACCAAACCGGTTAGTGTACCAAACCGGTTAGTGTACCAGACCGGTTAGTGTACCAGACCGGTTAGTGTACCAGACCGGTTAGTGTACCAGACCGGTTAGTGTACCAAACCGGTTAGTGTACCAAACCGGTTAGTGTACCAAACCGGTTAGTGTACCAGACCGGTTAGTGTACCAGACCGGTTAGTGTACCAGACCGGTTAGTGTACCAGACCGGTTAGTGTACCAGACCGGTTAGTGTACCAGACCGGTTAGTGTACCAGACCGGTTAGTGTACCAGACCGGTTAGTGTACCAGAAGAGATAGAATAGGGCACCTGCTTAAGTGTCTTGCTTTGGAGAACACTTTACAAAGGAAACGCATCTCTCTAAAACAATTATTAAGGAAGAGACGGTATAAAGTAGACAAATATACATAGGAGAGAAATGTTGTGGTCATTAAGTTTTTTTCTTTCTCTTAGGGGAAGACAATAAAAGAATAATTAAGTCTCTACTAAGATTATTAAGGGAAGTACGGCCTAAAGAAAATGGTATTCCACTAAAAAAATTTTTTTTTAAATTGACGGCAATTACTTACTGAGTCATACGAGAAGCCAATAACCGAAGTATCAGGTCTCTACGGCCATTATTAAGGGAGATAGGGTATAACGTATACAAATATACATCGGAGAGAAATATTGTGGTCAGTAAATTTATTCGTTTTTCCGAGGGGAAGACAATAAAAGAATAATTAAGTCTCTACTAAAATTATTAAGGGAATTACGGCCTAAACAAGGTATATCCCAACAGTTGGGCAAAATTGGGGCTCTGGGTGACAAGGTGCTAACCCTAACCCTGTTAGGACGGGGCAGGAGGCAGGGGGCCAGGAGAGTATGGATGTTGTAAGACGGGGGGGGGGGGCATGGGAGTCTGGAGGGTGCTAAGGTCTTGTGGTTAAAAAATAATGAAAAGATATAAATATAAAAATAATGAAAAATTTATTATAAAAATAATATACCTCATTTTAATAGACCATGACTCAAAAAATATCATCGCTACACATAATTTGAGGGCATATCGCTTACTTACTTTTCTTAGGAGTATACTATAAAAAAGAAATGAAGTCTCTACTACAATTATTAAGGAAGGTACGGCCTAAAAAGAAAGTACCATAAGTGCGACATTTGCGGCCAAAAACATAAAAACGGTTTTTCACCCCCCCCCCTACCTAATTCAATGGAATATAGCGGAAAAACCACAAGAGATAGAATAAATCTGAGGGCACCTGCTTAAGCGTCTTGCTTTGGAGAACACTTTACAAAGAAAACGCATTTCTCTAAAACAATTATTAAGGGAAAGACGGTATAAAGTAGACAAATATACATAGGAGAGAAATGTTGTGGTCATTAAGTTTTTTCCTTTCTCTTATGGGAAGACAATAAAAGAATAATTAAGTCTCTACTAAGATTATTAAGGGAAGTACGGCCTAAAGAAAATGGTATTCCACTAAAAACATTTTTTTAAAAATTGACGGCAATTACTTACTGAGTCATACGAGAAGCCAATAACCGAAGTATCAGGTCTCTACGGCCATTATTAAGGGAGATAGGGTATAACGTATACAAATATACATCGGAGAGAAATGTTGTGGTCAGTAAATTTATTCGTTTTTCCGAGGGGAAGACAATAAAAGAATAATTAAGTCTCTACTAAAATTATTAAGGGAATTACGGCCTAAACAAGGTATATCCCAACAGTTGGGCAAAATTGGGGCTCTGGGTGACAAGGTGCTAACCCTAACCCTGTTAGGACGGGGCAGGAGGCAGGGGCCAGGAGAGTATGGATGTTGTAAGACCGGGGGGGGGTGGGCATGGGAGTCTGGAGGGTGCTAAGGTCTTGTGGTTAAAAAATAATGAAAAGATATAAATATAAAAATAATGAAAAATGTATTATAAAAATAATATACCTCATTTTAATAGACCATGACTCAAAAAATATCATCGCTACACATAATTTGAGGGCATATCGCTACTTACTTTTCTTAGGAGTATACTATAAAAAAGAAATGAAGTCTCTACTACAATTATTAAGGAAGGTACGGCCTAAAAAGAAAGTACCATAAGTGCGACATTTGCTGCCAAAAACATAAAAACGGTTTTTCACCCCCCCTACCTAATTCAATGGAATATAGCGGAAAAAACACAAGAGATAGAATAAATCTGAGGGCACCTGCTTAAGCGTCTTGCTTTGGAGAACACTTTACAAAGAAAACGCATTTCTCTAAAACAATTATTAAGGGAAAGACGGTATAAAGTAGACAAATATACATAGGAGAGAAATGTTGTGGTCATTAAGTTTTTTCCTTTCTCTTAGGGGAAGACAATAAAAGAATAATTAAGTCTCTACTAAGATTATTAAGGGAAGTACGGCCTAAAGAAAATGGTGTTCCACTGAAAAAAAATTTTTTTCAATTGACGGCAATTACTTACTGACTCATACGAGAAGACAATAAACGAAGTATCAGGTCTCTACTGCGATTATTAAGGGAGATAGGGTATAACGTATACAAATATACATCGGAGAGAAATGTTGTGGTCATTAAATTTATTCGTTTTTCCTAGGGGAAGACAATAAAAGAATAATTAAGTCTCTACTAAGATTATTAAGGGAAGTACGGCCTAAAGAAAATGGTATTCCACTAAAAACATTTTTTTAAAAATTGACGGCAATTACTTACTGAGTCATACGAGAAGCCAATAACCGAAGTATCAGGTCTCTACGGCCATTATTAAGGGAGATAGGGTATAACGTATACAAATATACATCGGAGAGAAATGTTGTGGTCAGTAAATTTATTCGTTTTTCCGAGGGGAAGACAATAAAAGAATAATTAAGTCTCTACTAAAATTATTAAGGGAATTACGGCCTAAACAAGGTATATCCCAACAGTTGGGCAAAATTGGGGCTCTGGGTGACAAGGTGCTAACCCTAACCCTGTTAGGACGGGGCAGGAGGCAGGGGCCAGGAGAGTATGGATGTTGTAAGACCGGGGGGGGGGGTGGGCATGGGAGTCTGGAGGGTGCTAAGGTCTTGTGGTTAAAAAATAATGAAAAGATATAAATATAAAAATAATGAAAAATGTATTATAAAAATAATATACCTCATTTTAATAGACCATGACTCAAAAAATATCATCGCTACACATAATTTGAGGGCATATCGCTACTTACTTTTCTTAGGAGTATACTATAAAAAAGAAATGAAGTCTCTACTACAATTATTAAGGAAGGTACGGCCTAAAAAGAAAGTACCATAAGTGCGACATTTGCTGCCAAAAACATAAAAACGGTTTTTCACCCCCCCTACCTAATTCAATGGAATATAGCGGAAAAAACACAAGAGATAGAATAAATCTGAGGGCACCTGCTTAAGCGTCTTGCTTTGGAGAACACTTTACAAAGAAAACGCATTTCTCTAAAACAATTATTAAGGGAAAGACGGTATAAAGTAGACAAATATACATAGGAGAGAAATGTTGTGGTCATTAAGTTTTTTCCTTTCTCTTAGGGGAAGACAATAAAAGAATAATTAAGTCTCTACTAAGATTATTAAGGGAAGTACGGCCTAAAGAAAATGGTGTTCCACTGAAAATTTTTTTTTTTCAATTGACGGCAATTACTTACTGACTCATACGAGAAGACAATAAACGAAGTATCAGGTCTCTACTGCGATTATTAAGGGAGATAGGGTATAACGTATACAAATATACATCGGAGAGAAATGTTGTGGTCATTAAATTTATTCGTTTTTCCTAGGGGAAGACAATAAAAGAATAATTAAGTCTCTACTAAAATTATTAAGGGAATTACGGCCTAAACAAAATATCCCAACAGTTGGGCAAAATTGGGGCTCTGGGTGACAAGGTGCTAACCCTAACCCTGTTAGGACGGGGCAGGAGGCAGGGGCCAGGAGAGTATGGATGTTGTAAGACGGGGGGGGGGGGGCAGGGGAGTCTGGAGGGTGCTAGGACTAGGGGGGGGGGGTAGGAGCCAGATGAGTCTGGAGGGTGTTAAGACGGAGGGGTAGGGGCCAAGAGGGTCTGGAGCGTGTCATGACGCTCAAATATACATGGGGGAGAAATGTTGTGGTTATTAAATTTATTCATTTTTTCTAGGGGAAGACAAGGGTAACAAAAAGCTCTTGCCGATGAGATTATAAAAATATCAAAATTACGTCTCTACTACAATTATTAAGAAAGTTATGGCACAAACTAAAAAACATTTTAAGCATGCTCACCGCTCGGCCTTCCTGATGCTATAGACGTCCAGCAGGCTACGCCACACGGACGCCGCACCTTTAGTGCGGCCTTGCGGAACGAACTCGCCAGGGCATTTAATGCCAATATAGAACTGAAATCGGTGAACACCCGTATAATAAGACAGACGGTGGGCAAGGACAAGAGGCTGAGAGAGGCTCTGGCGTGTGAGAGGCACACAATGAAGCAGTTGTATGACGCGATACGCTCGTTTTGGCGCGGTCGCCCGGTGTGATAATGTATTTATTTATAGCTTATTCCATTAACTTATTTGTATATATCAACACTGACCGGTTGTAAATATTAGTATGGTTTAGTAATTTATGTATTTATGGACAAAGTATGCCAGTAACTTATTTGTGTATATAAACCCTGGTGTTATATTCTGGAACTGGTTGTACATATTAGTCTTGTCTAGTAACTTATGTATTTATTTATAACTTAGGCCAATAACTTATTTGTATTTATAAACCCCTGGTCTTATATTCCTAAACTGGTTGTACATCTTAACAGGGTTAGGGTTAGGGCTAGTAACTTATGTATTTATTAATAACGTATGCCAATAAATTATTTGTATATATGAACCCTGGTGTTATATTCTTGAACTGATTGTACATATTATTCTCGTCTAGTTACTTATGCCAGTAATTTATTTGTATATATAAACTCTGGTAATATATCAGAGCTTGTCAGAGCTTGTCTATAAAAAGGAAATTTTGCGTCACCCAAGTCCCGGTAGAATTTAATTATAATTTGTAAAAGTTAAAGTTGCATGTCGAGTTGTTTCCCGCCAAAACTAAAGAGGTCAAAATACAAATAAGAATCAGTTCTTGAATCATTCAAGATTGGTTTTATCTATACTCCACCCATGCCAGACTGCCAAATAGTGTCTCTTAGCCTTGTCCGTGATATCAATTTACCACAAATTTTCATTTTAGTGGTAAACGTCATCAGTTTGTGTGCTTCGTGATGCTTTGGTATAAGTAGCAGTGTCGCGACAGTGTTCCATGGTGTCGCGGGATAGACACGTTTGCCACACCACAGCCGAAACGGCGAGGTTTATCAGGTTTCTGAATTTATGGAATGGAACAATCGAGTTTTCTGCAAATTTTGATATAAATTTCGCCTGGGCTTAGTTTTGGCGGGAAAGAACTCGATATGCAACTTTAATTTTGAAGGTCAAATATTTACATCTGACAACGGAAGTATATTAGAAAAACATTGCCCATGGCGAGTTCTATAAAGACTAATGCCTAAGTCAAAATATTTTACAACATTTTCCCTTACCCTCGAAATTTGGGGGTAAGGGGAAAAAAAAAAAAAAAAAAAAAAAAAAACAGTTAGGCATGTCACATTATAGCCCTTCGCATGCCGATCAATAAAATATACTGTCTTCTCGTTCAGTTCCACATTTTGCCAAAAATGTAGCCATTTTTCAAAACAAAAAAATTAACCCCCATTTTCGTGTCACCCAAGTGCCGGTAGAAATGCATTACAATTTGTTGAAGTTAATTTTGAAGGTCAAATATTTACATCTGCCAACTGAAGTATATTAGAAAAACATTGCCCATGGCGAGTTCTATAAAGACTAATGCCTAAGTCAAAATATTTTACAACATTTTCCCTTACCCTCGAAATTTGGGGGTAAGGGAAAAAAAAAAAAAAAAAAAAAAAAAAAACAGTTAGGCATGTCACATTATAGCCCTTCGCATGCCGATCAATAAAATATACTGTCTTCTCGTTCAGTTCCACATTTTGCCAAAAATGTAGCCATTTTTCAAAACAAAAAAATTAACCCCCATTTTCGTGTCACCCAAGTGCCGGTAGAAATGCATTACAATTTGTTGAAGTTAATTTTGAAGGTCAAATATTTACATCTGCCAACTGAAGTATATTAGAAAAACATTGCCCATGGCGAGTTCTATAAAGACTAATGCCTAAGTCAAAATATTTTACAACATTTTCCCTTACCCTCGAAATTTGGGGGTAAAGGGAAAAAAAAAAAAAAAAAAAAAAAAAAAAAAAGTTAGGCATGTCATATTATAGCCCTTCGCATGCCGATAAATAAAATATACTGTCATTTCGTTCAGTTCCACATTTTGCCAAACATGTAGCCATTTATCCATAAACAAAATTAACCCTCATTTTCGTGTCACCCAAGCCCCGCTAGAAATGCATTACAATTTTTAAAAGTTAATTTTGAAGGTCAAATATTTACATCTGACAACTGAAGTATATTAGAAAAGCATTGCCCATGGGGAGTTCTATAAAGACCAATGCCTAAGTCAAAATATTGTACAACATTTTTCCCTTACCCCTAAATTTGGGGGTAAAGGGAAAAAATAATTAAAAAATGGAATTATATGAACACAAAACGATAACTATCACAGATGAATCGAATCATAAGTTTGTTTTGAATTGAATTAGATGAACACACAAACATAACTACTACAGATTAACTATCACAGATGAATAGAGTAGGTTTGGCTATGAACTGAAGTAGATGGACACACAAATATGACTACCACAGATGAATCGAATAAGTTTGGCTATGAACTGAATTAGATGGACACACAAATATGAATACCACAGAGTAATGGAATAAGTTTGGCTATGAAGTGAATTAGATGGACACACAAAGATGACTACCACAGATGATAGATACGCGCCCCTAGCCCTTTATTTATTTATTTATTTTATATAGATACGCGCCCTAGCCCTTCATTAATTTATTTATTTTAGATAGATACGCGCCCCTAGCCCTTTATTTATTTATTTTAGATAGATACGCGCCCTAGCCATTTACTTATTTATTTATTTTAGATAGATACGCGCCCCTAGCCTTTTATTTATTTATTTATTTTAGATAGATACGCGCCGTAGGCCTTTATTTATTTATTTATTTTAGATACGCTATGTTCCGTCACGCTAAATAAATATATATATATATATATAAAGACTTGGCGTTCTTAATTCCTGTCTTATGGTACGATGACCTGACTTGACTTCAATTGAGATGCTTAATGACATATGACCTCTTTCTTGACCTAACCCTAAACCTTTCGTGCGAGATACGCACGAAAGTGTAACCCCACCCCCTCAGTTGACTCTTCTGAAAAAAACTGGGATTTTATCCCAGAATTGTGCCGGCCGCGTAAATAGACCCTTTAAAATAGACCTAGAGTGGCGTATTTAGTGTCTACGGATAGCCCTTGACGAGTTCTACAAGTCTGTCTTACATTGAAGGAGGTGGCCCTTGAATCAAGGGCTGCCCTTTGATTCAAAGGCCCTGTGGTGAAGGTGCATGCATGGCTCAATGGTGAAGTAATGCATTTTTTTATAGAAATTTAAAAAACTAATTGTGCCCTTGATACAAAAGCCGGCCCTTTGATTATTACCTAATATTGTAGAGCAGGGCTAGGGCTTTCTTTTGATGTCTTATGGTTGGCCCTGAGGTCATTATTTTGCGAGATACGCACGAAACTGTAACCCCACCCCCCTTTGGAGATAGCAATTGATCCTTATAGAACTTGTTACGCCAACAAATTTTCTAATATAATTTAGTTGTCAATTATGATTATTTCCCTCTCAAATATGCATTTAAAACATTCAAAGGGCGATAATAGGGATATTTGGAGATAGCAATTGATCCTTATAGAACTTGTTACGCCAAATTTTTTCCTAATATAATTTAGTTGTCAATTATGATTATTTCCCTCTCAAATATGCATTTAAAACATTCAAAGGGCGATAATAGGGATATTTGGAGATAGCAATTGATCCTTATAGAACTTGTTACGCCAATGATTTTTCTAATATAATTTAGTTGTCAATTATGATTATTTCCCTCTCAAATATGCATTTAAAACATTCAAAGGGCGATAATAGGGATATTTGGAGATAGCAATTGATCCTTATAGAACTTGTTACGCCAACAAATTTTCTAATATAATTTAGTTGTCAATTATGATTATTTCCCTCTCAAATATGCATTTAAAACATTCAAAGGGCGATAATAGGGATAAAAGAATTTTTTTTGCTCATAATTTCACTTTATTATGATTTTCTGATGTCATTGGAAGCAAATGCATCAACTTTGAAGTCGGTATCTCGTACTTTGTAAAATTGATCTAAAATGACCTCATTAAAACAAAATTAATCTAAAATGACGTCATTAAGCCCCATAAGCCGAAAATGAGGTCAAATTGGTAAAAAAATTAGACTAATACCATTTAAATGCAAAAAAGTGTTTTTGTTTACACTAAATCGCCCATAGTTTCGTTAATATTGAAAATTGACCACCATCAATGGATATATTTGTAATTGCCTGCTTATGTAATATACAAATCTGTAATAATCTCAACTTTTGAAAAAATAATTTTTTTTTGAACCAAGGCTTACCCCTTAGTTCAAAAGGGGGGGTGTCGGCACATATTTGGAGATAGCAATTGATCCTTATAGAACTTGTTACGCCAAAAAAAAATGCTAATATAATTTAGTTGTCAATTATGATTAGTTCCCTCTCAAATATGCATTTAAAACATTCAAAGGGCGATAACAGGGATAAAAGAATTTTTTTTGCTCATAATTTCACTTTATTATGATTTTCTGATGTCATTGAAAGCAAATGCATCAACTTTGAAGTCGGTATCTCGTACTTTGTAATATTGATCTAAAATGACCTCATTAAAACAAAATTAATCTAAAATGACCTCATTAAGCCCCATATGACCTTATTAAACCCATATGACCTCGTTAAACCCCGTATGACCTCGTTTAAACCCATATGACCTCATTAAACCCGAAATGACCTCAATAAACCCATGTGACCTCGTTTGACCCCATATGACCTCATTAAACCCGAAATGTCCTCATTAAACCCGAAATGACCTCATTAAACCCATGTGACCTCATTTGACCCCAAATGACCTCATCAAACCCATATGACCTCATTTGACCCCATATGACCTCATTAAACCCGAAATGACCTCATTAAACCCATATGACCTCATTTGACCCCATATGACCTCATTTAACGCGAAATGACCTCATTAAACCCATATGACCTCATTTGACCCCAAATGACCTCATCAAACCCATATGACCTCATTTGACCCCATATGACCTCATTAAACCCGAAATGACCTCATTAAACCCATATGACCTCATTAAACCCATATGACCTCATTTGACCCCAAATGACCTCATTAAACCCAAAATGACCTCATTAAACCCATATGACCTCATTTGACCCCATATGACCTCATTACACCCATATGACCTCATTTGACCCCATATGACCTCATACGCGCCCTAGGCCTTTATTTATTTTTTTATTTTAGATACGCTAGATTCCGTCACGCTAAATAAATAAATATATATATATATATATAAAGACTTGGCGTTCTTAATTCCTGTCTTATCGTACGATGACCTGACTTTACTTCAATTGACATTCTTAATGACATATGACCTCTTTCTTGACCTGACCTTGACCCCATTTGACATTAATTTATCTCACGTTCACCTCATTAAACATAGTTTGATCTCATGTGTCCTACAAACCTTTGACCCTCGACCTCGATTACGACTCCATGTAGATTTACATACATTGGTCAATTGGGCATATTTTTTAGCCATATGCTAAGCGCACCGACTTTGTATTATGTCATACAAACAATTTTCATAAAGATGGGTATGCCACAACACGTGGGCACAATAGCGGGGCTTGGGTGACATAAACAGGGTTAGCTGTGGGACCAAACCAATCGCCGTCACGGGCTAAATTAGCCGAATAACATTGGGATAAATGCTAAATATATGAGAAAAACAGCTTTACTACGGTATTATACAGAAATATTTGTTAATATAACCGAAATAAAGTGAAAGTATCACTTTTTTCTTATATTTTGGTTTGAACACAAAGGAAGCCATGTCAAAAAGAACTATTTTTTGCGTCACTCATATAAGTTTGCCTACACCAGGTGTCGGGGCATATTCTGGAATACAAAAGTACCAAGTAAGGCCCTTTAAAAGGCCGATCAAACACATTTAATATCCGAAGGGGTATATCCCAACAGTTGGGCAAAATTGGGGCTTTGGGTGACAAGGTGCTAACCCTAACCCTAGCCATTTTCTGAAAAATGTAGGGTTCCAAACGTTATGAAGATGCATGAAAAACTAATAACAAAATTTACAACACCGGAGCTTACTGATTATACCCCACATGGTTCTAACTGGTTTTAATGTAGAGTATCATGTTTTATCCAATACTGTGACGAAATAGGACCGTTGTAGCTAAATTCACACAAATAAGACATAATGCAGATGTTTTTTTTGTTTAAATCAAGTGGGACCTGCAGTGACGTTGCTCACTAAACTCAAACAGGTGGCTCCACATGGTTCCACATAGTACACATGATTCCACATGGCTCCGCATGGTCTCACATGAGCCCACGCGGCTTCACATGGCTACATATGGTACCACATGGTCCAACATGGAAGCAGGAGTTTTCCACATGAAACCAAGTGTCAAATGGTCTCACGTGGTTTCCACACGGTCTGACGTCGTATCCATATGGTCTTACGGGGTTTCCACATGGTCCAAATGACATTTAAATGTTTGCTTTGCTAGCCCAAACCCTAATTTACCCAATTTTTTTTCTCTTTCCATAAAAAATAATTTTCGCCTAAAAAGGACATTGTGGCCCGAATTGACTGTACAGATAGATTTTCGGGCTCTATGACCACACACTGGTATTATTTTTATTTTCAAGGTCCCATTGTTTGTCCATAAACTTTGTACTTAAACATGCTACCAGAAAATACACTAAAATTGCCCGCCTAAGCTTTCTTCCTAATTTATGACAAATAGTAAGCAGAAAGTAACGTAACTTAATGCTTGGGTAATGCTAATGATGAATCCTAGTTATATATTTAATCCCTGCTCACACCAAACTTGGACTAGAAACATAAGTTAAAAGGGTTAGAGCAAGACTAGTGTAAAAAGTAGGCACAAAAAATCGTTTTAGGTCGAGTTGCATGCTCTATACAATGCTGTGAAATAATAGGACCATAGCAGTAAAATCCACACCAATATAAAATAATATCTATCTAAAACTTTTTGTCAAGTGGGGCTTTCGGTGACTTTAATCACCTAGTCTAAAATTTTGTTAACTTGTGGGGCTTGGTGTGCCTAAAATGGGGCTTTGGGTGCCTAAAATGGGGCTTTGGGTGACTAAAGTGGGGCTTTGGGTGACTAAAGTGGGGCTTCGGGTGCTTGGTCACCCCGAGCCCCAATTGTGCCCGAAAATTGTGGGGCTTTGGGTGCCTAAAGTGGGGCTTTGGGTATCGCAACCCTTACCCTAACCCTAACCCTAACCCTAACCCTAACCCTAACCCTAACCCTAACTAACCCTAACCCTAACCCTAACCCTAACCCTAACCTAGGGCTAACCCTAGTATTTATATATATACTTTATATAAATACATATCTGTACATGTGTTGGCTAAAGGCATGCTTTAATCTTTATTTTTGTTTGATATCGTGCGACAGTGTTATATACATATTATAAATACATCAACATAAATATATAAACATATTGATATATCTTCAGTATTTAATTGAATACTTCAGTCAGGTGTCCTGATCTCTAATATGCACCGGTCTAATATTTGCGAGGACACATAGCTTGTATTTTGAGCGAACAACACATACAGCGGAGCCACGAATCGGGGTAACCCCCTAATTTATAGCGAACACTCGGTCATAGCTATATTCAGCTCCCACCCCCCCCCCCCCCTCTCGCCTTTTTCCTTAACCCACGCGGATCGATCGGTAATTCCAAGCTTAGCTAGGGGAACACTTGGTCATGGCTATATTCAGCATATGAGAATATGCCCGGAATATTAGGGATAAAGATCGCTTGCGTTAAAGTGATTAAATGCAAGATATGTAGTCTTTTGAAATCGCAATGGGTGTATTATTTCAAGAACCACCTTAGTTCAGGACCGACTAAACAATATGTGAGCGATGTGATACCCAAGCGATTGTCAGCGATTAGGTACCATTATCGCTGGAGACGGGAGGCAGCAGGGTCCACATGTTTCTGTGGTATACCAGCGTACGCAGCAATGGGTGAGGTGTGCACATTTAGACATGGGCCGATTGAAGGATGTGCCGCGATCAGATAAGAGATGCGTGCGGGCTGGCTAGCACGCTGGGCACTTCCCTTGGGAGTTGTAGCTGATAGCGCCTGTCGAGACCTACATGGACCGCAGAGGCCGGTTAGCCTACAGTTCATACCCCCGCCTTCACCACCCCACTCCACGTACAACTTAATTGGTTTACCAGACTTGTCGGACCAGCCGGCGGCGCCCTCCGAGGTTGCAGCGCACCGGTCATATGTTAATACCATAATAATATATCATCGAAATGACGACAGGGAGTTATTGCACTACGTTTTTGGCGATTGAACGTATCCGTACACGTAACCCGATGCGCATTACGTCACCAGAACAAACCTACATATATATCTATGTTTGCGCAACAGCGTATAAGTGGCCGTTCTAACATTTTGGCCGTCAGTTTCATAGCCCAAAGAATGACCTAAATATCTTCTTTCCCCTACGAATGCATATCTCAGATTTTGCAATTATCGGGCGAGGATACGTCAAAGATGCTTATTGACTATTGACTATTCGCTTTCTACGTTGATCGCATTTTTTAGAAACCTTTTTTTTTAAAACATGCCGTCCCTTCCACACTTACGACTGTCGACTGAACACCGACAGCAAGATCTCTTATTTAAGCGCCGCGCGAGAGTGAAACACCGAAACGAATATCATGATATATCATGGTATTCCAAAAGATACGATGATATGCCATGATATGTCATGATATACCATGGTGTCTGTTGGCTAATGGGTTCTATGGAATGTAGTTAGACACATAGTTCTTATCAGTTTGTAAAATCAATTTAACAACGGAAAGCAAACTAAGGATATATATAGTCAGTTTGTACCCAAAGATAAACCTAAGGAAATTAACTAGCTGAATAAACGTGAAGGCCTGTGCAGAGGCAGCGAAGCGGGATACGCCCCCCCCCCCCTCGCCCCCGATCCCCACCCCACCCACTAGCAAGAGGACGCGATGTGGTGCGACATTGAAACAGGTAGGTTGCATTGTTTCGCTCTTAGAGAAGTGTGTATGTGTGAAGAGATAGGGGTGGTGGGACAGGATGCTACCCGTCGTGTATTCCAAGATGTAGCGAAGCGCACAGAGGGAGGGGTTCGAGGCCGGCGGGGTCGGTTCGCGCCCAATGCAGTCAGAGAGTAAAGGACTTCCCTTGTCCACAGACAACGTTGGGAGGGAGGCAGGGTTTTATGACCCATACAGCGGTAGTGGGGCTGGCCGAATTAATGGGAGTTGTAAATGCTGGCGTCATGACTGGGCATGGTGAGAGACTTGCACAGATTCAAACTTGTGTCAGGAATTGTGCTCCATGCTTTAGGCTTGCCTAGTTGGGATTTCATCTACTGGGTAGGCCTACATTCAGTTCTATCTTGGAATTTATCTATTAGAAAAAGAATTGGGTCTACCGGTTTATTTGAGTACATGTGCCGGTATCTACAACCATGTTATGCAATGTCATGATATATCATGATATACCTCTGCCAAAATACCATGGTATACCATGGAATGCAATGTCATGATATATTATGATATACCTCCGCCAAACTACCATGGTATATCATGATATACCATAGTAAATCATGGTATCAAATACCATGGTATACCATGGTATATACCTCCGCCAAAGTACCATGCCTATTTACCATGGTATACCATGGCACTTTTTCATTAGGGAGCTGTTTGGGGATATTTTTTAATCAAATCCTAAGTGGAAAGACCTCGTATTAGGGCAGATCGACGAACACATTTAACTATATGGAAAGGAATGTCGCAACAGTACAGAGGCACAATTTGGGCCTGATGTGACGATAAATAAAGTTAGATATGGGACCCAGTGCAGCAACGTGGGCTAAATGCATCAACGCTGGGTCATTTGCGTTTGTTATCTTTTGTAATACAGTAAAACCTCCCTGCCCGACGACCTCCTTAACCTGATCGCCTCCCTAATTTGATCGATTTTTTCGAGTGCCGAAGGTCGGCATATGTCTTAGCATTGCAACAGTATTCTATAACCCGACCACCTCCCTACTCTGTAAGCCGATCGATCATTTTGGTCCCAAAGCCCCATTTCATATTCCTTCAGTCGATCGGTTGTCGGCTGGCGGAAGGATTAGTGTCACCGGCTGATTGCAATTAGTAGAACACACACATTCAGGCCATAACCCTTGTGAACTGGATAGCACTCTAGAAATGTGTGAAGCTTGTTTGCATGTTCGGGCGATATACCGCCTGTGAACGGCATGAGCTTTGATGAACTTGTTCACAAAGCTCCCTCTTGTTTTCACACACACGTGAGATACAAGTAGCGGCTATATATGGTATGGATATTGTCTTATGAGAAAGAGTTTCCACTTTCACGGAAGGTAAAACTCGTCAATACGAAGGAAAGCGAGGGCAAGATCAATCAAAACAGCTTGCTGATATCTTTGGCAACCGAAAATCAACAGTTTTTGCTATGTTGATTGGTTGATATTCTGTTACCCGACCACCTCCCTAAGTCGATCGATGAGCGGCAGTCCCGTCCTCGGTCGACTTAGAGAGGTTTTACTGTACCTTTTATAATCCTGAATTACAATCCGGCCCCAAAATGTCGAAACCTGAAAACTCACTTTTCCATCTTACCCACAATTTGCAGATATCTCAGATTTTTACTCTATACGCTTGTTTACAGTTTCCATCATAAAATATTTTATCTCAAATCGCTTTTCGCCCATTTTTACATATAGTATGTAATATATGAACAGGCGTCTGTCAATATAATTTGACCTTGATAGGTATTTTTTGGCCCAAAACTGATTTTGTAATCCAAAGCCCCACAATTTTGTGGAATGTGCCCACGTTTTCGCACGATTTTCTACCCTTCTACTCCACCTATCACTTTCATATTTCACACACTTATGCACACCTATACACTTGTTAAAATACAACTAAATCACGCAAATACTATTATGAAATAAAATAAATCTGAATTTTGTTTCCACTTTGTACAACGTTTTGGGCATTTTATTTCAGTAAGAAAATGTTCAAACCATTTTTGGATATTTTATACAGGGTTGCTATTAGATTTTAAACGAAAAGCAAAATTACAAAAAGTTCATATATGCGATGCAGTCACTGTTCTTGTCGTACACATTTTGACACAACGTTCTAACATTGACTGCGACCTGATTTCTGATAGGAATTGGGGTCAAATGCATCCAATGGCGCGTGGCGACATCTTCTTTTTTATATTGTGGTATTACATGTCTAAGTTGCTCAGTTGCACCACAATAATGCGTTTTGCATCAAAAATGGCTTTTCTTAAGGTTATTTCTATATTGAGAAATAAGACATTTTAACCGTTTCAAATTGGCTATAAGCTCCTATTTGTTGAAAGAACATAGCAAAATAATTGTCCATGAAGACAACATTATTCTGACACCAATTGGGCCAAATTAGAACGCCTTCATTTCTCAATATCAAAAACATAGATTTTCGGTCGTTTTAGAGGCCCCCTTCAAATGACCACGTATGCCCTTAATATTGCAGATGAAGACTTGCGGTCTCTTTTATCAAATTTGGCATTCCATGGCCTCATATTGTAGATATACGGTCCTATATTGCCTTCAATGACCTTAATTTTAAACTTAGCTAAACAAGACACTATTTTGATCCCAAAACAGGATATATTTCATCGTCACGATCAAAATAAACCGAGTAACATCCGAGAAAGTATAAGATATATGAGACAGCTATCTGGACGACGTCATCATGCTGAAACATTGGTGAAAATATCTTTAGTATAGCCATAAAAAGTGATATAAACACTATTTTTCCGCCAAAATCAACTTTGGGCGGGAAAATGGTGATTTTGAGATTTCCGGTTTGATTGTCGACAGTTATGCAGTAAATCTCACAGGCTCTCTTATCATGGTGTATATATCATGCCCTCACATCAATGATTTAGCATCTAAAGTGTTGAAAAACGAATTTTTTGAGATTTGTATCATTTTTGGCTAAATTCGATTTCTCAAGGTCACATTGTCCCTTATTATATGCGATCTTCTTCTGGTCGATATCGATTCAGACACACTGGTCAATTGGGCATATTTCTTAATCTAATCCTAAGTGGACAGACTTCGTATTAGGGCAGACAGACAAATTTGTTGTCACGTGTAACACACCAACGATATTTACTGTTCCCAGAACGTTTTAGGAAGGTTACATCATAACCTAAAATTAATCAACGTTATTATAACCCTTAACATAATCACCGTTCCCAAAACGTAAAAAACCTTCAAAACGGAAGGTACCCTTATCACCTAAAAGTCACAGAACGTTTTTAGAAGGATGCATTATAACCCTAAAATTATTCAACGTTCCCAGAACGTTTTTGGAAGGTTACATTATAACCTAACATTATTCATCGTTCCCAGAACGTTTTTAGAAGGTTACATTATAACCTAAAATTAATCCACGTTCTCCAAACGTTTTTGGAACGATCCGTTTTAACCCTTGAAATATTCACCGTTCCCACAACGTTTTTGGAAGGATGCATTATAACCGTAAAGTTATTCAACGTTCCCAGAACGTTTTTAGAAGGTTACATTATAACCTAAAATTAATCAACGTTCTCAAAACGTTTTTGGAAGGATCCGTTATAACCCTTAAAATATTCACCGTTCCCAAAACGTTTTTGGAAGGAAAGATTATAACCTAAAATAAAGCAACGTTCCCAGAACGTTTTTGGAAGGATGCATTATAACCCCAAAATTATTCAACGTTCCCAGAATGTTTTTGGAAGGTTACATTATAACCTAGCATTATTCACCGTTCCCAGAACGTTTTTAGAAGGTTACATTATAACCTAAAATTAATCAACGTTCTCAAAACGTTTTTGGAAGGATCCGTTTTAACCCTTAAAATATTCACCGTTCCCAAAACGTTTTTGGAAGGAAAGATTATAACCTAAAATTAAGCAACGTTTCCAGAACGTTTTTGGAAGGATGCATTATAACCCTAAAATTATTCAACGTTCCCAAAACGTTTTTGGAAGGTTACATTACAACCTAAAATTAATCAACGTTCGGAAAACGTTTTTGGAAGCTTACATTATAATCCTAAAATTTTTCAACGTTCCCAGAACGTTTTTGGAAGGTTACATTATAACCTAACATTATTCATCGTTCTCAAAACGTTTTTGGAAGGTTACATTATAATCCTAAAATTATTCAACGTTCCCAGAACGTTTTTGGAAGGTGACATTACAACCTAAAAATAATTAACGTTCTCAAAACTTTTTGGGAAGGATCCGTTATAACCCTTAAAATATTCACCGTTCCCAAAACGTTTTTGGTAGGAAAGATTATAATCTAAAATTAAGCAACGTTCCCAGAACGTTTTTGGAAGGATGCTTTATAACCCTAAAATTATTCAACGTTCCCAGAATGTTTTTGGAAGGTTACATTATAACCTAACATCATTCACCGTTCCCAGAACGTTTTTAGAAGGTTACATTATAACCCTAAAATCATTCAACGTTCCCAAAACGTTTTTGGAAGGTTACATTACAACCTAAAATTAATCAACGTTCCCAAAACGTTTTTGGAAGGTTACGTTATAATCCGAAAATTATTCAACGTTCCCATAACGTTTTTTGAAGGTTACGTTATAACGATAACGAAGTGATAACTTTCGGGTAACGTTAGCATAACGTTAGGTGTTTGCTGGGTAAGTGTACCATAAGTAAGAGTGGTGCACACCAAACTTTCACAGTAAGCTTACCTTTGCAACTCGATGGCCAGTATCTCTGGGGGTGCTCTCATATCTGGCTGTCAAAAAAGGGGTTAGGGTTAGGGTTAGGGTTAGGGTTGACAGGTGCAAGGTATCAAACCGCACTGGCACTTGCAGCTAGAAAAAGAGAAAACGTGAAAATCATCTACTTTACAAGTATCATTCTACATACTAATAGGTGGGCATTATTCTCTTTTAATTTCTAAATATAGCCCCACCATATGGACATGCTTTAAACGGATGCGATTCTCTGGAGTATGACAAGCATGTAACATATAATGTATATATAGTAGTGTGATATATTATATTCTAATACCTGATAAATTAGTGTAGTCACATTTTATGTAAAAGCGTTATGTGGAATATCTTTCCACGCGTAAGGCACTTCTCCATGTCATTAAATTACGCACACAACATTGGATACGTACCTGCACTTGTACGTAGTCTTGTAATTCTTCACATGAGAAATAGGTTTTCAGGCTTTTCTTAACCGATTCCTTGAAAAGTAAACGTCACATTTAGTTCCTAGTAGTCCTCGTTATAACAATGCGGAAATGGATATGGCTTAAATTCGGTTAACAATTTGATTGAAACATAGAAATATTAATGTAAAATGGCAATTTACCCTATATGGTAGATGGAGCATGCTGACTTCCTCCTGTGCTTCCTCGATGATACCACAGGTTGTACACGTCACTGGTGAAGAAGATAAAAAACACTTTCAAAATGTGAAAATATGTAAGGAATCTTGGGAGAAAAATGCAGATAATTTAGGCACAGATAACAAAAAGCCGCAGTAAGTGTAACATACCGGTATGCATCATCCACATACGAATCTGTGCGATGACCTCCTCTGCATTCTCAGTATATTATGGTAGAAAACAAGCCTGAGCTTTCACGTACCCTAGCTGAAGTCCATGTATACGTGTCCCATGGTAAACTGTACTCTCTGTCACTTCTCTTCTTCTTGTGCATAGGATCCACTCTGTGAAAGAAGTCGATAACTATTGCTGAGGCTTAAACTTCAGTAGTATTAACCTTGTAGAGGAGGGGTGGATCCAGGAATTTGAAAAGAGGGGTCCATCGGGGGGGTGGGGGGGGGGGGGGCGGAGGCGGGGGCTCTGACAAAAATTGCGACAGGGGGGTCCACCATTTTTTTTACGACTGGACCGGATAGTCAACTGAAAAAAAGGTATGGGGGTCCACGCCTCACATGGCCTAAATTTTTCATTGAACAACGGCATTCTTAATCAAAATAGGGGGGGGGGCGAACCCCCTAGATCCGCCCTTGTAGAGTACAATCAAGAAGCAATGAAAGCACATAATAGTCGTCTTAATGTTATTCTTAATGCCAATAAAATGCCAATAAAATATTATCAATGCTAGTTTTGCGGCCTCTTAAAGATATCTATCTTGAAATGCGAACACAAACTTACTGAATCATAGAATGTCTAAGGGCGTCAAGTATATTCAGATATACCAGTTTGGGATCCTCGAACGTCCCGACTGTATAGCATGGATCCAAAACTGTAAACAAAGAAAGCAGGAATTAGTTCCGTTAAAACTACAATTACCAGATGCCATTCTGTTGACTACACTGTAATTAAAGAGTAAATACAATAACTGTTCCGGCAACCTCCGTACCTGGTTGAGCTTCTCTTAAAATAGTTTTCTCTTTAAGTAGGCCTAATGTTTCCGATATGAATTTAAAGATTGGTTTTGAATTATATTTGTGCATTCACATGAGGTTACTAAGTTTCGTACTGGTGTCGTATATCAAATAATTGAATTACCTTTGTACATCCATATGAGAGCAGTAGGATCCATCGGGCCAGCATTCTTCTCCAATTCCTCAAAGAAGGCCGCCAAAGTACAAATGATGCATGTTTGAACTGTATCTGAAAGCAATATATTTACGCCGTAGGGCCTATTCCTAAATCGTGCTAACATATATTGTGTGACATGACCCATATTTACACCGTAGGACTTATTTCACAACCCTAACAACGCATATTGAGTGACCGGACCCATATTTATGCCGCAGTTTCTATTCCGACACCGCGTTAACATATTATGCGTGACAGGACCCAAACTTACGCCGTAGGGATTATTCCTAAATCATGTTAACATATATTGCGTGACAGGACGCATATTTATGCCCTAGGACCTAATTTCCATAACCGTACTAACACATATTGCGTGACAGGGCCCATATTTACGCCGTAGAGGGCCTATTCCTAAATCGTCCTAGCATATATTGCGTGACAGGACCCATATTTACGCCGCAGGGCCTATTCCTAAATCGTGCTAGCATATATTTCGTGACAGAACTCATATTTCCGCCATAGGGCCTATTCCATAACCGTGCAAACATATATTGCGTAACAGGACACATATTTACACCGTAGGGCCTATTCCTACACCGCGTTAACACATTTTGCGTGAGAGGACTCATATTTATGCCGTAGGTCCTATTCCATAACCCTGGTTACGCATATTGCGTGACAGTGCCCCTATTTACATAGTAGGGCCTATTCCTAAATCGTGTTAACATATATTGCGTGACAGGACCCGTATTTACGCCGTAGGGCCTATTCCTAAATCGTGCAAACATATATTTCGTGACAGGTCCCATATTTCCGCCATAGGGCCTATTCCATAATCGTACTAATGCATATTGCGCGACAGGACCCATTTTTACGCCGTGGGGTCTATTCTATAACTGCTGACATATTTTGCGTGACAGGATCCATATTTACGCCGTAGGGCCTATTCCCACACCGCGTTAACATATTTTGCGTGACAGGACTCATATTTACGCGGTAGGACTTATTCTATAACCGTATCAATGCATATTAAGTGACATGACCCATATTTACGCCGTAGAGCCTATTCCCACATCGTCCTAGCACATATTTCGTGACAGGACTCAGATTTACGCCGTAGGACCTAAATTCATTAACCGTACTAACGCATATTGCGTGACCGGACCCATATTTACGCCGTAGGGCCTATTCCCACACCGCGTTAACATTTTTGCGTGACAGGACTCATATTTATGCCGTAGGACTTAAATTCCTTAACCGTATTGCCGCATATTGCGTGACCGGACCCATATTGACGCCGTAGGGCCTATTCCCACACCGCGTTAACATATTTTGCGTGACAGGGCCCATATTTACGCCGTAGAGCCTATTCCTAAATCGTGCTAGCATATACTGCGTGACAGGAGCCATATTTATGCCAGAGGACCTAAATTCCATAACCGTACTAACGCATACTGCGTGACAGGGCCCATATTTATATTGTGGGGCCTATTCCATAATCGTACTAATGCATATTGCGTGACAGGACCCATATTTACGCCGTATGGCCTATTCCCACTCCGCGTTAACATATTTTGCGTGACAGGACTCATATTTACGCGGTAGGACTTATTCTATAGCCGTATCAATGCATATTAAGTGACATGACCCATATTTACGCCGTAGGGCCTATTCCCACACGGCGTTAACATTTTTGCGTGACAGGACTCATATTTATGCCGTAGGACTTAAATTCCTTAACCGTATTGACGCATATTGCGTGACCGGAACCATTTTTACGCCGTAGGGCCTATTCCTACACCGCGTTAACACATTTTGCGTGACAGGAGTCATATTTATGCCATAGGACCTATTCCATAACCCTGGTAACGCATATTGCGTGACAGTGCCCCTATTAACATCGTAGGGCCTATTCCTAAATCGTGTTAACATATATTGCGTGACAGGACCCGTATTTACGCCGTAGGACTTATTCCATAACCGTATCAATGCATATTAAGTGACATGACCCATATTTACGCCGTAGGGCCTATTCCCACACCGCGTTAACATTTTTGCGTGGCAGGATTCATATTTATGCCGTAGGACTTAAATTCCTTAACCGTATTGACGCATATTGCGTGACCGGACCCATATTTACGCCGTAGGTCCTATTCCTACACCGCGTTAACATATTTTGCGCGAGAGGACTCATATTTATGCCGTAGGTCCTATTCCATAACCCTGGTAACGCATATTGCGTGACAGAGACCATATTTATATTGTGGGGCCTATTCCATAATCGTACTAATGCATATTGCGTGACAGGACCCATATTTACGCCGTAGGCCCTATTCCCACATCGCGTTAACATATTTTGCGTGACAGGACCCATATTTACGCCGTAGAGTCTATTCGTAAATCGTGCTAGCATATCTTTCGTGACTGGACTCATATTTATGCCGTAGAACCTAAATTACCTAACCGTATTAACGCATATTGCGTGACAGGACCCACATTTACGCCGTAGGGCCTATTCCTACACCGTGTTAACATATTTTGCGTGACAGGACTCATATTTATGCCGCAGGACATATTCCATAACCGTGGTAACGCATATTGCGTGACAGTGCCCCTATTAACATGGTAGAGCCTATTCCTAAATCGTGTTAACATATATGGCGTGACCGGACCCATATTTACGCCGTAGGGCCTATTCCCACACCACGTTAACATATTTGCGTGACAGGTATCATATTTATGCCGTAGGACTTAAATTCCTTAACCGTATTGACGCATATTGCGTGACCGGGCCCATATTTACGCCGTAGGGCCTACTCCTACACCGCGTTAACATATTTTGCGTGAGAGGACTCATATTTATGCCGTAGGACCTATTCCATAACCCTGGTAACGCATATTGCGTGACAGTGCCCCTATTTACGCCGTAGAGCCTATTCCTAAATCGTGCTAGCATATACTGCGTGACAGGAGCCATATTTATGCCATAGGACCTAAATTCCATAACCGTACTAACGCATATTGTGTGACAGAACCCATATTTATGCCGTGGGGCCCATTCCATGACTATGCTAACATATATTGCGTAACAGAACCCATATTTATGCCGTAGAGCATATTCCTACATCGTCCTAGCATATATTTCTTGACAGGACTCATATTTATGCCGTAGGACCTAACTTCCATAACCGTACTAACGCATATTGCGTGACAGGGCCCATATCTACATTGTGGGGCCTATTCCATAATCGTACTAATGCATATTGCGTGACAGGACCCATATTTACGCCGTAAGGCCTATTCCCACGCCGCGTTAACATATTTTGCGTGACAGGGCCCCTATTTACGCCGTAGAGCCTATTCCTAAATCGTGCTAGCATATACTGCGTGACAGGAGCCATATTTATGCCGTAGGACCTAAATTACCTAACCGTATTAACGCATATTGCGTCACAGGACCCCTATTTACATCGTAGGGCCTATTCCTAAATCGTGTTAACATATATTGCGTGACAGGACCCATATTTACGCCGTAGGGTCTATTCCCACACCGCGTTAACATATTTTGCGTGACAGGACCCATATTTACGCCGTAGAGCCTATTTCTAAATCGTGCTAGCATATCTTTCGTGGCAGGGCTCATATTTAGGCGGTAGGACCTAAATTACCTCACCTTATTAACGCATATTGCGTGACCGGACCCATATTTACGTCGTAGGGCTTATTCCTACACCGTGTTAACATATTTTGCGTGACAGGAGTCATATTTATGCCATAGGACCTATTCCATAACCCTGGTAACGCATATTGCGTGACAGTGCCCCTATTAACATCGTAGGGCCTATTCCTAAATCGTGTTAACATATATTGCGTGACAGGACCCGTATTTACGCCGTAGGACTTATTCCATAACCGTATCAATGCATATTAAGTGACATGACCCATATTTACGCCGTAGGGCCTATTCCCACACCGCGTTAACATTTTTGCGTGGCAGGATTCATATTTATGTCGTAGGACTTAAATTCCTTAACCGTATTGGCGCATATTGCGTGACCGGGCCCATATTTACGCCGTAGGTCCTATTCCTACACCGCGTTAACATATTTTGCGTGAGAGGACTCATATTTATGCCGTAGGTCCTATTCCATAACCCTGGTAACGCATATTGCGTGACAGGACCCGTATTTACGCCGTAGGGCCTATTCCCACACCGCGTTAACATATTTTGCGTGACAGGGCCCATATTTACGCCGTAGAGCCTATTCGTAAATCGTGCTAGCATATACTGCGTGACAGGAGCCATATTTATGCCGTAAGACCTAAATTACATAACCGTACTAACGCATATTGCGTGACCGGACCCATATTTACGCCGTAGGGCCTATTCCATAACCCTGGTAACGCATATTGCGTGACAGTGCCCCTATTAACATCGTAGGGCCTATTCCTAAATCGTGTTAACATATATTGCGTGACAGAACCTATAGTTACGCCGTAGGGCCTATTCCATAATCGTACTAATGGATATTGCGCAACAGGACCCATATTTACGCCGTGGGGCCTATTCCATAACTGTGCTAGCATATATTGCGTAACAGAACCCATATTTACGCCGTAGAGCCTATTCCTAAATCATCCTAGCATATATTTCGTGACAGGACTCATATTTATGCCATAGGACCTAAATTACATAACCGTATTAACGCATATTGCGTGACAGGACCCATATTTACGCCGTAGGGCCTATTCCTAAATCGTGCCAGCATATTTTGCGTAACAGGACCCAAATTTACGCCGTAGGGCCTATTCCCACACCGAGCTAACATATATTTCGTGACAGGACCCATATTTCCGCCATAGGGCCTATTCCATAATCGTACTAATGCATATTGCGCAACTGGACACATATTTACGCCGTGGGGCCTATTCCATAACTGTGCTAACATATATTGCGTAACAGAACCCATATTTACGCCATAGAGCCTAAATCCTCCTAGCATATATTTCGTGACAGGACTCATATTTATGCCGTATGACCTAAATCTCATAACCGTATTAACGCATATTGCGTGACCGGACCCATATGTACGCCGTAGAGCCTATTCCCACAGCGCGTTAATATATGTTGCGTGACAGGACCCGTATTTACGCCGTAGGGCTTATTCCTAAATCGTGCAAATGTATATTTCGTGACAAGACTCATATTTAAGCCGTATGACCTAAATGCCATAACCGTACTAACGCATATGGCGTGACAGGACGCATATTTACGCCGTAGAGCCTATTTCCGCACCGCGTTAACATATTTTGCGTGACAGGCCTCATATTTACGGGGTAGGACTTATTCCATAACCGTAACAATGCATATTAAGTGACATGACCCATATTTACGCCGTGGGGCCTATTCCATAACTGTGCTAGCATATATTGCGTAACAGAACCCATATTTACGCCGTAGAGCCTATTCTTCAATCGTCCTAGCATAAATTTCGCGACAGGACACCGCGTTAAGATTTTGGCGTACCAGGACCCATATTTACGCCGTAGGCCATACATTTCGATCGATCCGGGACATTAGAAAGATACTATTTTAATAACGAAGTACTCAGGCAAGATTAAATCATTATTATAGTTTCGAATAATAATTTTTTTGCAACCGACTCTCTCACGAGTCTCTTAAAATATAAACCGTCATGCATTCAGTACGTAGTAGTACGAAGCCATTCAAGGGCAGAAGGGAGGGATGAGATATTGTAGATTTGGTGGGCAACTGATAAGGTAATTGTTCTCCTATGTTCTTACTATATTCTTTTCTCCTATGTTCTCTTCTTTCTTAGTTATATATTGGTGTTTATGATCCTGGTAATACACAGACTTTTAGTTCATTGGTCTGCCACTCTAAATTATCGATAGAGATATAGCACCATATGTGGGATTGGACGGATGGGGGGGGGGGGTTAACTAACTATATGTACATTTATCCTCAGTTCGACAAATACTGTCTGTCGTCCCTTTCTTGTTTGTTATGAAGGACCCGAATTTGATCAATATAGAGCAACTTTCCAGATTGCGCATACGCAAATTTCAAAACGGGTTTCAAAATGGCGTGAGGAAATTTGAACAGTTAAATTCAAAAGACGGCCTTATAATACTACCAATGAACAATCCTATTTTGAGCCTCCGTCAAAATGTAACTATCCAGTCTCAGCATATACAACTTACGTTCATGAAATATCAACGTACGTATGCCGTTTCGCAAAGAATATGTTATATGTCTGTACATGTTTCGGAAAAAAGCTTACCAGCCACAATGTTCCACCCTTGAGTGCATCGTTCCATGATCGCGTGGCCGGCCTCCGCACGGGGTAGTGGACATGGCTGCGGTCGTCAGCGGCGCACACTCGCACCAGTTGGGAAAACTCCTCAATGCGTGCAAGAACTTGCACCAGGGAGTTCAAAAAGCAGTTATTTCGGTTGTTGATGATGCCGCGCATGATGAGATTATATATAAACTGATGACAATTTGTCAGATTGAACTATATGCCAGCCGAGAAGGGGGCTAAGTAGGTCGTAAGGCCATCAGAACACGCAAATCTGGCCAATCGCGTCCCGCCGGCGAGTCCGACCAACCCCATTGCAGAACGTGCGTGACGTCATTGTCACGTGGTCAGCTGTACACACCATGGCCCAGCTGTGGATCCATATGTCTGCAGCCGCCTGGGGGGGGGGGGGCGAGGGAGGGTGGAAGGTGGTGGGAGAGGGCTGCCACTGTGGACAGCAGTATGGGAAGGAGACCAAGGGAGGGGGTGGGGGGGTGCTGGGGGAGCTATATGTTTGCCACTGTGGACAGCTACAACACGGCAAGCCTGATAAATTGTCTCAGTGCTAGTTTTTGCAATTTTAGCGCTCGTGTACCTTTTCATTTTATGAGGGTAGATGTTACATAAATGATATAAAAGCAAAATTATGTGCAATATTATATAAATGCTCGGGGATGGCACGGCGTGTGATAATGAAGCTTTATATCTCGGGATGGCTGACATCAACCCATTAAGTATGTCCAGACCCGCAATAGTTTACTTGACTGGGTTACCACAAGCAATGTTACCATAGATGAACTAGTAATGTAAGAGGAAAAACATGTATGCACTGTTGCAACGTTTGGGGGAAAAGGTTTGATGGGGTATGGAAGTGTACAGGAGTAACCGATAGCAGCCTGGCAAGGAGTTTCGCAGTTTCGCAGGCTTGAGGATGGCCGATACACTACCTTGTGTGTGCGTGGCGGGGGGGGGGGGGCTCTTGGAAGGGGGGGGGGCTCTCCACAAACTAGGCTAGGGTCTACACAATTGTGGGGCTGATACCTGTACTCCCTCCGCCTGGATACGCATCCGCCTGCACTAAACAGTGTTCGTTTGTTGTATTCCACTAAACTTGATAGTTATGTTATTAGATTGAACCATCTCTCGAGGCAGGTCATGCTCTCTTGGTACGGTCCCTTGGTAACGGCCATAAGGTGTATAGAGTTTTAAGTATAATAATAAGTACTAGAGAAATATATCAAACTGCAGAGCATAAAATATTGTACCAACGAACGTATTTAGTAAATGTGAACCGTGGGATATAGACTTGTGTAATTTATTGAAACAGTAGAATGATTTTATATAACTCTGTTCTGAAGTCACGAGTCATATACCGGACATATTGTCTGACCTTGTTGGCATTACTTATTAGAAACGATAAGCATCATCATGTCCATTTTCATATCATAGTTAAATCGTTGTACACATGCATTCGTGCACACAAAAATCAGAAGCTTTAACATGTCGATATTAAGTTACTGTGTGTAACTGGATTCCAGGCTTGAAAGATAGATGTATCCGTTGAATAAGACGGGTAAGATAGTACGAAATGTTGACAAACAGATTACCTTAGCAGAACCGCGGGGTGGCTGATAACCGGAAAACGTTAAGACAAACGGACAACTGTTCCGAGGAACATTTGCGCCTGCATGGCGACAACGGATAAGAGGGATTTATGACCTTGAAGTGGCACCCCGACCGCGGTCAAAGCGGTGGTCTACGCAGCGGACAGGATGTCAAAAGGATCATGAACCATACACTGGCACGACTTGCTGGCTCACTAGTGGTAGTAAAAGTCTTTCTGATGCCGCATGACTCTAAAGCGTGAACCTCTGTCGTACAGTAGACGCATGTAATTAATTTTATCTTTTAGTATAACTTCCCGGTATACAAACTGATTGAAAACTGTTCTTTGGTCGTCCTTTTATATTTAAGCTATTATATTAGTACATTTAGAAAACGAAGCGATGTACGCGCGATGAAAGCAAAGTATCATAAAAAGCTCAAACCCCCGTGGTAGCGTCTCAGACATTATTTTTAACACCGTGGGTAGGTGGAGGGGATTTAATGTTGAACTGTCACATTCATCCAAAACTATAACCTAGTGAGGATTGTTTTGCAGACATATAACCATTACCCGCGGAGGGGGGGAGTCTAGTGTTGAACATTCGTCCAACACTATAGGGTGTATAGTACGGTGCCCGGTTAGGATATCGCGATATTTTTTTTTTAATAAAAAAAATAGGTGGTTCCGAATTCTCGTGGAACACGACTTCTTTTTTTGTAAAGAAGAATTAAGTCGATCCGAACTCAAACTGGTGCGAGGATGGGAAGCTAGGGACTGGGAAAAGGCTCGGTAATTAGGTCGCACTGGTACGGCAGCGTGGAGCTGCCATTCTTTTCCTTTTTTTATTTCGCAAACATTCGTTAATTAATAACTCGCATTTGCCAATTCGTAATAGTCTGGATTGGCCGGTTAGGCTATTTTTAGATCAAGATGCAGTCGCGCAATGCGCATTGGCCGTTTCCGACCGAAATTGACGGGCAAGCTGTGTGTAAACACGCGTCACATGCGGATGTACGTGTATATTAGTCCGGGCAAACAAGGTATATATCCAAAACAAATTGCAATTGTAGTCAAACCTGTTTTCTCTCATTCCTTAGGTATCTAGAATTGGCATTTCCAAAATTTACCATCAATGTGTTGAGTGGAATATATTTGTTAAGAGGATGGGTTGCTTTAGCCCCACAAGAGCCCCATCCCCCCAACAAGCAGTGACATATTTTTACTTACCCGAAAGGGTAGGGAGGCCAGAACGTTGAGGCCCGCACTATGAATTTTGACTCACATTACAATTACATTTGGTACTGTAGAGAGCTCTGGTAGGGGGGGGGGAGGCGCATGCAGACCATCTGGCCTGAAACATAAACTCGGAACTCCCGATTTTAAGTTTGCGAGACAAGATATTTTTTGATGACCTCAAATGATAAAACTTTCTGCAATCTAAAGTGATATCTATATCAGCTTACTTCTTTGCTGCTATGCATGAGTTCACTCCAAAACAAACAAATATAAACAACTTGTCAGAAAAGCAACATAACATGTGCATAATATCAACATAGATATATGATGTTGGGTTTAAACCTGGGTCTAAAACAAAACATGGAAAATGTGGGACAATGATATTGAAGTTGGATGAAACTGGATGGGGCGATGGGGCGGGGGGGGGGGAGGGCAACGGGGAGGCGGGGGGGGGGTGGGGGCGCACACGCTCCTAAACCTAAGCAAACAACAGCTGCTGCCCCCCCCCCCCTCCGTTATTGTTTCCGCCCCATCCCCCTGCCACCACCCACGCTAATACTGTATCGACTTCAGCGCGCCACAAATCTGCATAATATCGTATGAAGCGACCACTGAGCAAGCCCACCCCATTGAGGATGTATATATCATACACCAGAACAAGGTGGTTGCATAATCCCTGTCACTGTATATAACCGTACAACATCAAAAGAAAGTGAAGGTTGGGTGCAGAGCATTGCGTGTTTAAATTGTAAATGTGCAGGACATCTTTCTGTTGGAACAAAATAACCGGTACATGATTGTTGTTAAGTATTGTCTCAACACCAGTACATTTCGTTCCAGGAACGTCGTCCTGTGAGAGTTTTATCAAAGGAAAGAAACCCGAGGCCGCCATACTCCCACTGGGATTAACCATGTGTGCCTCAGCTTCATTCGGTTTGTTTGCCCGTATTTTCAGGATCAGCGTGCGTGCGCTAAAAAGAGGTATGAGGTCACCGGTGTGTGACGTCGCATCCCCCCTATCCTGACCGCTGCTATTCGTTACATATTAGGTTGATTTTGCCTCTGCAGCCCCCATAACAACCTTTCCATGGTTTGACTGCCACGGTTTGCGCCATTCTGTAAATACAACCTACCTGCATGTCACTTTCCTGTCACTATTCGCCATTTACCACCGCCAACTAACAACATACCCCCCCCCCCTTCTCCCCGCCCCCACCCATCCGTCTTCCTCCTTATACTAATATATACTATACTTCTCAGCCGGCCTCGGCATTGACCCTCCCCCAACCCCCGCCCCCCATCTGCGTCTCCATTCCTCCGCGCCATCATCACTGGCCATGTATATCTGTCGTGTCTATTGATACCGGGTCTCTAATCTCTAAAATCCCCCCAAGTCAAAGTTGTCAGTTGGTTTTGTCCAGTCGATACAGTCCTCCATTGGCTGGTTGGTGTCCAGCCAATGGCCAGTCGAGTCGATGAGGCGTGAAGCTGACCGGTGCCTGTCACCTACTAACCATAAGGGTCGGCGGGTCGGTCAGGCTTCAGCTTGTCGGTCTCAGAGACAAATATGACAGTAGACACGCCCCCTTGGACGGGCGGTCGATGATGGTTATGTGAAAAGCATCTTAATATAGTGTGAAGTCGAGGGAGGTTTTACGTTTCCGAAATAGCCCAAATATGGCCGGTCTGAAATGTGGGTTGTACTACTACTATTAATTACAGTTGTCCCTGCAACCTATTACTGTGCAGTCGAGAACGCTACGACAACAGGGCGTTCGAAAAATAATAACCCGGGAATCGATCTTTTTTTTACTCGTGCTCCAAGAAAATTTGGAACGATTTATTTTTTGGCACTTCAGTAGGCCCTACCTTATTGTCATGAATAATAATTATTAGTCATTTAAGTAATGAAACATAAAAGATGGTTCTTCTGGCGTCACGTAAGTGAAGTCATAGTCATGATGACGTCAATGTTAACTTATTTTGTATGATATGGTATGTTGGGTATGTCAGGTATGTCGGGTGTGTTGGGTGTGACGGGAATGTCAGGGATGTTGGGTATGTCAGGTATGTTGGGTATGACGGGTGTATTGGGTATGTTGGGTATGACGGGTATGTGAGAGTTAGGAAATAGATGTGACTGCCCCTAACAGTTGTAAAGACCATGGCTTCGACAAGCTATGAACGGCGGTAAAGTTGACCAAAAGTCACACACGGCTGACCCCACCGTTATTTTACCTCCCCCCCCCCCCCGCCCACACCCCCCACACCCCTTTACCTACGGGGCAGACTGGTGTAGCTATAGTTATAAGCGAGCGGGGCTATTCCTTTCAAGCCAAGGTGCGGCTATCGTAGACATTAGAATAGGGACACCATGGACCCCAGCTACGGCTCCATTCCTAGATGTATGGTACCGTGGCCCATAGGGATAATTTCTGCGCGGAGTCGACCAAATTTCAGCGCGGAGTCGCCTAAATTTCAGCGCGGAGTCGTCCCAATTTTAGCGCGGAGTCGCCTAAATTTTAGCGCGGTGTCGTCCCAATTTCAGCGCGGAGTCGCCTAAATTTCAGCGCGGAGTCGACTAAATTTCAGCGCCGAGTGGACTAAATTTCAGCGCGGAGTCGACTAAATTTCAGCGCGGAGTCGACTAAATTTCAGCGCGGAGTCGACTGAATTTCAGCGCGGAGTCGTCTAAATTTCAGCGCGGAGTCGACTAAATTTCAGCGCGGAGTCGTCTACATTTCAGCGCGGAGTCGTCTAAATTTCAGCGCGGAGTCGACCAAATTGTAACGCGGAGTCGACTAAATTTCAGCGCGGAATCGAGTAAATTTCAGCGCGGAGCCGACTAAATTTCAGCGCGGAGCCGACTAAATTTCAGCGCGGAGTCGACTAAATTTCAGCGCGGAATCGAGTAAATTTCAGCGCGGAGCCGACTAAATTTCAGCACGGAATCGACTAAATTTCAGCACGGAATCGACTAAATTTCCGCGCTGAGTTGACCACATTTCAGCGCCGAGTCGACCTCATTTCGGCACTAAGCATCTTCGTTGCGGCTAGTGTTACAGTGCATCACGGCCTTAAACGTGCTCACATGCATTATCAATACACATGATGAAGCTCTGTTTCTTGATTGTTTGCATCATTTTGCAATTATTACCATACGAGTAATCTGGTTGACTAACCATCCAATTTTTGTGATGCTGGTGCAGAAGGCGTTTGTGCATGCACGATGCGAAGATAAGAGGGGGGCACTTCCGCCATAGAATGTTTTGAATGTGCCGCCAATAAGACGCATGGCAACCGGGGAGATAGAGAGTAAACTACATGATTATGTTAGCATGTGTAGCTGAAAAGAGTGCGGTTGAGAAAAAAAGTATGTAATCCTGTGGACACTGAGAGAATGAGGGACTAGCAGCAGTAATATTGAGAGAAAAGTTTGTCATTCAGTGTTCATTGAGCGAGAATTACTAGGTCAAGTGGCACCTAACCATTAACCAATCTAGCTATGCTAAATTTTCAAGAAGCATTTTGATTCCCAGAACCCAGAAGTGTACAAACAATGTACCAGTAAATGAACAAAATTAAAAACAATCCTATGCAAGCGACACTAAGCTTATTAAGACGAAAATTGGAAATTTTCGTCTTATGTCGGTGTGTTCGGTGATTAAGACGAAAATTTCCAATTTTCGTCTTATGTCGGTGTGTTCGGTGAATCTGTATGTGTGTCTGTCCGTTTGTAACGTAACGCATTATCTTTCGAATGCCTTAAGCTATCGACTTCCAAATTCACAAAAAGATGCGGAATGGCAATCGTCAGGCTAAGTTCGTAGATGGGCTATGTAGGTCAACGGTCAAGGTCACAGGAATTTTTCGCAATTCGCTTAACCATTGATAGATAGGAACAAAAATCGGCAAAATCTCTATAGCGTTCCGAGTTTGTACTTAATGACGCTCAAAATTAATTCACGTATTGGGCTCATAGGTACCTTATATACGGTGTTTCAATTTTGAACATCGTCCGCATAGTTCTTCTGCAAAAAATTCCCAAAGTTTAACATGGGACCCTATGGGAGCATTTTGGCGGGAATCAGGCCTCCTTAATTTCTCCATGAAGGGGACATGTCAGACAAACGACACGTTGCGTCAGACATGACATTAGTATTTGGGCGTAAAATATTATATTGACCAAGGTCACGCTTCCAAGGTCAAGGTCACATCAAGGTCAAGGTTACGAAACATGTATTCCCGCGTAACTTCGTTAATATTTGGTCTAGAGATTCGCGATTCGTTTCAGAGTATTCTTCAGAGAGATACGCAAAAGTAATGTGCCCTCAGATTTCACCTCACGTTTATAGTTTTCGAGTAATTGGATGATCAATTTTGACAATGCCGAAAGCGCAAAAAATTCGCTGTGACTACATAAATGCAGGTAGATGACTCATATGTGGTGGAATACGTACCCATATTACTGACATCATGTATGCCAAATACCATCAAAATCGAACCAGTAGTTTCGACGCTGGCAAATAATCACACTTTAACATGGCCAAGCCCATTATAAAGCCTCGATACGCCAAATGACTGACGGCGTGTTAACGTCATGAAATGGGTCTTAACATAGTCGAATTGGTCCCATAACCACAATTTTCGTCTTCCTTCTCAAGTTCTGCTTGACCGTCTCGTATTTAATATGAACACAAAGGGTCACCAATTATGTTCTTCTTAAAACTTAAGGGTTGATTGGGGAAATGTTGCTGCCTTAGATAGGCACATCAAAACCAAATGCTGGATTCTAGTAAAGGTAATGAGTAGAACAATGACTTATTTGGCAGGGGTGGAGCTCTCTAAAAAACTTGCGACCGGGCCGGTGGGAAATGACCGCGGGCGTCCCCACCAATTTATTTCACAACCGGGGGGAGGGGGGGGGGCGATCCACAGCTAATGGGTGTCTAATGTCTAATGGACTTCTTAGGTTACGTGTTGGGTGTTTACCCCCCCCCCCCTCCTTCCCTTGGATCTATTATCCGTCACTGGGTTGCATCTACAAAATGTCACCTTGCTATGTACTTCCTCGGCAAGCCCCTCTTACAGAAATTGCTCAAGTTTCTCAAGGGGTGGGTGGTTGACACGCCTATCCTCCCTACCCCCCTAGCGCCTACCCCCTCCCTAGATCCGCTCCTGTTTGTGCAGCACATATGTGTATGACATTTATGCATAGTGCCTTCCCCGGTTAATGGGTCAAGATCTGTTCCCTCGGCCACCTGCAGGACCTGAGTGACCCTATACAGATATATATTATGGTTCGGCATTGTGTGTGCCTCTATATTGATGGCTCTAGCTGATTGTTTTCTCATCACAACACGAGTACAGTGATTGTTGATAAATAGGCTATTGCCGGCTATCATGCGAACGGCTTTGAAAGTCCGCCATGAGGAATTTTGTCACAGTTTTACTGCTTGACGACTCCGCGCCGAAATTAGGTCGACTCCCCGCTGAAATTTAGTCGATTCTGTGCTGAAATTTGGTCGACTCCGCGCTGAAATTAAGTCGACTCCGCGCTGAAATGAGGTCGACTCCGCGCTGAAATGAGGTCGACTCCGCGTTTAAATTTAGTTGACTCCGCGCTGAAATTAGGTCGACTCCGCGCTGAAATTAGGTCGACTCCGCGCTGGAATTTAGTCGACTCCGCGCTGAAATTAGGTCGACTCGGCGCTGAAATTTAGTCGACTCCGCGCTGAAATTAGGTCGACTCCGCGCTGAAATTTAGTTGACTCCGCGCTGAAATATGGTTGACTCCGCGCTGAAATTTGGCCTCATTCAACGCCGCGCCGAAATTTGGTTGATTCCGCGCCGAAATGTGGTCGACTCCGCGCTGAAATTTAGGCGACCCCGCCCTGAAATCGGTTCTCACGCGACTCCGTGCTGAAATTCCGTCTAGTCCGCGAAGAAATTGTCCGTATGGGCCACAGTAGTATGGACACACGCAGCATCCACGCGCCCCGCCCGTTCCCCAGTTGGATACGCAGCGCACTCCTGGGGCGCTATCAATTGGTTGATAACAAATAGTTTGGTAGGTTGACAGTCGGGCGGGGCAGTGCGTGGTGATCATTTAAGGTTAATAGAATATGGTAAACTGGCTGGAGACCGGCGGGTATAACTTATATCCCCGTTAATATGTAATCTGGCTCTCTGTTCAGCTTAAAGGCCATATTTCAGGTTTCAACTCACTTTCCAACCACTAGTGTTTTAAATCAGTTTATACTAATAATTTAAAAAAGGACTATGGCTATGGCGACGAAAGGCGGACCAAGCTTGAGTAATAAATGAGTCGTGAGAAACATCGGCGAAAGAATGTAAGCCTCAACCGTTTACCATAGCAGATATCGCCAACTCAAATCGTACACGAACAGTTTTCAATTGTTGCTAACTTTATTTTGCCCCTGTATTCTACCCCAGAATCGGCGTATGAGAAGATATTAATTAGCCACTAGAACACATGGCTGTATGCCGTTACATTTTATTCCATCAACTGGCCAATAAATGGCATGGCCGTGTTTTTCAATCCGTGGTGGAATATCTTCTTCGTTGACAGATGTATATATTACTTCAAGCTCCTTAGTTACTTAAACCAGCCAGCTACCCCTCCCCCGCCCCCTCCCCCCCCCCCCTCGTCAACTATCACCTTGTGTGTGCCACCCGATACTTTGATACTTTTAAGATATTGGTACGCCACCTGCATGTGTAGTAAGCAGTGATCTTCGTGAATCGGGATTATAGTTTTAACCGCTAATGAATTTGTACTTTTTAGGGTCCCTGAGGGGGGGGGGGGGGGCTTGCCATGTCACATGTCGATTTTAAGAAATGGTTTATGTCGCGTGTTTACTTCTAGAAAAGCTCCATGTCGCGTGTCGATTCTAAGAAGTGGTCTATGTCGCGTGTCGCTGTCTTGTGTCACATGTCGATTTTAAGGCAGCCTCAATGTCGCGTTGTCGATTTTAAAAATCGCCGTGTCGCCGGGTCGAAAAATGCCATCTGGGGCTCTTTTTTTGGTGATTTGGGAACACGACCCTCTCCCTCTTGCTCTATGAACATTGTAAGTTAGCATTGATAGGGGTCCAATCAAAAGTATCGGTAGCGGTGCTCCTGTTGAATGGAATTGATATTGTGAGAGACGCACAGTAGTCCGTACAGTAAATGTGCTCATCCGTCTTTGAAGTTTGATAATATGCAAATGAATTACGAATCCATGACCGACGCCCGGGAGCTGACAGCCTGCAGTCCGGCAGGCCGGGTGCCGGGAGCTTGTCTGAGCTTCTATTGCGTCATAATCTCTTCATTAGTCCTTTACACTTTTGCGCATTGTACACACCTCAAAGGATTTCTCATTGCACCCCCTGCCCAGCCGCCCTGCCAGATTCAATATCTCACCCCTATCACAAATATCCCCAACCCCATCAATGGCCGCAAACGACTACGCCATCCAAGCTGCCACTCGCGTGGAAGCGAAGTGTGTATCTGGAAAAGCGGGGCAAGGCTCGACACTAACTCCTCATATTTCAATTTTTACTTGTCCCATCTGATATTTACTTGTCCTCCCAAAAGTAGCCTACTTTTGAAGTTTTTCTTGTCCCACCTGAACATATATACTTGTCCCCACACAAAAAAACATTGTCATATATATTAAACATCAATATAACAAGGCCGAGTAGTAAGTGAAAATGAACCAGCGAAAGCCAACAAAAAGTTTTCGAAAGTTTGGAACACTTTCGTCATACCGTTTCCGATGACGAAATAACTGCTGCCGCCGGCGGGGCGCGGCAGTGTTAGGCTATATAAGCAGGCTCTTCCCAACTACGCCGCCGGCCGGGACCACCCCGCTGCCCCTTCCTACGACGCAAGCTCCCAACAGGGGCCACCCCGCTGCCCCTTCCTACGACGCAAGCTCCCAACAGGGGCCACCCCGCTGCCCCTTCCTACGACGCAAGCTCCTAACAGCGGCCACCCCCGGCCCCTCCCTACAATGCAAGCCCCCAGCCGGGGCCACCCTCACTGCCCCTCCCTACGACGCAAACCTCCGGCCGGGGCCACCCCACTGCCCCTCCCTACGACGCCAACCTCCGGCCGGGGCCACCACACGGACTCCTGCGGCCCTCCGTTACCAGATGCATGCCAGTCTTCACCACAAGTAGCCTACCAACGCTGTGACGGGTTAACGAAATAATCGTGTCACGACTCGACCGGTAGTCACTTGCATTTTTCCGGCAAGCACTTGTTCTATCGGACAAGAACAGGACAGTATTTAGTTCTCCGACAGGCGAAATCACTTGTCCCGGAACAAGCGGAATGGAATGGAATGTTGGTGTTTTAGGCCACTTTTGTGCACATACAGGCTAAATTGGGCCAAGGAACCTCCCGAGACGATGAAGGATGAAGGAATGAAACATGCCCCAGATTAGGTGCCCGAGCCCGGATTCGAACCCAGGACCTATTGATCTGCGGTCTAGTGCGCTAACCACTACACCAGGGAGGCCCCCCGGAACAAGCGGACAAGCGGTAATGTCGAGACCTTCGAGGTCAGCGATCCCTGCGGTGGATCAATACGATGTCGTTTCTGACCATTTTCCTGAGAGCAAGGGTATTATCGCTTCCGAATCGAAACTAATCAAACATCTCCGTACCGTCAGACATTTCAAATAAAGAATTTCGGGATCTAAATAATTATATGATTTCGTCGAGTATTCCATCTGAGTCGATAAAGCGTGACGATGGTCGCCATGTTGTTTTGGACTTAACCCGGGGATAGTCCCGTTATACCTGGGTCAGATAGGGGATAGCTTTTAACACCGGATGGCGACCGCGGATAGCGTTAACACCCCTCCATCCATACCATTTTGGCGCCCCATCTGCGGGTTACGTGCTATCCCCGGGATAACTCGCCTATCCCGCGGTCATGCATAAGGCCCAAACTTATGCATACAAAGGCAGAGGGTTGGGGGTTGTCGAAAGCGTGGGGTTACGTAAGCAGACTGATCGAAAGTATGGGCCAGTTTAGGCAGTGTTCTATCTCATTTATCGCACAGAGAATTTCGGATGAGCCGAAAAAATACGGTATAGGTTCATGATGCTTTCTTTTCTATCCCGGGGGTCGGTGAAATATGCGTTCCCAATTCACGTAGTTCTAAGTGTGAGTTTCCCAGTTATTGAATAATTTGGATGCGTCAATAACGAGGGCAGAGGAATTATCGTCATTGGTAATAACTTTTTATCATTGAATCTATCACTTTTATCGCGAAATTCAAGCCCCCCCCCCCCCCCCCACCCCCTGAAGTCTGGATCCGCCCCTGCCTAAATGTGTGATGACCTTGTGTACAAAACACAGATCTCAATTATATTATTACAGCAAGTCGGCTCCATTGTTGACAATGTCCTGTCAATCCACGCTGTTGAAGCCAGTGATGCTTGGAAAGACTCACACTCGCCTCCCCGCCTCCTCGCCAAGGGGACAGCGACCCTTAGCATGCTGAGAGCGATGATGACGACGAGTCACCAGTCGTCGAGTGTGATGCGAGCTTGTGTGCTGCCGATTCTGTTCCAGTCGGGAGCAGGTGTGGTCGATGTATGCAAAGTATCTGAATAAATATAAAGCACTCGTTTGCAACATGGATATACTTGCATATATAATGTCCACAGATATTTTGAGGATGTCAGGAGGAGGGCCCCAGAAGGGCTTTTTCGACACGGCGACACGGCAATTTTTAAATAGACAACGCGACATTGGGGTTGTCTTAGAATCGACATGCGACATAAGACTTAGCGACACGCGATATGGAACTTTTCTTAAAATCGACACGCGACATGGCTACCCCCCCTCAGGGGCCCTAGGAGGGCGGGGCCGGCGGCGGTGGGGGGTGGTGGGGGGGGGGGGTTCTGGGAGTGGAGACTATACGTATATGGCAATACGTCTACAGAACAAGCATTATAGAACGAGATTATTAGGATAGAGCAATATATTCGATTTACCGTGAAATACAAGACAAACAAATATCTACGGTGGGAGGGGGGGGGGGGGGGTGCAGCAACACCATTTACAAACCAAATTCCCGCTTCTATTGTAGGCCAATGTACTAGTAAATGTGCCGCATAATAATACACAGGGCCTATAGGCCAGGCCTATTTAAAAAATCGACATTCGGCATGACCCGCAATTTTCGACACTGAGGATCTGAAAAGGCATCGACACGGATAGTGGCATTTTAGAAGAAACAAAATTACACGGAAAAAAGCGACGCGGACGTAAACAATCGACATTCGACTGCAAATTTTGAAAAATCGAACCGACGTTCAAGGCCAGGACAGATGTCGAAATACACCAAAACATACCAACTATATGACGAAGGTCTTCTTCCTGGGAGACCCCCCCCCCCGACCACTTCCTCGCCCCGGTGCGGAAGTATACCATGCATGTACAATGACATCACAGTCATGTATAAGCGGTTCATCTATCACTGGCAGCTCACTTTGTTTTTACTGTTAGTACTCGACTTGCTTTGCCTTTATTATAACAATAAACAGGGACGGACATAGCAATAGAGTGTAGGCTCTGCCGCGCAGGAGCAGAGGTAGTGATCATCCAATGATAAAATAATTACCAATGGCGATCATTATAATGATAATTATAATAACAAATTATAACAATATGCCTAATATAATATAGTGTAAAATATTATGCATTAATACCAAAGCACTATTTAACTAAATTTTCATCAAGTATCTTGACCAAGAGCGAGTGCTAAGATGCGTACCTTATGTATAACATACAATGTAGCCTACGGTATTCCGAATATTGCCATCTATAAAGATATATAACTGGGATCACCACGCACACTTGATACATAAATATAGCCTTAAAAGACCGATTTGGTGACTGGGGCAGCCAGTTTACTCGTTTAGTTAAAGTGAAAATAAACAATTACATTTTAAAATATAAAAACTTTTGGCGTTTCATCGTCGGCAAAGTAGTATGCGAGATTGCATAAACATTATGATATATTTACCAGACATAAGTTGTTATTCAATGATCATATCGCAAAAAAAGACTGTCTACAGGCTTTGTTTTTTGTTTGGAATATGTGAGGTTTAATACTCCACCCCTGTCAACATTTAATGTCGCTTACGGGGATTTTAGGTTTTTGAAGCACATGTCACCTCGGCATACCACACCCTCTCATGACAAACCAAGCATTTTTATAAGCGATTCATCTATCACTGGCAGCTCACTTTGTTTTTACTGTTAGTACTCGACTTGCTTTGCCTTTATTATAACAATAAACAGGGACGGACATAGGAACTTGAAAAGAGGGGAGTTCACTAAAAAGTTGCGACCGGGGGGTGAGGTGGGGCTATTTGCTCTCTGAAAACCGCGACCGGCGTGGGGGGTCCCGGGGGGGGGGGTGGGAGAAGGTCCACCAATGTTTTTCTTACGAGCAGGAGGGGGGAGGGGGGTCCACCAATTTACATCTCAATGTGCTTCTTTGCATTTAAAAACGGCAATTCTTTCTCAAAAAGTCATTAAAAAAAGTCTTTAACATCAACATAGTACTCGACTTGCTTTGCCTTTATTATAACAATAAACAGGGACGGACATAGCAACTTGAAAAGAGGGGAGTTTACTAAAAAGTTGCGACCGGGGGGTGAGGTGGGGCTATTTGCTCTCTGAAAACCGCGACCGGCGTGGGGGGTCCCGGGGGGCGGGGGGGAGGAGGTCCACCAATGTTTTTCTTACGAGCAGGAGGGGGGAGGGGGGTCCACCAATTTACATCTCAATGTGCTTCTTTGCATTTAAAAACGGCAATTCTTTCTCAAAAAGTCATTAAAAAATGTCTTTAACATCGGACGTTTAACCCGCCCCCCCCTCCCCCTTAGATCCGCAAGATAAACATGGCCTCAAGAAAATGTTCGTGTCTTTGTAGTTAACTACACTGTGCCAGGCCAATGCAGCATAATCGATGCAGACATGTGGGGGGGGGCGGCGGATGCACGAACTGCGAATACAAAATAGGAATAAAATTACATAAAATTCTGCCTGGACTGGCCACCGCGTGCTGAGTGTTGGCAAAGAACTTGTATGAGAAAGAAGCGAAAACGCGACGTAAATCTGTAACAAAACATGCGCGCGCGCCCCTAGCGGGGAGGGGCTATCAGCGCTTGGTCAACTCGGTGCAGACGGCAAAATGGACGCAGGTTGTAGCCGCTGGAAGTCCGGTCGTGGAACAATTTGTGCGGCATGGAATTGCCACAATTATAAAGGAACAAGAGCAGACATTTCCTTCTTTCAATTCCCCAGGGATAAAGAGAGGTAGGTGTCTTTTCTATGAGGTTTCGGTGAACAATTGAGATTAGTCCATGACCATGTTTGCTTATGTTTTGACAGGCGAACTGTCATTGTCAACTGACTGTTTGACAGCTCAACCAGTGTCAACTGCGTGTGTGAAGATCTGTAAATTAGGCATTGTTAGTCTGATCAGACTCATAGATATGTGGAATGCAGCCAAAGATATTTTCATTAATGCTTAGAGTATCTCCGTTAAATTACTGTTCAACTGTGTCATCCCACTTTTAACACTCTTTTTCCATGGCTATGCCTTAGTCCCGTCACGGAACTGTTGTAACAGGCGTCCAGTCGTGCCTCCCTCCCTGCCTGACAACATGTTCTCTTGGATACAACGCCACAAGGTTGGGGCTAGGCTATGCCTATGCTATACCGCCTATAACTTCTAAGGCTATAGGCTTTTAGTGTGTGTGTGTGGGGGGGGGGGGGGGTACTAGATCTACTTAGGCCTAGTAAATGGATTTAAGGATTTTTTTTTGTAGCTCTGTGTGACACAGCTTCTTACAAATATTCCTCAAATTTTCCTTCCAGCCAAAGTGCGTTAGATATTCATATAGTATAGATGAACTGTCCTCAAATTTTAGGTAGGACTAGATTTAAGCTTACATCCAAAATCTCTGCAATGTCAGGCTATTTAATATTGCATGTAGACCAATCCAGATATGTCACTATAGTATACTACAGAAAAATTCTCTAAGAGTCTATGTACAGATGTACATATATATATACATCTGTACATAGACTACAATGTTCTCAATGTACACAGACCTGAGAATGGTACAAAACATAACCGAACATGCTATTTACTTACAATTAAGTCCTAATTAATTTTTAAAAATTCAGATTATAGTAAGACTATCAGGATGCCTCACCTTGCTTGAATTGTTTTTATAACTGCCCTTTTATTGAAAGGAGATGTTATTCCATGTTATTTAATTAACTTTAAAGTAACTGATCAACCTTAAGTTAAGCTTAGGGTAGTCATAATGTCATTGATGATGAACATGTTTGTTTTAACTCTTTTTGTGTGTCCTAATGGCTTCAGGTGGCTTGAGTATTTCTGTATTCTATGTCTTCCTTTGAATCGTTTTGTATGTATTGGTTTGAGTGTGTCTGGCTATAGCTTATGATTACCCTTAAAGTAACCTGTGTGTGGTCATAATGGTGAACATGTTTTGTATGCATATTAATTGTCAGGTTCATTTTCAAATATTAAAACACACACTGTGTTTTAGATAGGATTACATGTTTTCAATGTTTATGTCTGTCTTGGGAGCTTGTTTCCTAGAAAATAAAAATAAATGATTCCTGAATAGGTTTTTATAAATAACACAAGTAACATTTTGTTTAAGATGTCAAAAATGGATTGTCAACCTGAGAAGACAAGATCTGGCAGGGAAGACTCCTGACCAGTTGAAGAGCTGAAGAGTTTGTGCAGTTCACTTTGAGGATTCTCAATTTATGAATAAAAGTGACAGGTGAGTGACTATTTGGATACATTCATATAAATTGCAATTACAAAGCATATGGCCTTTTAACAAAATATCGTTTTAATTTGTATGCTTAAAATAGACCAGAGAAGGTAAAAATTGTCCTTGAGAAGTCCTTGAATTTTTCTAGTGCTTGCCTTAAAAAGGCTTGAATTTGATGGAACCTTGCCTGTATGAACCCTGTTGTAAGAATTTGTAAGAATTTTCAAATTTGAGTATGCCCAAAATTTGTTTTAATAATATTTTTGGCTCCATGAGAAGTGCATTTTAGAAATGTTTTCATGAAGTTTTCTATCAAGTAGACACTCTGGCCTGTCCATTACTTTTACTTTAAGAAATTAACTTGATCATTGTGTTCATAGGAATAATATTGTGTATTTCTCATAGGTTGATTTTTATTATATAGGAATATTTTTTTTTTACATTTGATTGATAGGAATAAACTGGTGTGGAGTGCGGTGCCCACACTTGTTGATGCACCAAATCCGCCCAAGAAACTACAAACAAAACATCCTGCACCATCGGTTCGACTGGACAGCAGTGAGCAAAACAAGAAGAAAGGTATAGCAAATTTATTTAGGAAGACTTTGTCTTGTAAATTCAATTCATTATGACTACACTAAAAGGTTACTTACAAGTTACAAGTTTCTCCTACCAGACCCCCCCCCCCCCCCCCCCGCCACGCCAAGCACGCGTAACCCCAGCGCACCCTGGGAGTGCAGGGTGGCAGCAATACTACGGTACAGACCTGCGGAATCGAGCAGCTCAGAAAAAAATTCGGTGCGCACCCCGGAGGGTTCGCCAGCGGCCTTCGTTCAGGCAGCAGGACACGCCCGTGCACACCTGGCTAGAGCGATGTAATAACCTTCACCGCTTGGCGGCGCCACCACGATCCTGTTACCGGGTTATAGATACGGCTTTCGCTTCTTGTTCTATAAATTCTTTGGTGTTGGTGAACAAGCGGCAGGTACACTCGCTAGATGGCGCGATGGGTATGGGTCCTGTGGCGTCGGCCAGTGCGGCCCCAGTGGGGCCTGTCGCGTACGCTCTGCCGCGCAGGAGCAGAGGTATAGTAGAATGCAAGTAATTGCCCCAACGAATAGAGCCATATTTAACAAAAGGGGTCGGGCGGGGCGTTCTCCCGGCAGAGGGCGTTACGCTTGCGACATAGTCCATAGTGATGTGAGGAACGAGCTCCCTCTACCGTCAGAGTGAGCTCTTTACTCATGTGTGTGACCGATCTCCCGGCAGAGGGCGTTACGCTTGCGCCATAGTCCATAGTGATGTGAGGAACGAGCTCCCTCTGCGGGCAGAGTGGTGTGTGTCGTCAGTTTAGGGCTTAGTATTACGCGTTTTCCGGACTCGTCCGAAAATAGTGCCGCCCAAAAGTCAAGTGTTCAAATAATTAACCTCCAAATACTTTGCCCTAGGCTACATGTCTATTTTGGATGCCCTTTTCAACCAAAAATTGTTCTCTCAATGAACATGTAATCAAAGCCCGGTCTCTCATAGTCGTAGATATGACCACAGCGGGACTCAAACCGCCAATCCACATCCACCAAATATATTATCTTTGCAGCCACGTGGCCTCTCAATAGTGAGAAGACATTTTTGCTGAATAATCTGTACGAACTCAACACAGCTACATACCATATAGATAGCGTGGCCGAGCGGTCTAAGGCGCTGGTTTAAGGCACCAGTCTCTTCGGAGGCGTGGGTTCGAATCCCACCGCTGTCAAAAAAAATTTTAATTATAATTTGACATATATATATTATTTTGTTCTCGGTTTTGGTAATTGTAATATATACCAAATTATCGCGTGAAACTTTGAATTCGAGTCGTAAAAAGTGATGCAAATTTTATACAAGGCCATATTTAACTGTGTATGCCAACGTTATGACGAGCACTGATGACGCAGGTTAACGGCTGGGATGTACCGGGGTGCGTTATGATAAAGATTACTGCTGTCGGCACCCATAAAATGATCGATTGGCAGGCTGTCCGGCTAAGAGCTTTGGTAACGTGGGTGACATGGCAAGGTGGTATCAGGGCAAAACGTGACGGTGCACAGGCATTACAATGGTCTCATTTGATGGCTTGAAAAGCCAGTATTCAGGGTGTCACATACTTTATTAGACTATGTGTTTTTAAATAGTGTTTTTTTAGCTCAGTATACTAGCTAGTCTATATATGTTCTTCAAATGGTGCTGTGAAATACAAATACGGCGAATATTTTTTTCATTTTGTTCTATAAACTTATGCCAAAAGTATAATAATTACGGATATAACCAAGGTTCAAAATATGGTTAAACTGATGAGGGGCTTCTCATTGAAATCCTTTTTGAGCTCAGTATATACCGGGGATAATGCTCTTCGAATTGTGTAAAAATTGCAAAAAATCTTGGGGGGAAAAAAAAAATCTGTATCATACATCCCTAATAAAGTAGATTTGTGCAAGAAAAGACAAGCAATCCATTTATTTCATTTCACGATAATCCTTTAATGAACAGAAGAAATGTAAACAATAACATTATATAGTCCAGCAATAACAACAAAGAGGTTATACCAGACATAATGTAAGGTCCTATATACGATCTCTGGTTATACATGTACTGATAAACGGGTCGCCATAACATACCAACCGATTCGAGTTTCATGGAATAAAGTTGAGGTACATTAGACCGATACCGTACGAGTGCTGCCAGTATTTGATATATAGGCCTATATATATATATATATATATATATGGAACACATATATGTAAAGACCTCTAAACCCATATATCTGAACTGAAGCGATGGCAACGAAATTCGTAAAATTATTTAGTCGGCGCGAAAAACATCAGCCGCCTCTTTGTCTGAACTCACACGACGTAATTCATCGTCAGGCCTAAAGTAAGTTTACATTTGGCAGTTTGAAGCAAAGTCCCACCAGAAAATTGCTTACTGTCGGTCTTGTTGTAAAAAGCATTTATCTGATGTCAAAATGATCAATTTAGCAAATCACTCTTCCACTGGCCTGTATTGTTGCAACCACAGAGAATGAAGCAAATTGGACTAAAACACAATTTCGTCTGCTATATTTTGTACTGGTGGAGACTCTGTTATACTGTTAGTAATGAAGACACACATGTACGGGGGTCAATCACACAGGACTCGCGCCGTAGAGTTAATATGCATAAAAAGCTTGAGAACCGTGCGCAGAAAAAAATCATTTATGTAAACTAGGCGGCAGATACCAAACATGCCGATTATTTGTAAACATTCTTCTCAAAAGCAGGATTCAAAATTAACTTTATTTAAGCAACGCAACACCCGTGTCAGCACCTGAGGGTAGAAATCAGATTAACTAGACCTGTAAGACTATCCTTCTTCGTTTTTTTTCTCAGATTCGGTGATTAGTCGCGCCACAAGCTGCTGTATGGCTCCCTTCGCCCCCGAGTTGTTATACAAGTCCAGATAGCTTTGGCCTTGATCCAGGTTCGCTGCTAGTTGTGGATCTAGGGGAAGCCGCCCTGAATAGTATAAAGCACAGAACCTAAATCCGGTGTTACTGTCATTCGTTCGTTGTTCGTTGGTTATTCAGGACGCTTTAACCACTTTTGGTCATATCGCGTCAATGGGAGAAGGGAGGGAGAGCGGAGCCATGTCTCCGGGGAAACCCCCTACTCTTTACGAAGAAAGACATGGGATCTTTACCCTGCGACCACACAGACATGGCCACGGCGGGGCGCGAACCACCGATCCACGTGCCGTTAGGCTCTGAGGTGGCCAGAGCACTTAATGCGAGCGCTCAATGCGAGCTATCGCGCCGGCCCCCGGTGGTACTGTCAATAAACGAAACAAACTGGTGTTTTAAGCCACTTTAAGTGCATAAACTGCGCCAAGGACCTCCCGGGACGATTAAAGATGAACGGATGAAACATGCCCCAGATTAGGCGCCCGGGCCTGGATGCGAATCCAGGACCTTGATTGATCTGCGGGCCTACCACTGTCAAGAGCCTAACGTCTATCCCCTATTATGGCTACCTGGAAGTTACGTACAAGGTACAATGTACATACGAGGTGCAAAATATTACAAGGACATATTGAGTGACAATAGTCGTTGGTGTCGGGCGCTTTCGCTTTCGCTCCAAAATCGTAAATCCCGCAGAAGTTACGAATACGTTTTCACATAGTTACACAAAATCTCTACTAACCGTTTACTTATACTAAGAATGTAAGGCAATGCAAGGTGTTCATAAATAAATTATTTACCTAAGAATGGAACTTTGAACTGGGTAGCCAAAGACTCTCCTCCACCTTGCGAAAATATATTTGTACATTCCTAAAACATGAAGAAGGCATGTGTCAGACGACGACGATAACATCAAATATGTTACTAGCATACATTATAAATAACAAATACACATGTTTAACATACACGATAAGTATAAAATACAAGTATTTAAGATGAAATATACCAAAAATATGTGTTGATACATAGTTTCACGCTTGTCCACTACTGATATCGTATTGTGCCATTACACATCATAAAATTAATGTCACATTTTGTGCATAGATTGACCCTTGACATGACCTTGTTCATGGTTTCCAATTGGAGCATATGCAATTCTGAATCTTATTTCTTGTACTGCGTCGGTCGATCTCTCCATCTACTCACATCACCCCAAGTTTATCCAGATTGATACGGTTATGTCTGTTACAACGCACCGAGGATCTACTTTATCATGGTTACTTACGGAGCAGTTTGGACAAACGAAACCACTCATGTTCTCCACAATGCCAAGGATAGGGACGCCGGTCCGACGGCAAAACGTCAACTCCCTCCTTACATCACCAATGGCAACGCCCTGTCGTAAGTAAATAAACAATGACCATATTAAAAACAGATCCATTATAACATATTTATGTTTGATATCACAAATAAAATCGAAAAGGAAGAAGGAAATTGGAGAACGAGATCTGCATTTCACGTCATCTTTGTCATCAAATACGGTGGGCTCAAGTGCCAAGCATGAGGTGATGATACGTAAAAAATCCTCAAACTTTCTACGTGAAAAAATCACGAAATTCGAGCTATATTGCGCGGATAGAGGTCTGAACTGTTGACCTGATGCTCTGTGCGATACGGACACTGCAGGGAAGGGTCAAGGCCAGGCGAGAGCCAAGTCGCCGGATTATAACACCACTACGAACGACGCATAGGATCTGTATCCCTGCACGAAACATCGACATATGCGCGGTGGGGGCGCGAACCCGCCACTCCAACAGCCTTACCCAACAATCCACAGGATCATCGACTTGAAAGTTTGCATCAGAGTCTATGATGATTAAGGCTTGATGTGACAGGGGAGGCCACCTACCTGCGGGGTCGTCACGAGGATGGCTCCGTCCGGCTTGTACCGCTTGAGGTTCTCAACCACCGTAATGTGCTCGTCAGAGGTACCCGGTGGCGTGTCGATGATCAGGTAGTCCAGTGACCCCCAGTATACGTCGGTCAGGAACTGTTTGATCATAGCTGTAGTGGACAGGCCCAACACAATGAACAATTCGTATTGCCAGCATGATAGAAAAGTTACAGCATACGATGTAATAAATATAAGAACACAAAACTACCGGTACTTACACCCTTTTCTCAGAATACCGGTAGTCAAAATCCCATTATAAACTTCTTTGGGCGACTGGTATGTCCCGTTTCTACTTCAATTTCTTAGGAACCTATATAAACTGGATAATAGTAGCACTTTGTTACAAACTAATTTGGTAATTTGGCATAGGTAACTCTGGGCAATACCATTTTTCTTTGGTCCTCTCCATACCACTGAGTCTTCTTTGCTTGACAGCAGAAATCCTATGGACATGACACCAAGTCGCTGGTCAGGATCAGCAAAGACTGGAACCCAGCTGCAGATAATGACATGAGCGACATACAAGGTTTATCTAGCAGTAGATGAGAAACAACAAGACCTGTCAAATAGTATAACTGCTCTTCCATTAAATACTAAATTAATAGCTTACTGGTAGCAAAACACAGGGAAATGGAATTTGTAACCCTTTACCTTTTATTAACATATTTATTTTTAATAAAAGTAAAACATGGCTCACCCATCTGAGCAGTTGTGAATACCCTTGCCCTCCACATTCAGCATCCTAGGAATGCTTGGGCCGCACAAGTCCACGTCTAAGATGCCAACCTTAAAAAAATGCAAATAAATACTTTATACTGACCAGAAATATTTATCATATACAAATTTTCAATTGGATTGGCAAATTGATTTCCATCGATATGTTCCATTAAATTACCTTTTTTCCTGCATTCTTGAGTCCCACACATATCTGTGTTGCTACAGTACTTTTTCCGACTCCTCCCTTGCCAGATAGCACCAGGATGATATGTTTAACATCAGCCAAGTTTTTGCTTTGCTGTTCATCTGCAAAAGGAAAAGACATTTAAACATTTGTACAGATCTATAAGGGCTGTACCATGGTGAGGGATCAGGAAAATTCTTCTGAGTACCCAAAATTTTGATGATCTAAAATTGGTCATTTTATGCATCACAGGCTTGCACCCTTCATACATTGTTTATTGATCCAATGACTTAGACAACTCTACTTATGGAGACAAATTGTATAATGGATAGTATTATAATGAAGGGACCAACGCAGGACCTCCAACTGGCAGCATAGCTTAGGGTGGGTGGTAAGGCTTGGAAAGGGGGTGAGGGTTGTAAGGGTCTGGTGTCCATGGAAGCAAGAGGGGGTAAGGGACTGATGTATGATCTCAGAACCAAATAATTCCCTTCTATCTACTGATGTCTTAGCATACATGTACCATCCATCTCTCCTCACCTTGCAGGGGTAAAACTGCAAGTGCCCCCAGGCAAGCCCACTTCTCTAGGGGCACAACAGTGTCCATGCATTCCATCCATTCATAATGTGGGCGCGTACAATCATACTGTTTACATATATTCTATATACCTTGTACCATCTTTTGACGTCAAAAAAGTGTGTCAACACTAGGTTGTTTCGGTTATATTTTGGCGAAGAAATGTTGGAGCATAGTCTTTTCCCGACCAACCACCATGCATATGCAGCACCACCTAGCGAGTCGCGCCACCATTTAAACCATTTGTAGCCTGGGTCCCAAACTCTGTAACCATGAAGTACCTGTGACAGAGGTAGCTGCTGTTGTCTTTAAGTTCAAAGTGAGTGACTGATTGTATGCGGATACATTATGATAAAAGCTACAGTCGATTCTCGAGTGACATCTAAAGACCTTTGCATGAACACCATTGTGCCCAAGAGAAGCAGGCTTGTCTGGGATCACTTGCACCAAAGGTAAAACTAGAACAATGCACACTGGGTACATAGTCACTAAGCCGGTCTCTAATTTTGCTATAGCAGCACTCCTAGTAATGGGAAGACTGGTCTGGCAAGGTGTATGATTGTGTGATAACCTATTTTATTCTAATTTATTCTAAAATGACAAAATCTATATCTGAATCCCATACTGTTGAAGATTGATTACTGTAAGACATATATGTATATATCAATGAAACTTGCTAATTTCAACTAAAAGAACCTCTCGTTTTATGTTCTATAAATTATTAACAAGAAGAATATGATGTTTTCAAATGGAATTCGAGACTTTGTCGCGGCTATAATACTGAGAAGTTGTGATGTCAAACTGTTATAAAACTGACGTCACAATAGAATTTCCTACGGAACCCAAATGGTATGCTGCAATCACGTGCATGGTTTTAGTCATCCTGCCAAAGATATGCATTATGGCAAGCCAATGTATCAGAATAGCCGAAGTAATAAGTAGCGAAGCAAGCTTCTATAGCAACACACATGTATAAAAAAAAATAATTAAAAAAAATGTTTAAAAAAGTTGAAATTTTATATGTCCATGCGGTAGGCCTAGATGAATTAACTGTATTCAGTCACCTCTATATTTAGGAAATTTAAAGTTTGAGTGATTTTCAATGGGTGATCTGTCTTTTATGATTTAACAGCACCTCAAATCAGTCAAATGCTCCTTTCTCATGAAAATGAGCTGTGTTGAAGCATATATTGCTCCATTTTCATACATAGATTTATCATTTAGTCAGAGAAGGGTTATTTTTTTCAAATGTTTTCAAACCAATGTTAACTTACGAGTTATGGTATGTATGGATCTATATTTTTTGATAAGTTGTTGATAAGCAGTGGGTGCATCTATTATTACATATGCTTTAAACATTATTTCCTGCTGAAGAAACAGATATATTTATAATATATACAGCTTAAAAAAAGGATACCACTCGTAATAGTCATGATCAACTATTGGATAATATCTATATAAAAAAGAAATGTATGAAAGAATCAGAACAACTGAGGTAAGTTTCCTTTTCCTTTTTTAAAACTACTTCACTGCATAAAATCTGTCATCTTTATGAATTACATATTATGATTTGCTTGACTATGTAATGAAAAGTATCACCTGTTATTAAAGTTACTATTTCAGCTAATGCAAAAAGGGAATCGGTAGGCCACTTTAACCTGTCAGTTATAAACTATATATTCAGATTAATCTGAAAATAACTGAATATACACAGGGGGGGGGGCACCACATTTTTCAGCCTAACTAAAGATAGATGCTTTTAATAAATACATTCTACTGCCAAATTTGTTTAACCTCGGTTATCTAATGGGTATATGTTGATTTATAGTAACTTTAAACTCAGTATAACATATACCATAGCATAGGCATAAATGCATTCCTTCCTGATATATATATTATGTAATATTAAAAATATTTTTTCACATCTAATGATTTAACTTCACTCGCAATTTAGCCTATACACCTATACATATTATATATATGCCCGCATTCAGCTTAGGTATCAACTATCATTACCAGGCCTGTCTCTATAGTCAATGGGTGCCGTTTAACGGCACACATGCTGCTTAGAGGCAGGCCTGGTTACTTACCACCTATCCATATTATAAGAATAGGTAAAGTAGTGTTACAGACCAGGCTTCTTGCTATGCATGCTTGAGGGGTACAGCACAGGATCTAATGGATAGGACATGTGGCGTTGTTGGCGCAAGTGCCCCCAGGCAAGCCCACTTCTCTAGGGGCACAAGGGTAGCAATGTTAAAATCCGTCGATGTTAGTAGGGAATCGACTGTAGCTTTTATTATAATGTGGGCATGTACAATCATAGTGTTTACGTATTCTATATACCTTAGTCTATCTTCTGACATCAAGAAAGTGTGTCAACACTAGATTGTTCCAGTCATATTTTCGCGAACAAATGTTGGAGCATGCGACTTTTCCCTACCAACCGCCATGCGTATGCAGCGTCACCTGGCGAATCCTGCCACCATTTCAACCATTTGTAGCCTGGGTCCCAAACTTCAATCAAACTTGTAACAGTGAAATGACCTGTGACAGAGAGCGTTGCTGTTGTCCTTACGTTCAAAGTGAGCGACTGACAAGGCCCTCTAGCTGAGAGTCATATGCTAACGGAGAGGAGGAACCAAGTTGCATTTACAGGTACCGGCATCTGCCAAAAACAAATATGGCGGATGGCTGGTTGGGAACAGTTGTGTGCTCCAACATTTCTTCGCGAAAATATAACCGAAACAACCTAGTGTCAATACACTTTATTGATGTCAGATGATAGAACAAAGTATATAGAATACGTAAACAATATGATTGTTCAAGAACACATTATAGTCAAATTGGCATTGTTGCACGAAACCAACAGGTAACAATATCACATGGTCCTAGGAGAATGAGTGTTTTAAAGTTGCATGTAGAGTTGTTTCGCTATTTTTGAATGCCAAATTTGCGTATAAGAACATAAACCTAAGGCCTTAATGTTCATAACAGATAATAAACACCTACTATATCGCTCACCAATTATCTGCCAATGAGTAAAACATTTCAAATTCATGAATTGTCCGCCACAAAAATGAAAACTTGTGCTGATTTGAAATGTCATAAACGTGTGTAGACAAGTCGTTTACAGGTGCCACCGACAGGGGGCCCAAGCGCTAAATTATATGAGACAATAGAACCATCCGGAGCGCCACTTTTTCTTTGGCGGTGGCCGTTGACACTGCTTGTGGTCAAAGGTAACATTTCCTGTTTATGTTTATTTTGGTACAGCCGTTGCAACGGTCAGCTCCACATGTAACTTTAAGCTAGCCATGAATCCATGGCTATGGTTGAAGAATCATAGCCTGTGTTTCAGCCCACACAGCCTAGGGTTCTGGGCTACTTTTCAATTTCAGCCGTTCATACAGTAGAAGCGGGCGATAATACGTGCAGCTGGAACAATAAATTACTTTAAAAAGCTTTTACGGCTTTTCGCTTGTCGTAAACTGGTTGATATGTTATTAATTGATAAAGTGCATGATATTCACTACACATATCCTCGATTTGGATAGATTGCAAGGTAAAACAGTAGTTTTTAATGTGGTTGTGTCATTTTCTCATGCCTTACCCATGGCGTCAATCTCCATGTAAACAGGCACTGCAGATGGCGGCCAGGTGGCGCTCTATTTACAGTACCTTGAAGTTCATCGCTCTGTGAACAGGCCAGCTAAGCAACTGGCCGCTTAAAAGTCCACTGTAATTCACACTGGTGACAAAATAATGGTCTTATTGGTAAAGAACAGATTGAAAACGTGTCTGTTTAGTCTTTTAAGGCATATGTGTGACCACAAAATAGGGCACCTGTCTTGCCTGGGTCCCCTGTCTATGCATGGCTTTGCTGTATAAGATGTTCACGAAACCAGCCTAGCGGAAGGTTATTGTGCTTTGTTGCGCTGAAATTAGGCCGACAAAGATGGCAGCTCCCACAAAGTCAAAGGTAAACAAGGGAATCTTTCAATTAGAAAGATTGGTACACGCCGTATAATCGAAAGAATATTGTCTTAAGTGAGTTTTTCTGTAACTACATATATCTGTGATTGTCAAATGATTGTATATTTATGCAAGTCACGAATGTTATGTCGACAACCAGAAAGCTTTGCTGGAATCATCAAATTAGACGATTCATGCGATTAGATAATTTAGACAAATGCCAATGAAAATGGTCAGAATAGGGAATAAGCCAGTAAGATCAGACTTCAGTCTTCACTGATACTGGCTGTCTGCAAAACATATACAAGACAAAAAACAATGTTGTGTCAACAAATGCTAGTGAACCCTAGCCCTGAAGAACCCAGGCCTCGCTACGGCTCGGCCAAGGTACTGAAGTGCAGCCTGCAAATCCTCAGCGATTTGAAACCGCTCCACTTTAATCTGACTAGTGTCACTTTGTGGGTGAATACCACATCCAATCCTTATTATATTTGAATTCTACATTCTACAAACTATCTATTTACGTATAGTTTGTTTCTTTGAAAAACTGTTGATATCCACAATACCGGCGATATTTCGTATTTCATTAGTAAAATGCGCGCAGCCATTCGCAGTGACAAGCAGCAAATATATCAACAGATGGCGCTACAGGGCAGAAGCGACAAATTCCCTGGTTTTACCAGTTTACCTCATACAATTTTATTTGGCGTTCGAGCTCGATCCAAGACGTGGTCATGCATTTCTACAATAACAAAAAAGGGTATCTTCTGGATGTGGAAATCGCGACATAATGATGACACTAAGATTGAATGAAGCCTTGCATTATACTGTGAAATCTTTGTGTCTTCATGATATCGCGATTTCCACATCCAGAAGACACCCATTTTATTTTCTTGTAGATATGCGCGAAAATGTCTTAGGATCGAGCGCGAGCGCCCAGTAAAATTGTATGAGGTAAACCGGTAAAACCTGGGAATTTGCCGCTTCCGCCCTGTAGCGCCATCTGTTGACAAAGTTGCCGCTTGTCACTTCGAATGGCTGCACGCATGTTACGAATGAAATGCGGAATATTGCCGGTATTGTGGACATCAACAGTTCAGAAACAAACCATACGTAAATAGATAGTTTAAGGTATGTAGAATTCAAAAATAATAAGGATTGGATGTGGTATTCACCCACAAAATTACACTAGTCCCATTACAGTGGAGGGGTTTCAAATCGCTGAGGATTTGCAGGCTGCACTTCAGGACCCTGGCCGAGCGGTAGCGAGGCCTGGGTTCTTCAGGGCTAAGTGAACCCTAACATCCAGTTATAGAACTTATGCCAGTGATGGTGTATGCCGACTTTGACCGCTGGATGTGTTGACCGCAGAACAATTTGATCGCTGGTGGGGTTGGGGAGGGGGGATTAGGGCTTAATATGTATGCCCACTTTGACCGCGGTCCACTTTGGTGTGGGGGCATAAATTAATTGGTCCGTTGCTTATGGGGTAGAGTTGCAAACTGAGGGATTAGGATTAAGATAAGGTAGATTAATCAAGATTGCCGAGACGGGTAAGGTATTGATTATGCGGTATAATTATGTGGCTTAACTTTATCAACAAAACTAGAGTGAGGAAAAAAGATATGACATTATTTATTATTGCTACGTACATGCTGTTTCTTTATGTAGCTGAGGCCGCCTCCCAGTGACGCCCTCCTCTGTTGCTCACCCCAGCTGCGATGTTTCAGCTGATTAATGATAACAACCAGCTGTTTCAATCTCTCTTCACCTGAGCATGACTCTACTCCTTTAAAACATTAACTATGAAACCCACCACACCATGCCCAACAAAAACTTTACCCTCCCCCTCAATCCTACTGGTGGTCAAAATGACCCATGGTCAAAATGGGCGTAAACCAGCTATCTCACAGGACTAGGTAATCCTGTGTGACATTTTCGACTATGGAAAACATCCTTTTGAATTTGGCAGCTTGGGCTCGTTTAACAGAGATTATGGCTAGCAAATGTTTTGGTCTAGGCCTTTTTGGTCCAGGATGATTCAGCTAGGATGTTTCTGACTAATAGTTTTGAGAGGGCATATGTTTTGCTTGGCGCTGATAAGTGAAGCTTTTCAGTGGTATATGTCACACATCTTGCAGCATGTGTAACATGCTGGCAGTGACTCCAGACTTTCTACTATAAATGACATACAATATACATACATTGCATTGCTCAAAATAAAAAGTTTGTAAATAATATCGAGCTGTTTTGCTATTTTATGCATAAGAGCACAAACCTAAAGCCTTGGTTCATAACAAGCACCAACCATATCCACCTCCACTTATCTGCCAATGACCCAAAATAATCCATCTTTTAATTTTCCTTCCACAAGTCAAAACTTATGCCTGTAGCGAAACATCAAACATGTGTGCAAATGTTGTTTACTGATCCCATCAATGGGGACGCCCTGCCTAAAACTATATCAGACTACAGAAGCATCCAGAGCATGACTTCCTATTGCCTGCGGTTGTTGACACTGCATGGGGAATGTTAATTTGGACCTCTAAGCCAGGTTTTCAAAACCACAAGTAAGCCAGCTTATCAAATAGCCAGCTTTGCTATAGCCACTTGCTCCAAGTTAGGCCTAAAAAGAGTTTTAAACCATTAGCAAAGCTGATTAGAATTTCTTAATTAAATTTTAATACTTTCATTAGCCAATTTCATTTGTATGATTGAAATTTTAATGTATTTAATATAAACTTAAATGTAAATGGTTACTAGCCAATTAGGAGATCATATGTTTGTGTAGGTTTAAGATCCTGTATCTCACCAGTATTTCACCAATAGATGTGGGACCTCCCAAAGATATGGCTTGTCTTTTTTCACCCTTCCCATTGTCAAAATGTGACCTACAGAGGTTTATGGCATCCTACTCAAACCATCTTATCACTGTTTCGTATTGGCAGCTCATTTGCAATGTTGAAAGCTTGCTACACACAGAATAAACTTTTTCACTTCTTTTACCTGTTTACTCAATGAATATTATCTTACTCAATGAGCAGAAGTGTTAAGAGTTCGGGAAATATTTTGACAAGTTACTTTTAGATAACAAAGTGATTAAATTGTATACCTTAGTGATTTAACACAGCCGATCTACAGAAATGATTATTTGGCCCTTTTCCTGTGCCTGGAAAAGTTAAAGCTAAGCTAAAGCTTAAAGCACCAACCAAGTGTTTAGTACCAGTATATTACACATGGCAAAATGCAAGATTTCAAAGTAATGTATTACCCGTTATAGATAACTGGAATGCTCATTAAAAAAGCTAGTTCCGAATATAAAATCATGACATTGCATAAAACTGAATTCCACTCGCTATAAACAGGGTACCTGGTTTATAATGATTTATAAACAAAAGTTTGTTTGGCAAATTTCCACAGTACTGTAAATTAATGTGATTACCTGAATTTTATAAAATGTATTCTACATATTTACCACTGAAAGTGATAGAGAGTTTTTAAAAGATCTGTGCCATTCAGGGTTTTTTTCTGAGCAAATAAATCTATTTAGCAAACTGTATATGGAGGTAATCTTTATCATGTAGTGTTATCCCTTTGTGTTAAATTCAATGATCCATAAGACCAGCTGATATGGTCATATAGCCTAGGGAAGCCTCTTGTTTTGCTGTCGCTACTGCCATTGGATGGTTAGGGCCCCATAGGGGCTTTTTCGACACAGCGACACAGCGATTTTTTAAATCGACAACGCGACATTGGGGTTGTCTTAGAATTGACATGCGACATAAGACTTAGCGACACGCGACATGGACCTTTTCTTAACATTTTTGTGACATAAATGAAAATTATGTGTTATTCACAGAGGAACTTTGCCGCCTGTTACATGTCTACCAAAATAGTCGAAGTGAAGTTCTCGTTGCGGGGGATTTTAACATAGACTTGCTTAGATTAAATGAAAAACCAGTATACACGGATTATCTGGACGCGATTATCGCTTCAGGTTTCTTCCCCAAAATCACGCTACCTACAAGATTGTCTAGACACAGAGGCACGCTAATTGACAATATATTCTGCAAACTAAGTTCCAACACAATCAGCACAACAGCGGGAATTCTGCTAAAGGGGATATCTGACCATCTACCATATTTTCTTTCACTCGACATCGACATCCGCCACACTATAAAAAGCCCCCTATATGTAACAACACGCAAATATGACCCAAAATCTATTGCTACTTTCCAAAAGTACATACAAGACTCCAACATACTTGGTAAACTTGACAGAGTAACCTGCGATCCTAACTGTAACTATAACATAGAAGATAGCATTCTAACAGACGCAAAAGAGCATGCTCTTCCTATAAAAGAAGTCAAATTCAATAAAAGAAAACACAAGAAATCTCACTGGATTACCAAAGGAATAATAAAGTCCATAACTTTTAGAGCAAGTATCTGTGATCAGATAACGAAACCCACAGGATTAACATTTATGAACTATCCTGGAGATCCTACGTGTAAAAATGAACTTACTTTTAGACCAGTAAATAAACAGGAGATCCTGCAAATTATACAAGGTCTAAAACCGAAATCAAGTTCAGGGCACGACGGGATATCGGTAAAATTGCTCAATGCAGTTAAAGAAGAGCTCAGTGAAATTATCACATTAATCATTAACCAATCTATATTGACAGGAGTGTTTCCCGGTAAACTCAAATTAGCCAAAGTCATTCCAATTTTGAAGAAGGGAGACAAAGATCAGCTGAATAATTATAGGCCAATCTCAATTCTGCCTTCTGTTTCTAAAGTAGTCGAAAAAGTCTTATTTAATCAACTGTATAATCACTTTCAAACAGAAAAACTATGTACTCCTGGTCAATATGGGTTTAAAAAGAAACATTCGACCGAATTAGCAACACTAGAACTCATTGATAGAACAATCCAGAAACTAGATGAAGGTAAAATTCCCATCAACATTTTCTTAGATCTTTCAAAAGCTTTTGATACCCTTAGCCACGATATCTTACTTGCGAAGTTAAAACATTATGTTTTGAGTAACTGTGCACTGAATCTCATTAAAAATTATCTGTCGAACCGTGAACAGTTTGTTTGCATTGACGGCATAAAATCTTCCCAAATGGGTCTTTCCCATGGAGTTCCGCAAGGGTCCATTTTAGGACCGCTACTCTTTAAAATATATGTGAATGATATAGAGAATGCCGGCAAACTGTTTAAAGCTATTATATACGCAGACGATACGACATTATTCAGCATGTTAGAGACCACCACACCAAATATCAGGGAATTAAATAAGAAACTAACAAATATAAACAATTGGCTAAAATTAAATGAATTGTGCCTTAATATACCCAAAACAAAATTTATGGTATTTCACATGCCCCAAAAGAGAATTACTGTTCCGGAGCTTCTTATCGATGGGAACAAAATTGAACACGTTGCAAGCTTTAATTTACTGGGCCTCACATTGGATACCCATTTAAACTGGCATAGCCATATAAATAAAGTTGCAGCAAAAATAAATAAGGTTACAGGCGTACTTTCTAGATTAAAGAACATTCTTCCGCTCCACATTCTAATCACCATCTATAATTCGTTAATTATACCACATTTATATTATTGTATACTTGTATGGGGTCACCAAATAGAAAGATTAAGTAAACTGCAGAAAAAAGTTAAGAAAAAATCAGAATAATAACAAATAGCAAAATAAACTCTCACACAGAACCGCTGTTTAAGGATTTGCGGCAACTAAAATTAAGAGACCTGCACAAACTGCAAGAACTGAAATTTTACCATAAATATGTTAATAATGAACTTCCCATATACTTCCACCAAGCCTGGTCGTTTCAAAGGATATCCGATATACATCACCACAACACCAGACAAAAGCACAATTTTCAAACCACAAAAACCAAACATAAATTTGCCCACCATTGCCTCAGGTACTCAATGCCAGAAATCATGAATAATACCCCACAAATTATATTAAGTAAAACAACAACTCATACTCTAAAGGGATTCACACAGTATATCAAGAAGAACATCATCGAAACATACACCTATGAATGTACCATACAGAACTGTTATGTTTGTTCACCACATGTTCAGCTATAATGGGATACAAATACAGTAGTTTTATGTTATATGCATTATGCTAAATGATCTGCGGTTGTTAATTTATGTTTCGTTATTTCTTTCATACCTTATCATACAAAATTAAGCTTTGTTTTGTTTTTTTGAGGTGGGTTCCATGCCAGCGACATTTATGTCTTAATGGGACTCTCCTCGGCCAACGCCACTTTGTATCCGGTATTAGTGTAACATTATTTTGATCCCATATATGCGTCTCTTTTTATTATCATGCACTGTTTATCATCATGTATTCCATGAAACATGGCATTGGTTAAATAAATGATATTCTCTCTCTCTCTCTCTTAAAATCGACTCGCGACATGGCTACCCGCCCCCCCCCCCCCTCAGGGGCCCTATGGTTGGCATGCCCTAGCCCTGATACATGCCTTTCTGACCACGTGGTCAGAGAGGCATGTACCAGGGCTAGGCATGCCCCACCCCCTCGCCCGTTTCCCTGCCCAGTGATTGGTCGGCATTGACAACTGGCAACATAGCACATCGATTCTGATAGGTACGCGCGTCCTACGTCATTTGTCGCACAACAATTTCAAGCAGACTACGCAACATTTCAGTAAATTTTAAGGGGCTCAGGGACTCACTAACTGGCATACCTGTCAGAATCACTCACGGCGGACAGGTCACCTAATTTCTCACCGTCAATCATGGGCTGGGCAGGGGAATGGAGGACGATGGACCTGAACCACTGTAGCATCCCGTCCAACACGTTTGCCTCGCGCTGGCTTACACGTCGAGTGATCACCGCCCACTGTGGCCATGTCTGTGTGGTCGCAGGATAAAGATCCTGTGTCCGTCTTCGCAAAGAGTAGGGGGTTACCCCCGGGGACATGGCTTCACTCTCCCTTCTTTCTCCAATTGACGCGATATGACTAAAAGTGGTTAAAGCGTCCTGTATATACAACAAACCAACCTTCAAACAAATACTTGGCCGAAACGTCGGCCTTCCCAAAACTACCTGGTCGGAACATCCTAACCCTGCCATGTGAACCAAGACGGAAAGCCAGGTTTATGAGCCGCGAGCTGAAAACCACAGCGTTTCATTACGTCAAATACGGCTCATCACGTCGGTTACGCTAATTTCTCCAGGAGTAGTTCCATGGTCATGCCTTCACATATTTGGGTGTTTTTCTGTCCTTCTTTCTTTCCCTCTTCTCATTGTACAAGGGTATTAGGCTGATAGCCTCTAGCGCCGGGCCCACTCATCCACCCTCCTTTTAACTCATTATTCACGCATCCCTTCTACCCCCATCCATCAACCGCTGCCCATTAACCCCCCACCACTTCATTATGTGTCTATCCATTCTTTTTATGTTCCGGTTATCACATTCTTCCTTTGCTCTTTTTCTTTTCTTTTGTTCATTTCACCTGTTTGTGTTAATTGCGTTTCATTTGTTTTGTAAGAATACATGCAGCACTGGTTTGGTATTTATATTCAGGAAGTGCCTGTCTGATTGTCATTCATGTATAACTGAGATAAAGCTCGGAAATTGGCCAACTGCTAAAAATGTAATTCCACTCTGGTTTGGTTCACCGCATTTGTCATACCCTCTTGTATCCCGGTGATTCTCATTTAGAATGCAGGCCCTGCGCTGGGAGCCTACGAGTTTATCACATAAATGCGAGAAGTTTACTCAGTCATCCCGAGAAGGACTCCGAATATGTACCTGTAAGTCTAAATTATTATAAGCTCGACGAAATATATCATTGTTTTGTTATTAACAGACATGCTGATGTTATATGTGTCACAGAAAGCTGGTTGGACAACAGTGTTTCAAATGATGAGATTGATATGTCGGGTTACCAGGTTTATCGAACAGACAGAAATAGACACGGTGGTGGTGTACTCATGTATGTAAGGAATGAGCTTTCTGCCTTACTCAGACCTGATCTTCAGAAAGATGGCATTGAGTGTTTATGGCTAGAGATTAGCCTTGACAAGGAACGAATATTAATAGGAGGATACTACAGACCTCCAAACAAGCAGTCTGATGCGGTTAACACATTTATGGATAATCTTCATGAATCATATTGTCTTGCTTGCGCCAATAACTCTAACGTGATTCTTTTGATAGGTGATTTTAATGATAAATGTAAGGTGTTTTCTGAGTCTCATGACGACAGTGATTTCAAATATCGTCTTGTGGAGTTTGTGGAAAACAATGAACTATATCAGTTGATAAATGAGCCAACGAGAATAACCAAATACTCTGAATCGCTATTGGACCTGGTTATCACTGACTCCCCAGCCCGCGTGTCGTCCAGTGGTGTGCTCCCTCCCATCTGTAACTTAGATCATAGTATCATATACTGTGAGATATCTAATGTGGTAACGCCAAGACTCGCCATAAAGCGGAAAATTTATAACTATAAAAGAGCAGATTTCGAAGGCTTAAGATGACAGCTAACACATGCACCATGGTATGTTGGTCAAGAGGTATTTGATGACGTTGAAGATTGTGTCACTTACTGGTACGCTCTTTACGGAGAAGCAACTGAGTGTTTTATTCCGAGTAAGGAAATAGTTATTAATTCGAGAGACAAACCTTGGATGACGGCAAATATCAAGCGCCTTATCCATAAAAGAAACAGGCTGTTTAAACGCTATGCTAAGTCTAAAACAGAATTGGCACACAATCGGTATTTGTTAATCAGGCGTGAAGCTCATTTGGAAATCGACAAAGCCAAACAACAATATTTCCGTAGGCTCACTGAGCGACTGCAGGATCCCGCAACGGTAAGCAAAGAATATCACAAAATTGTGAAGTGTTTTTTCTCTGGTAAGGTAGATAAAGGCATACCATCTATCATCCATGATGGGGTGAGCCATGCGGACGCACCATCAAAGGCAAATGTCTTTAATGAGTATTTTGCGTCAAATTCCACGCTCCCGAGTGTTGAAGAGGGTTTCGCACTTCCCCCACTCAACTTGAGTAGAATGCCCACCTTATGCACCATAAGCTTTACTCCTGTCAAAATTTTCGGTGTCTTGAGACAGCTTGATCCAAACAAAGCAAATGGCCCTGACAATATTAGCAATAGGATGTTAAAGGAGACCGCGGAAGTTATATCTGAGTCGCTCTCCAACCTGTTTAACAAAAGCATGTGTGATTTTACATTTCCTGCTCAATGGAAAGATGCCAATGTTACGCCAGTTTTTAAGAAAAAGGACAAGAAACGAATAGAAAATTATCGCCCCATATCTCTGCTCTCATGCGTGGGTAAGGTTAGGGAACGGGTAGTTTATAACGAGTTATATGAATTTTGCCTCAGTCATAATCTCCTGACATGGCGTAATGCCGGCTTTAAAAAGCTAGATTCCACTACAAATCAGCTGATATATATTACTCATAAAATTTACGAATCGTTAGAGCACAATTGCGATTCAGTTATGGTTTTTCTTGATGTGTCAAAAGCATTTGATAAGGTGTACCACGAGGGTTTATTGCATAAAGTCGAATCATTGGGTATTAAAGGAGATCTGTTGAGGTGGCTCAAAAGTTACCTATATTGTAGGCGACAGAGAGTGGTCATAGAGGGTTGCACCTCGGAGTGGAAATATATAAATGCCGGAGTGCCTCAGGGCTCTATACTGGGGCCGCTCCTGTTTCTCATTTTCGTTAACGATATTGTCGAGGGCCTTGAATGCGAGGCTTATTTATTTGCAGATGACACGTCTCTATTTTTTGTACTAGATTTTAATAACGATGTCAAAATCATTAATCGTGATCTAGAACGACTATCTCAGTGGGCCAAACAGTGGCGGGTAACGTTCAATCCTGATAAAACTGAATACATGGTATTTAGCAAAAAGTTATCGCGACCAAATGAGCTCGATCTATATCTGGACAATTCGAAACTCCGACAAGTAAGAAATGACTGTCACCTTGGTGTAACCCTATCAGACTCAATGTGCTGGGACCTGCACATAAATAACACTATTATTAAGGCCGAGAAATCTGTTGCTCTACTAAGGCGTCTTCCTAAACAGGTAGGACGCAGAACTAAATTAAATGTTTATAAAACATATGTTCGACCTAAAATGGAATACTGTACTGCTGTCTTTCATGGCAATCTTACCAAAACTCAATCAGAGAGGTTGGAAAGTGTACAGCGGCAAGCCCTCTTGTCTGTTACTGGGGCATACAAGAGTACGTCACATACCAAACTGCTGAAAGAAGTTGGCATTGAACCACTCGCTCTCAGACGTAAATACCTAAGTCTGTGCATTTTGTATAAAATGGTTAATAGTCTCTCTCCGATGTATATGTCTTCTCTATTACCTGATTTGGTTTCCCAGTCATCAGTATACTCACTTCGGAACTCGACTGACATAAGAATCCCGCATATAAGAAAAAACTATTACAAGAATTCATTCGTTTGGAACTCAATTAGAGAGTGGAACTCCTTGCCTCAGTGTGTTAAACTAGCAACGTCATTATCACTTTTTAAGTCACTGTATAGGAAGTCATTTGTTTACCCCGGCAACGAATTGTATAACTATTTTAACAATCCTGAGGCTGTTTACCACACCAGACTCCGCTTAGGCCTGAGCGCACTTAATGGACCTCGCAAAAGATACGGTTTTATTAAGGATTCTACTTGTAGTAAATGTAACGGGAAATCTGAAGACGAACTTCACTATCTGTTAAAATGTCCAGAGTATGAGATGCATCGCGAAATCCTAATGTCAGATCTATCGTTTTTAAAATTATATGGTATCAATATATATCCAGAAAGCAGACATGAATTTAATATCCTTTGTGAATTGTTGCTGTTTGGTAGCCCCGAGCTGTGTTTTGAAGACAGCGTCGCTATATTTAGGGCAATTCATTTATTTATCCGCAACTCAGCCAGGTTTTCTAGTTAAGGGTCATGGCAAACTCATTTAATTATGTATTTGGTATTTATCTGAGCTTATATTCATGCACTTCATTTGTTGACATTACTATATTTATAGTATTACTTATTACCGTCCTTTGCTGTACATCCAATTTAATTTTTGTTTTTTTATGTTGAGGTGAGCATTAATATGTGTATTCGCTATTGCAAACCTCCAGAAATAAATGATGTTTAAACAAAAAAATCCTAATCGGAGTCATCCGCCGGCCGAAACGTCCGTCCACCCCCACTCCTACTGAATCTGACCACCGACCTTTTAATTAGATACCTAATGTACTATCGCGTGCAACATGCTGCATTGCTTTTATTTTGCGTCATTTTAAACTTAAGCAAGCAGGCATATTTGAAGGTCAGAGAAAGGGACAAAATGTCAGCATTTCATTCAAGAAAGTGTATTACCGTGAATCATTATTTATGAAGCACATTCGAGTGCCTGGCTTCCTAATACTCTGGCTTCATACACCTCAAGTAGGTATTTGCTAACATCTTGCAAAATTAAAAGCTAGCTTAGTGGTCCTCAGATGCCAAATTTATACTTGTACAATATAATAGCGCTAGCTGTATTTCACGAATTAATTAAGCATCTAATCAATCCAATTTACTTAACATCACGGGGCACATGGCTCGACACATGTAAACGCTAAATCGTTAGTATTAATTGGTTAATTACCATTTGTAAGAATTTATATGCGTGAATAGGATAAGCTGGCGCAATAAATCCGTCAAACCCTCCCCCCCCCCCCCCCCCCCACCTCGAAATCTTTGCGACCGCTAACCCTCCAAAGCCGTCTTCATTTCGTACTTGAAACTTGAAGCTTGAAACAAGGAAGCACTTGAATTGTCTGGATAGAAAAAACGATGATAGGTAGCATATGTATGTGGGCTGGGTATACAAGTTTGTCTCTGGAGAGGCCGGTGCACGATATCAAAGGCCACCTCGCCCTGGCGTCCGGCCGACAAGCTAGGTGCGAACCAAGCACGGGCGTCGATATAACTGTATGTTATAGATGTCTTGATAGCGGTGAAACGGACGCTTAAGGCCATTGATATACATAATGGGTGTATTTGATGTTGGCTTCGTACCTAGATGATCTTGCCGCTTGCCGTGTTAAGCTGGCGTTTACTTTGCTTTTGCGACAGGAAATCGAAGAGATAAGTCTGTTTCGTCGGGTATTTACCGCGCCCGGGTGAGGGGTGTTTGTTTAGTTAGCGGTATGAGACAGGAAACTGTTAAGTGAAGCCATTGCACGCCTGTGGCATGCCACGTGATCGATCTGGCTGTGCCCCCTCCCCCACCCCCACCCCCACCCCCACACCCGAATCCCGACCCCCACCTCTTCCACCCCGTACGCCCGCTCCCACCTGTGGCGCTAATATAAATACTGCGTCTTCTGGCACAGGTTTGGGATCGTGTAAATCGCGACTGTGTATCGCGTGACTGTGTAAGCGAGGTGGCATTACCCGTGATTTAGTAGTACACCGCGGGTTGAATCGTCTCAAGTGGTGTGTGCAGGTAAGACACAACACCAACTGATCAAGCTAACCCGAAAATCTTTATTTACAATTAATATAGTTACTATAGGTCCTCATGGCATAACTTCAAATATGTGATGTGCGATAATGAAATGCATACTACAATAAATTGTTGTTTCCAGAATGATGAGGGAAGGGTGTCTTTCGTGGCCACTACATTATCAGGATTTGGACATAACTGGAATGTATATTGCCGTGTAATATAACTGGGAAACAGACAAACTACCCGGCGGACACAATCCTCTGCCCCGAGGGTTCTACAGGACAAAATTCCCGGTGTAGATATAAATAAGCGCTACATACTCTAGCTTTGATAATTCACGAGGCGGTTGGAATAGATATACTATACGCCAAGTTGAATGAATCCATGGCTCCGTCTAGGTGGTCAGAGTATTTTAACACCTTACTTAACACAAGATCAGCCGTAGATCAAGACTTCCAAACAACGATTGAAGCAGAACTGCTAAAACACGAAAGCAAGTGTGACCAGTGTAATAGTAGCATTCAAACATGTTTGACAGAGGAGACAATCAATGATGATATAAGAAATGAAGTCGTAAAACAGGCCATAACGTCCCTGCCCTGTAGCAACCCGCAGGAGCTAACTGCATTCCAATCGAGTTTTTTTTAAATAGCGTAGATATTATGGTCCCCGTCCTAACTAGAACCTTCAATCAGATAATGTCTCAAGGCTATTTCCCAGATCAATGGGCTCAAGCTATTATATGTCCAGTTTGGAAAAACGGTCCACAAGATAATCCAGAAAACTATAGAGGGATATCACTACTAGCCACGGTCGGTAAAGTGTTCATGAAGATATTGTGTACTAGATTGACAAATTGGGCGGAGCAAGGGAATAAGATACACGAGTGCCAGGCAGGCTTCAGGAAAGGGCGATCTACTATAGATCAAGCATTCATTATGCAAGCATGTGATCATAAGTATTTGTCACGATCAGGTGGCCGTTTTTATTGCCTTTATGTAGATTTTTCAAAGGCCTTTGATCGAGTCCCTCATGCACATCTGTGGCACAGGCTGGTGTCAATTGGTATACACGGCAGATGTCTCCGAGTCTTAAAGTCTCTATATGGTAACCCGCGATCTTATGTGCAAAGCGCGGGCAGTCTCTCAGAATTTTTCAATTGTACTTTAGGAACTAGACAAGGTTGTCTACTTAGTCCGCTGTTATTTGTTTTATATCTGGATGAATATGTTGATATGCTGGGAGGTCAAAACTGCAAAGGTGTATTTATTGACGAGAACTTTTCAAATTTACTAGCCTTGATGTACGCAGACGATCTGTCGAATATGGCCGATACTGTAGGCAGATTACGAGCAGAAATATGTGTACTTGAAGAGTATTGCCACAAATGGGGAATGTCGGTAAATCTAAAGAAAACTAAAGTTATGGTTTTTAGAAATGGGGGCCATTAAGAGGGAATGAACGATGGATGTTATCTGGAAACAAAATAGATTGTGTATCTGTGTACAACTACTTGGGGTTCCATTTCACCCCTAAACTAGTATGAACTGCCACTCAAAGGTATCGGTCAGATCAGGCTGGGATAGCTGCAAATGTAATTAAACAGTTAGATATTCAATCCGGCGGTCTGGACATTTGCTGAAAATGTTTGATACTATGGTACTCCCAATACAGGTATATGGTTCGGAAATATGGGGTCTCAATACTGCGGATGTAGTGGAAAAAGTGCAAATGAAACTTTGTAAATATATCTTAGGGGTAGGGGGTGTACCACCGAACCAAGCGGTCCTAGGGGAATTAGGTAGACTTCCAATCAGATATCACTGTGAGAAGAGAGCCATTAAATATTGGGTTAAATTGCTAGCAATGCCGCATAACAGACTGGTCAAAGCTGCATATAACATGTTATATCAACATGACGATGTTAGGAGAACCACAAAAAACTGGGCTACGCTGGTGAAGATTTGGTTATTCAGGCATGGTTTCGGTTATGCGTGGATCACGCAGACAGTTGGTGACCCAGTTTGTTTCATGCTAGAGGTTACCCAGCGAGCCATGGATATTCTCTCCCAGAATTGGTACTCCAATGTGTGTGACAATACAAAGCTGGCACCAGAATATTGCTGCTATAAAACTCTGTTAAACCCCGAGCGCTACCTCACATGTCTACGATTCAAACGTTTGCGTAGAGTGTATAGCAGATTCCGATGCGCGAATCATAATTTTTGATGATCGAAAAAGGGAGACATTTAAATTTACCCTTTCGAGCAAGGCTATGCATCCATTGTCAACGCGTCGGGGTGGACGAAGTCGAGTCACAAGCTCACTTTTTACTAAAGTTCTCGTTGTATGACGATATTCGTAAACTCTACATAAAGAACTACTATTATACGTTCCCAACAATGGATAAATTTGTAGAGCTGATGTCCACAAACAACGACCATTTATGTTTAATTTTTGTAAATTTGTAAGCTTGGCTCTCCAAAGAAAATACCAGAGTGGTTATTGAAGTTTCCCACATTCACTTTTCATATCGTTTGTATGTACTGTCATGACTGTGCGTTTGTTCTCTTGTTTGTGTCTTGTTTATGTACCTTGGCTGGAGGCCAGCCTATAGTACGAAATAAACTAACTAACTAACTCATGCATGAATTTATTTGATGACTAGTAGGCGCATTAAACAGTGTAGCCATCAAGGTTCTATTGCTGTAGCAGGTTCAATATTTTTCAGTTCGCCTAAACTTGGTGTTTAGCGCACCATGCACATAACATGGATTGAATCGTGATTGCGCCACGGTCATTAGCCGTAACCTATGTGTTGCCGCCTGCACGTGTCACGCGGGCGATACGTGAATAACAAGCAGACGTCGAGTGAAAGAACTGCAGGAAGCAAAAACTCTCCGCGAATGGAGTCACCTCGTTGTTAGGCCAAGCCAACCCGCAGGTAGATATACGACTGGTAAAAAAGTGCCCCGCCTCACCCCCAACTTCGCTCTCTCAACGCGTTTGCCCTCCATGCGGTGGGGACTACACGGTGCCTGCGATCATCCTGCTTGTACTTGATTGACTGAGACGGAGAAACACGGCGTTGGAATACATAGAGACATCTATATCTAACATAGAGACGCTTGGACGGGGTCTTGGAGGAGACACACACACGCCTGACAGTTACCCCTCAAGACCCACCAGTGCCCGTGTGGCGTCGTTGCCCATCATTGCTGTATCAAGGTCTATCTAGGGTTCATATGCCGCATCATCGCCTGAGTGATCCATATTTTAAGATCGATCCCCGGCCAATACTATCTTGATACAGGACTATTACCGGTGCGGTCCATATTTTAATACCGGGCCATTACCGGTGTGGCCCGTAGTTTCATACCGTCCCATTACCGGTGTGGCCTGAATTTTCCTACCTGGCCGTTACTGGTGTCGTCGGTATGTTAAAACCGGTACGTTACTGGCCTGGTCTACATTTTTTAATCCAACCATTTTCCGCCCGTTTGTACCTGGCAATTACAGCAGCCCGTCTATTGATGTCGGCTGATTGACTCATGTCGTGATTCGCCGTCTACGAAGGCTTTGCCGGGAGCGCCCTGTGTGTGTGTTACGAAATAACATGTGCTATGCATACAATTCATATGGAACACATGAACATAGTTATTGATGAAATCTGTCCTCTGTGCGATGGTGATTCAGCATCTTGGCGTGTCCCGCGTACAGTTTTTACCATGACGTGTGCAACTTTCCCCAGACGGTATTGAATGTTCCAGGGCTCGTTCGTAATGTGATGGCCGAGATCACAAGGAGGCTTTGAAGTCTTTTTGAGGCTGACGGCTTTAACACTGGTGTCAGACTATTACAATAGAAACATTAGAACAAGGTTTGTAAGGTAGGCCGCCGAGTACCATACCGGCCTACAAAACTACGTTGTAAGGTAATTTTGCATTTAGCGAACATATTGATACATGTGATCGGTCGGTTTGTTTCAGGCTTATATGCTTGTGTACCTCAGCTAGACGGTGAGCTAGAGTTAAAGATGTTTTTGCGCTGCTACCACTTCAGCTCTTGTTTTGTCATTGCAGGATTCGCTTGAGTGGACAACGAGTGGATGACTCCCTCTCGGTGACAACAAGCAAGGCCCACGTTTCGGGGCGAGAAATTCCAGCCTGCCGTCTGCAGTTCAAGCGGATGACGTAGTATTCGCGTTCCTGGCGGAGTGTTTCATGCTCGCGGGAGACCTCAATGGCGCGTTGAAATATCGGCGGCCATGACTGGCGCTAACGCACCCGATGTCAGTCGGGAGACGGCGACACGTCGAGGGGTGTCAGCTCGACAGGGTTCGCGCCCTGGGTCCGGTATCAGCGATGGCAGCGTCGGAGGGGGGAGCGGGCTTGACCCGCGGGAGATCCACTGCCGCCTGGCCCTGGGTCCCAACGCCGTGCCACCACCCGCCGCGGCGGCGGCGGCGGCCATTGGGCGGGTGGGGAACGGCGGCCCGGGGGTCGAACTGGGGGGCCAGGTGACCGCCATGAGACCCGTCTTCTTGCCGCGGGAAGGCGGCGAAGCCTTACCGGACATCCTCAACTCGCACCTGCTACCTCCGTACACGGGCCCCCGTCAGAACCAGCGCCGTCCGCGGCAGGGCCGGGGCGCGCGCGGCCAGGGGGGCGCCCAGGACATTGCCCGGCGCGGCGTCCGCCCCTTCGCGGCCTCCAGCAGACACCAGCAGCACGGCTCCTCCAACCAGCCGTCACCCGTGACGACGCTGGATGACGAGGGCGAGAAGGAGTGCTGCAGCCGGGAGAGCTGCGTGGCCTGTCTGACGGGCTTCACCCGGTTTAAGTGGGTCCTGGTGTCCCTGGCCCTGCTCGGCATCTGCTGCGTGGTCACTGGCATCGTGCTCGGGGCGCTTCACATGTCCATCGGCTCTAGCTTCCTCACTCTCTCACTCATGTTCATCGGTAAGTCAGGACGCCTCGAAATATATCATTAGATTTGTCTATTTAATAAAACCATCGATATTTTTGTTATATCATTGCGACAATCGATGCGTGATATTTGTAATGTATGCGCCCAGTCGCCGACTCTGCTTGCTGATAGTAATGTGACCTGTAGCTTGAATCTGGAATCTGAACCCCCCCCCCCCTCTCCCTCCCATCGTAGCCGCTTTGTGTCGACCGAAAGCAGGTAACTATGAATTATTTATGACGATGATATAGCTGAATAATCATAAGGCAGACTATAATAATAATAGTTTATTCAAGTACTTTAGCCGCAACGCCCATGTTACATATATAAAGTTTACAAAAATATGGGCAAATAAATACCTGCGTCACAATTTTTCCAAAGCTGCATATCTCTGAGCACTGGCTTCGTCGACAAAGTTTTTTCTTATTATAATTTAGGCCATGTTGCACATAATATCAATAAAGTTGTAATACACTATTCGTCGGAAAATAATTTTGACATTAAGTTGTGGCATATGACTAATCTCGATAGAGGAGACCTCAATCTCGATATTTTATATGCACGGCCAATCCGGCCGACATTTCACAGCCTTCTCACAACGGTATCTTTGAGCCTCCCCTGCTTAATTGGTAAGCAGGCTTAGCTACAGACCAACAATTCATGGGTTCGCGCCCTGGCACCTGCATCTGAGCCATTCTAAAGGCATGTATTATGCAACCTCATGTCATCGTCCCGGGTGGTTTCTTGGTCCGATTTAGCTCTCGCGTGCCCAAAAGTGACCAAAACGCCAACATTTCAAAACGGTCTCTTTGAGGCATGTCTTGTACACTAAGGGGGCTAACAAAGTAAGAGTAACTTAGTAGGTGCTGAAAATAGTTCGAAGTAGTGCAGGAATGATAAACGAAGTATCACGTGACTGTCAGGTCTCCATGCTGCCGGCAGGTGGCAGTGCGGGGCGACATGATTGGGTTTGAGAAAAGGTTGCGTCACATTCTTGAAGTGACAAAGGGAGCGATAATATGTGAGATTTAGGCAACATGCTGTACCGGTGCGAAAAAGAGATACGAATTCCACCTGAGTAAATTTAAGAGTTATTTTTTAGGCGAAAGCTAGCTAGAATTCAGTTATTCCTCATCTAAATAATTTATCATGCAAATTATTTAATATTCAACTACCCAAAAATTTCAACTCTTTTCTAACTTCTAGCTTTCTGCCGAGGACTTCCTATGAGTAAACTGAACGCTAACTTTTCATTTTCATAAGGCTAGGATTGCAAAAGGAACGAATATATTCAATGAATCTTATCGAATGCGATTTTCGACAGACTGACTTGGAATATGCGGAGTGATGTTCCTGCATGGTCACGATGCTATATACCTACGGACGTGTCAGCCGCTTTGCACGAGCTAAAATAAATCTGATCATGCATACATTTCTTAATACTTTGTGAAAGTTTGTGAAAAATATTCCTTAAAAGCCGTTTGAATTATCTAGTAGGAAATGTGCATATATATCCTTTATACCATCGTTGCGTTTTAATACATATCAGAACCGAGTGATCGGAGTACCCTAGAACCGCCTGTGCGTAGTAAAGCGTTTATATAAATAGCAAAACGACCGGATTCCTGTGGCGGATTTCACGAACGCAATTTAGCCGACTACGGAGCTTAGTCGACTAAAGTTACCATGTAAATGACATGGCGATTTTAGCCGACTAAGCCCGATAGCCGGCTAAACTGTGTTCATGAAAGAGGCACCAGCACAGACACACGGCATGAACACGCGACGGCGGTTCTACGGTAGTCTAGGTCTGGAGGTTTAACGGATATGAGCAGCATCGAGATATCAAGTTTCATCAAGTATCCTTCTGGCTGGTTCTTTCAGGTCTCGGGGTGATGCTGGTCGTCGTCGTGGGTATTGGTTGGCGGTGCACGCCGCCAGGGCACGAACCTTGCCACCTGCTCTTCGGCCTTGGTTCGCATTCTACTCGTAGGCGGCGCTCCTCACGACATCGACGGGACAGACACCACTGGATGGGAGGTGAGTGCCGGCTGTCACCGCTTCGTGACTAAGTTAGTGCTTTTTGGCCCTGATGTAAAGTAGATAAATTACCCTGAATTAGATAAGGCTGTGTTTTGCAGTTCTTCGTCATTTAAACTTGTCAGCGGTTAACTATGTCAGTGTATACATTGTTACAAATAAACGTTGGGCGTTTCTCGTTTTACGTTTATGGTTACATGGTTCAGTGGGTGAAACCGCAAGGGGTGGAGAAGTAATGTACTCGAATGCAGATCAAGATTTTGGGTACTGAACACCCACGTGTGGTTGAGGCTGTATCATTCTCTCGATCGTTTCATTGTCCCGTGTGTTAATTGACCCAGTTTAGCCTACTGTGCCCCAAAGCGGCCTAAAAGGTAGTAGTTAGTACATGAAATGATGTACCGAGGTAGTTAGTACATGAAATGATGTACCGAGGTAGTTAGTACATGAAATGATGTACCGAGGTAGTTAGTACATGAAATGATGTACATGGACATACATTTATCTATACTACTCAGAATTTGCTAAAGATCACCTCTATGCAGAGATATCTAAGTGTATTACAGGTGACTGTAATTTTATTATAATACAAAGACGTTTGCCTTTACCATGCATGGTGGCACACGAGTATTGGACACGGATTAGGGAAGGTTTATCTGTATCATAGTAGAATTACACAGTCACCTGTTATACACTCAGATATCTCTTCATAGAGGTGATCCTTAGCAAATTGTGAGTAGTATATAATATGGGACGTCCTTTGCCATTAGTTTTATGTTGACAGTTTTGATTAGGTATAGCATCTCCATGACCAGGGGTGTTTTACTATGAATTATATGTATGGCTAAAGCTATATTACACAAGTATTTTATTGTCCATAACCATTGCCATATTATACTATACGTTATTTCTATGACTCTGGAGGTATAAAGCTAGATAGAGCTATGCTTATAGAAGGCTGTACCCCGACTTATGTCTATGACTGTAAGTATGTTATACCCTGAGTTATGTTTGTTGGTGTGTTATAGGGCTATAAAGTCTCGTTTGCTTAGACTTCAAGTTTACTCATTTTGGGGACAAACAAACTAAGCACGTGTTCGGAACGAGTTTAAACTCTGTGCACACTGGTATCCTGACTATCTGTGACGTAGGCGTGACGTGTATGTTACGTTAAGAGAGAGACTGGGAACCAGACTACCTGCGCAAAAGCCAGGCGCCGAGGGGTGGGTCCATTGCGGGAGGCCTAGCGATATGATTAAGAATATTTAAGAAATATAGCTTCACAAAACGGATAGACGACATATTTGTTATTCGTTTGCGCTATCACAATGACTAATATTTGTTACGACGGGACAATACGACTGAGAAACTAACGTTTTTTTGCATTTAGTACAAACACGAGGCATTATGACGTCACACGGATTTTCCCCGGTGACAACGTTGGCGCAACGCTTCAAACAGAAAACTTACAAAAATGAAGAAACTTGGTCTTCTCGTGATCCAAAAGTGATACGAAAACATCCGACTGGTCTTATCTTATCTTTACAATCTGGTTTAATGACGCATCCGTGTGCTGTTACTCCATCACTGCACATTTTGACAGCGAAATGTTGAAGTCGGTCACTTGTTCTCGCCATTTTTGTTACCGCGGAGGCAGGCGAAACTCTGTGACGTCACTCGCTTTTTGAGGAAATTGCGAAAGCCCGGATGCAGGGCTAAAGTTATTTTTAGCTTTCGAGTGTTTTTAGGACGGATTTTTCCTTGTATATTCCCAAAGTGCTGCGCGTCATCGCCTCCAAATATTTTAACGTATATCTTCTATAGCCATGTTTAGTGAAATGGTACTCATAGTCTTTAGAATACACCTGGCAAGAAATTGACTTATAACTGCCTATACTTCAACATGGAGCACGTGTGTTTGTTTGTCCCCAAAACTGAAGTCACGCGGCCCGATCGCGAGAACTGTATAGCCCTATACCCGGACATGTGTCTATGACTGTAGATGTGTAATAACCCGCGTTATTATTGTAGGCGTGCTGTGCCCGAAGTTATGTCTATGAATGTAGATGTGTTATAACCAGAATTATGTTTGTAGGCGTGCTGTACCCAGAGTTCCGCCACCGCCGCCCGCCCCCCTCGTACAACGCCTCGATGCAGGACTACCAGCAGCAAGTGATGATGGCTCAGACCCAGCGCAACCCCGAGGGGGACGACTACAGCCTGCCCAGCTCGCCGCCCCCCACCTACCGCTCCCGCGTGAGCACCATCCGCCCGGGCCTCCACATCACCTTCCCGCCCCAGTCCGGCGGCGAGTATCCCTCCTCCGGGCCCCCCACCTACCGCTCCCATGTCAGTGACGTTAACGACGGCCACCGCCCTGCGCTGGACCTCGAGGGGGCGGTGGGGGGAGCCGTCGGGGGGAGCCGGTCGGGGTTGGACTCCCTGGAGAGGGCCTTACCGGGGCCTAGCTCGGGCCTGACGCGCGCCTACCGGACTCGCGCTGAGGGAAAGGGTAGTTACACCACCCCCAGCGACACCGCCAGCAGTTCCTCCACCCTGAGGCACGTAGGCGGGGCGGGGGCGGGGGCGGAGACCCCGCTCAGCGCCAGCGCCTCCTCCACCCTGCACCGCGCGCAGCAAGTCGTACAATATCTGGACCGGGTTATTTGCGACCAGAGCCCCCTCTACCCCGGTACGGACACCGTCGTGGCCAGCATATCGCGCGGCGTCCAAGTCAGCGGCAGCCCATCCAGGGAGGGTAGCCCCGAGACCAGCGTGGCGTCGCCCCCCCGTGGGCCGACGCGTGGCACTGAACCCCGCCCCGCCAAGCAGGGCAAGCCGTCGTCGCGGCGAAGCGCCACTCTTCCCAGCGGGGGCGGCCGGGGCGGGGGCAAGGATGCCGGTCCTGACCCCGAGTCCTCCCTTTGATAGCGCCCACCGCCACCACCACTCGTCACCGCTTTCCCGCGCTCGCGATGGAGAAAACTCCAGTTACTGCTGCTGCTTCTCTTTTGGCTGTTGGTGGCTTCTTCTGCTGGCTTCTGTTGCTGCTGCTGCTGGCCTCTGCTGCTGCTGCTGGTGGCTGCTGGTGGCTGCTAGTGTCTCCTGCTGCTGGTGGCTGCTAGTGTCTGCTGCTGCTGGCGGCTACTGCTGTTGGCGGCCAAAGCAGCTAATGCTGTGTGAGCGGTTATGAACTGATACAATAATGCGAATTAAGAAATTGCACAATACACAACAATGTACAGCGCACTCAGTGGGCTTTTTTTCTTTCTTTTTTTTGCACGTAGTTGATATTTCGCTTAAGCAATGAGGCTTATGACAGACGTTTTTATTTATATTCCTCTTTTTAACAGCATTTTTATATCTGTAGTCCTCATTGATTTCTCATTTTACATTATGTTTTTTTTTTATTATTGTTATAAACGCGTTCTACAACAGACGAAACGAAGACTTAGTAACCAGATGAAGACGTGCAGTATAGCACAAGCCTGACCACGGTTTATCAACTCCTATAAGTAAACGTTTGCCGGGTTATTATTTTCCTAAATGTAGGCCCCATTTCGTATCTATAACGCATTTGCACGCGTAGGCCTATAAGTAAGCCATTATTTTACGGCAACGTCATTTTAGGATTTTTCATTTTGCTTATTTATCCTTTGTTATATGTACATTGCGCGGGGAATTACCAGAGGGTTAGCACAGAACTGAACAGCGGCTTGTGAACGCGTATATAAACTTCATAATATAAATTATCTTATCCTTGATTGGCGGTAGAGGCTGCATGCAGAGACTCCCATGTTAAATGAGCTCTTTTTGATCTACGAACTCACTCAGAAAGCATGAAAACAACGTGCACGTAAAACTCTTATCAGTTTGTCTTGAACAATACCAGTGGCTTCGTATCATTATCCTTCGACATGCATTATTGAGAAGCTAACGTTGGCTTTTCTTCAGTGATTTTTTGGAGGATTATTATTATGCTGCAGACACTTTTCCTAATACTCGCACGCTGTTCATTGATAAACTGACACTCAAATAAGACAGAAACTCATGTTGTCATATCGATGTCGCCTTATGTCGTTGCCTTGTCGACGTGGATGTTTATCTTCTCACCTCTATGTGTATGCTAGAATTAACACATATCATTTCCAAATGGATGCTACTATTTTAGTTTTGTATGCTTTCTGTTGACAGTACACAGCTTTGAAATGCTGGATCAGACTCTCTTATGATATGCGCCCATGATCTGATCTGTGATTTCAGCTGACGATCAGTAGCTGATTCCAAGGTCGCCACTTATCGAAATGTACTGCATGACATTCGTAGTTGTTATAATTTGTTTTGTTACCTGTTGAGATGACTTTTTTTCGCCTGCAGTGGACACTTACCATACACCCGTCTGATGAGTTGCCTATTGTCATGACGTCACCCGAGGTAGAGTTTATTTCAATCGGCTCGCCCACCGGCTTAATCAGTGGATATATCCAGATCGTACCCTTGATTGGTATGGCGCATCTGAAATGAACTACAGTGTCTTAAAAGAATCTGCCCATACGTCTGTACTCCAGTGCGTGTCTTGTGTAACTTCTCGTGGTCACAGTTATTGTAGCGTGTTTATTGTCCATGTGTATTATATATGCTCTTGTAAGAGTGAGGAATGTGTCCTGTTGTGTTTCTGTATCTCCAAGGTGTACTTCTGGACATCGTCTTGCCGTACAACCTACACCAACGTAAAGGCTGGTCAACTAGATCTGCGTCTCATCGGCTCCCTTACCCAATCCCCGACCAGAAGCTGTTATTGACTTGACAAGAGTGGGAAGTGGGGACCGTCAGATCGACTCGGGTAAACCACAGGTTACCAGGTCTACCCCCAACTGTCTCCGTCTTTCGTCTCATTGTCCTGGGCGGAGTTTCTTGGTCCTGTTTGATCCGTGTGTGCACAAGGTTGGCATAAAACACTGCTCCATCCATGCAACCTCAGGCGAGTGATCAGTTAGTCGACGCTGTCTCGCACTCCTCTTCGGTGAGACGGGTCCCAGCCTGCTATAGATATGTCTATGTAAGTGTAAGCCATACACAACCACGCGTAGGGTGTCAAACAATATGTGAGCTACTGTGGTGCTGGGTAACGCTACATTTCCGGTTCGCGCTCCTGTGTATAACCCGAACGTGGTCGACCAATCCAACCTTCGTCACTAACCGCTCCCTTTGGGTGTATGTATTACTCCGCAGGGTGAGAAGGCAAGCTAAGGTTCAACGTGTCAAGTGGCACAACTAAACGTTTTTTTTAGGGAAATCCCGAATTGTCGTATTGCCTATATCATTCTTACAATAATTTCAATCAGGGTCATTGCATGTCCCGGTGCAACAATAATGAACATGTTTGTCTTTTTTGCTGGAGGTCGACCGGCAAATATGCGTGTCCCTGGGTTATCTGAGAAAGGGACGGCTGTTATCTTGAGCAACGCGTTATGAAGGCGGTAGAACCAAGCTGGTTGCAATCATGTGAACGTTATCTACGTCTTCCGAGCCGTTATGCGTCGGTTTCTGAGACAAACACTGGTCATACATAAGTAAATAAGTACGTATCTTTATATATAATCTGTGTACAGTCGTGTATATTCTGGTTCTATGAAAGCTGTTAAAGAGGTTTCTTTTTCTAGCTATGGCATATATCATTCATTAGAAAGTATCAGAGATTTCTTTTTATTTAGCGCATATAAGTCCAGTATCAGCACTTTTTTATAAGTACTAAGTCTAATTAGCTGTGGTATTATTTTGTAGCATTTATTACCCTAGTGTTCTATAAAGGAATATGTCTGAAAATGTAGACTACAAAACGAACTAATGAAAACGATGTTAATCTCTATTTTTGTACGAACTATGCTTCAACGGTTTATTTTTAAGGCTTATATTCACTGAATGAAAAGGACGATTAAGCATGCTGATAGCCCTGGGTGTTGTCCAATAGTAGTATAGAGAATGATCATATATAATATTGAATGTTGTTGGACCATTTTACAACCATCGTTTTCTAAAGTAAGCTTAGTTGTCAATTCAATTCTCACGCCGGCCAAGGCATTGCCAAAATTGCAAAAAAATTGTTTACGATTACTGCGCATTTTATATGTACACAAATGTAGTTATGGCAACGGAATTAAGTGGCTGGCTTTGTGTCGACATGTCGGAGAATGATTGGCGTTTGTGTCGACATGTGGGAGTATGATTGGCGTTTGTGTCGACATGTGGGAGTATGATTGGCGTTTGTGTCGACATGTGGGAGTATGATTGGCGTTTGTGTCGACATGTGGGACTATGATTGGCGTTTGTGACGGCATGTGGTAATATGATTGGCGTTTGTATCGACGTGTCGGGAATGATTGGCGCTTTTATCGATATGTGGTTGAATACTCTTTTCAATACTCAACTTTGTTTTAAACTACATATAGCTCCTAACTTACTCAAACTAAACCCCACCATACGATTATTTTGTTGGATACGTGTGCGCCATCTAGTGGTTCAGGGCTGCAAATTAGTTGACTGGCGTCCTTGTAAAGTTAAAGCTCCTCGTCTAGGATATAGTGATATATTCTGGGGAAGTCTATCGATTTTGTTCTATCAAACGGTTAGGGCAAAAGCGTCTTGACTGAAATGTTACCGTTCTGCAGAAAAGAACTATACCCGCGCGCGGCATGCAACTAGTCTGCGACTTTCCATAATTTTAACAATTTAGTTTAAAAAATAATTCAGTAGTAGTCCTAGCACGGTTGTTTTCTGTCAAATTTCTGTCTGAACACTTTTGATCAATTTCGCTTCGTTCTGGAGGCATAGAATGTATCCAAATAGATGCCAAACGTGTGTGTTTAAATAATTACTCATTGTGATCAGTGACCCACGGAGAAGATTGTTAATATGGAGGAAATTAACCCAGTAAACTTCCCCAATAATATGACGCATTGGGTAGATGTATATGTGCTTATTTAACAACCAGCATTAGATCGCGAATGTGGAGATGAAACACTTCTAGAACGCATGCATTAATCACATCCCGCTTCACGCGACAAATGTCTTAAACGCATTGCCAAACGACTTAACGAAATATTGTATGTATTGAAGTTCGAAAATATAGAGCTTGTGGACGGTCTGAATAAGTATACAGGATGTCTATACATTACTTTAGTTGCTAACGCTGATGCTGATTTACTGCTGTTCAAGGAAGCTTTTATCTTCCTGAGTAGTCATTGCTTGAAACTGTGATGTTTTTGCATCTGGACCATTAGTCACTGAGTATATGCAGATGTGAATGAGGCTGGTCGCGGTAGCATCAGGGAGTGCCTATTATATAGCTAAAAACGTAAGAATGAAATGACGGGGAAGTTAATGTCCTTCATATATTTGTATATTTATGTGTATTTGTACATAAAAAGGTGCACGTGAATGTGGTGGAAATAAATCTAGAATTATTATAAATAAAATGTTCATGATACATTAAAGCCTCGATTTTGTATTATGTGTAAATCATTAATGTATCTCATCTCAGTCATAGATGCGTAATCACCGACCTATTCATTGTGACGTAATGACTGCGACGTAATAAGTAACAAACGTTAATAATGTGACTAATGTTAAAGCTACATGTGGAGCCGACCGTTGCAACGGCTGTACCAAAATAAACATAAACAGGAAATGTTACCTTTGACCACAAGCTGTGTCAACGGCCACCGCCAAAGAAAAAGTGGCGCTCCGGATGCTTCTATTGTCTCATATAATTTAGCGCTTGGGCCCCCTGTCGGTGGCACCGTTAAACGACTTTGTACACACGTTTATGACGTTTCAAATCAGCACAAGTTTTCATTTTTGTGGCGGACAATTCATGAATTTGAAATGTTTTGCTCAATGGCAGATAATTGGTGAGCGATATGGTAGGTGTTTATTGTCTGTTATGCACCTTAAGGCCTCAGGTTTGTGTTCTTATACGCAAATTTGGCATTCAAAAACAGCGAAACAACTCCACATGCAGCTTTAATATGACCTGATCAATGATGTTAGAACGTGACGTAATGTTAAAGTCCATGGTGCGGCATGGGGGGTCCCATTGGCTATTTCTAAAGCATTTTGCTAAATATTCAATACTCCGAAACATTATTTTTGTACCTCCATACAAAAAGCCGAAAAAAAAATTAAACCTCGTTTTCCCATTTGGCCTGAAACCGTGGGGGGATTCTGGGGATTGCGGGGAATCCGAGCGTATGACGTAACTCTAGGCACTCGTCTGGGGAAGCCCACGTAAACTTTAACCGACAACCGTCGTAATCGTAATCAATAACTAATGTTAAAAAAAAAAAAAAAAAATGTTTGGCTTGCCATACATTGCCATACTATACGATTAAAAAAACGTCAACCGCGCGTCATGGCCGAGAGTGAAGGCGATAATAGGAGCCATTTCAGAAAGTTCCAGAATATATAACAGAATATACGCCTACAATTATTATTTTATTGCTTTATTTGTCTGAATAAGGTAGAATAATGATTATGAAAACTATAAAACATTGATTACATTTTTATTCACCATTTCTCCCGGCTACTGGCGGAACGCCGTCTGATGCTAACATCCGGAAAATGCGAACCTGGCGAACGCTTTCGAATCTCGACTCAAACGGTTGTTGTTTGACATGGTCCTGGATCCAAGTCATAAGCAATTTAGACGTGGTGTGTATTCTTTTTGAAAGTCATCTGTTTATTTCAACTAGATCTACAACAGTTTTCATGAATATTTACAGCGACGATTAGGCCTATTTCAGCCCGTGGTTGTCAAGTCAGACAAGTGACAAATCGAGTGTCGTCTTCGCGTCTGTCAAACTGCCAACACTGGGATGGTATGGTAAAATAATAGACGCGAGTGCCTATTCGGCCCAAATAGGCACTGGCGTCTAAAGTCAGTCATAAATGCCGTAGACACACGTTTCGGCCCATATTTTCCGCGATTGTGCTGCGATCGCTCTACAAATCACTGACATGAGAAAGCAACACTAGACCATTTTAATGATACCAAACTTACGTTTGTACTGAGATGTTATCCTTTTTTATGACACAAACAATATTTCTCCATGCTGACACTCCATTGGCAGCAGACACACTTTCGCAAATAGACTAAATCACAGACAATGAAAGGCTCTATAGTTGCCATGGCATCCTCGTGGCTGGTATAAATATAGAGCATGTATTGTTCAAAGCACGTTCGGCGCCATGGCAACCATCATTTTATGACACGTGTTTTAGTATTTTGGCGACAGAGCGTTTTCTGCCAACGACGTGTCAGCATGAAGAAATATTCTTTGTGTTATAAAAACGGATAACATTGCAGTACAAACGTAAGTTTGGTATCATTAAAATGGTCTAGTGTTGCTTTCTCACGTCAGGGATTTTGAGAGTGAACGAGGCACATTCGCGGAAAATATGGGCAGAAACGTGTCTACGGCATTTATGACTGACTTTAGTGGCCATGGCATCCTCGTGGCTGGTATAAATATAGAGCATGTATTGTTCAAAGCACGTTCGGCGCCATGGCAACCATCATTTTATGACGCGTGTTTTAGTCTATTTGTATTGACAGATACCGGCATTAATTTACATTTACTAGGATAATTTACCGTAAATTTGAACCGTCATAAACCGTCACCCGTGAGATCTGATGTTAAAATAATGATATGTGAAACATGTTAGGTCTAAATACTTGCAATTTTCGTTTAGTTTGCCGTTTAAATTTAACAATCAACATTTTAAGTTCAAACAACATGGTTTTCACATCCTTACCTTTCGGGTATGACGATATAATGTGTCTCCCTGACGATATTTGGACACCCGTTGTGACGATATTAGAACCCGTGTTCCTAATATATCGCCAGTTTTACACTACCCCCATAAAATCTCTAATAATTAATCACGCAACAGAAATAATTTATTTCTCTTTTCACCCGGCAACGGATAGCGGACTTAATCTATTAAAAGGAACAAATAGATAGTCTCACTCAGTTGTTCTAATTTAGAAGAACGGGGCGTTTTTAGAAGCAAAAACATTTGGAATGAAGAAATTAGGACACCATACGTTACTACTCACAAGTTGCTAAGGATCACCTAGAGATCTATACAGAGATATCTGACTGTATAACATATTACTGTGTAATTCTACTATAATACAAAGACGTTTGCCTTTACCATGCATGGTTATGCAACTGTTATACCTGTTATACACTCAGATATCTCGGCATAGAGGTGATCTTTAGCAAATTGTGAGTAGTATATATATATAAGTTATATAGCTTTCCCTCCCCCTTGCCTCCGAAGAGTGATCTTCCATAAATTAGGACACCATACGTTACTACTCACAAGTTGCTAAGCTGGGCGCGCGCTAGCCGTTCGCCACATCGCCAATGGCGAAAGCAAACTGTATGTGGCGCAAGATTGGTCCATGCGTATCGCCACAGTGGCGAAAAAAATGGCCTGATTTTCAATCAACGATCAAAACACGATTTCGCTGAATTGAATGCCCGCAGTGAATGTACTGTACTGTACTGGCTGTCATTGGCACAAGGAAATCCCAAGGCTGAACACACCCTCAACATTTTCGAAGGTGACGTAGCTTACTCGTACTTCTAGTTATTTTCCGAATAATTAATGTTCGGTTATTTCCGTTTCCACACGGAATGAGGGCCGGCCCGGTAGCTCAGTGGGTTAGAGCGCAGGCATTCAGCTTTCTGGTCACCTCAGAGCCCAACCATGCTAACGGCACATGGATCGATGGTTCGAGCTCCGCTGTGGCCATGTCTGTGTGGTCGCAGGATAAAGTTACCATGTCCTTCTTCGCAAAGAGTAGGGGTTACCCCCGGGGACATGGCTCCTCTTTCCCTTCCTTCTCCCATTAACGCGATATGACCAAAAGTGGTTAAAGTGTCCTGAATATACAACCACACGGAATTTACTCGGCGTTCGCGTTGTCCAAGCAAACGGTGACAAAATGATGACGGCAAAGGGTAAGCACGCTACTCAGCCGCCAATAAGCCGAATCACCCCTTCCAGTGCGCAGGCGCGTATTTCGGGTTGGGGCCAGTCGGGGCATTGTCTCGGCATTGGGCGTGTTTTTCGTGATCAGTGACATTGTTGAGCATAAGTCAAACTAGCTGGATTTAGTTAGGTATTTGTTCTCGTGTTGTTGACCGATATGTACCTTCAAGATGAGAATGTGGGCGTAGACACAGTCATTCTCGTATTGTGGTTGGCCACACAGAGGGGGGGTGGGGGGAGGGGGGGTGCAGCGGGCATATTATAATACAAGTCTGATGTGGGATGGTGTGCCGGTGTGTGTGGGGGGCGGTTCCCTGACACCCAGTAATGCCCGAGAGAGCGCACTGCCACATGCTTATAAAAAAATTCTGATATTGCCTTTAAAAACGATACCGATCAGACTAAAACCTGCAATATTCATAAAGTTACTCCGCAGAACTGATGTGAAACACCAAATTTGTATGACTGAGATGTTCTGGTGTAATGCTAGGGGCACACAATAGTGTTTATAGAGCGGGTACTTGCATGGAAATGTGGGGTATATGGCAGGTCTATAGCAAACAGATTGATCGCCCTTCAAGCGGAAAAAGGGGGGGGGGGCTACTGCGGGACTCGGTCACAGCTAGCAATGTATTAAATGCCCAAGTGGGGTTGGAGAGAGATGTGGCATCCATCGCTAAAAGCGGCAAATGACTGCTCCCTACCATTTAGAATGCCCCTCCTCAGCATCACCAGTCCTCAACAGATGTTGAGGCTAGACTGCAAAGGATCAGAATTGTATATAAAAAGGATCCAGGATTGAGGTAAGAAGATTCCGAGGTCAGATTTTCCTCGCATATCCTCGTGATTTCTGGGCCCGGAAACCTCAATTCCTCAATCATCGGAAACCTTAATTGCTCATTTATCCGACCAGGAGCGGATATATGATTTTGGAGATGGAGGTGGTTGACTGAGTATGTTCGAAAAATTTACGACTGATGGGACTAGGGGGCACGCTACTGTACTTTACAGTCCTTGGCCTGCCCTTACTGGACATCCACTTACTTGAGGCGGGGGAGGGATGAGTGGGGGTAACCCCCCCTGCCCCTTAAGTTTGCTTTTCAAATTTCTGTATCAGTGGAATCATTATTTGGTAAACGCCATGGTGAGACACTTTGAAGTGGCCATTATGCAATGAGGGGGGGGGGGGTGGGGGGGGGCGGGGCGGATGCTTTACGGAAATGCCGGGTTTCCAAAATCCGCTCAGACGGGATATTTTTGTCGCATTGACTTGTTCTATGTCGCCGCTGCTAGAGAGAACATTAGTACGGACGCAGATTTTGGGAGGCAGTCGCCCCCCCCGATCGCAAGTTTTAAAATATGAGGTAAATCTTTTTCATCAGAAATGTCCGCTCTCTCCGGCATTACGAGGCCCCCAGGACCTCCCCCTCATTTGATAATAGCGACCCCTTGGCATTGCTTATCCCGAATGAATCCCATGAATTGCGTCCGAAAGTGTGATTTGGCTTATAAACACAATGTTTTTGGAGAGGAAAAACATATACTTGTATGTGGCTAATGGGATCGGTGTGTGGCTAAAGAAAACTGAAGGTGTTTAGCCGCAGTGGCTAATTGAAATGAATTGCTAGAGCACACCCAGCTAAGGATCACCTCGAGATCTATACAGAGATATCTGACTGTATAACATATTACTGTGTAATTCTACTATAATACAAAGACGTTTGCCTTTACCATGCATGGTTATGCAACTGTTATACCTGTTATACACTCAGATATCTCGGCATAGAGGTGATCTTTAGCAAATTGTGAGTAGTATATATATATAAGTTATATAGCTTTCCCTCCCCCTTGCCTCCGAAGAGTGATCTCCAACACCCGCCTTCTTCGCCCCTAACAACTTCACTGGCGCACCCTTCAGTTTATTATTGACAACGGTACAGCGCAACCGGTTGTAAGTGCATGAGAGTAGCCCCAGTGTATCGCTAGTCCTTTTTTTTTTTTGTATTACCTCAGGGCTGCACTGGCTGCCCGATCTGACTAATGGGTTCATAAACAGTGACACACACGTACAGTCAAAGTTCAAAGCGAAGGTTTTGTCGCGGAGGCCAAATATCAGCTAAAATATATATAATTGACTCATTTTAACTGTTTATGGGTTCATGACATATTCATAGCGAAACGCAGTGGTGTTACATGCCACTGAAGTCATCGCCACTTCACTGTATTTTCCGTACTCTGACGCAGGCCGCTGACATGAGCGTCAAGTGCTGCTCAACTCCCCGCACACGGGGCTCATATTTACCCGCGCTTCGCCATACCCGCCGAGGACGCTGCGGTATCTCGAATGACGTAAGAGACTTGCAGCCAACCTGCCACATGTGGTCTCTGCGCGGCAGCCAGTGTTCGTCCTTAGCGGCCTTTGAAGGGTAGACGCAACGCTATATTGCCATTTTCGCTTTGGATTTTCGGTGAGCAGGGGTCGACAGAAACGCGAAAATGTCTGGCTTGTCGAGGCTGTTCGGTTTAAACACCATAAAGAAGGAATATGCGGTAAGTACGGACGGGTAATTCTCTGCGTTTTGTGACAATTTCATTGGATTTAGGATGTGAAATACGGCATTTGCACGTGCCAGACACCGGACCAAACACCGCGATGACTCAGACTTTCCGAGTAAGGCTAGGCCTAGGCTAATGTTAACGTAGACAGTGCACAGCGTGTATATTGGTCTGGCATCGACTTTCTACTTCTAGCTAGAGGATCGATCTACCAATAACCTCTGTGGTGGGTAAATAATTTACACACCTAGGCCTAATATTAGGAAATAATAATGAATATAAAAAAAAAACTTAGACTGTACAAGCGCCGTCGCAAAATTTGCGTTGATATATATATACTAAAAATATATAGTAATTGGACCAGTGATTGCGCAGGTACCAGTGATTGCGCACCAAGCGAAAGGTGGTAAAAGTAATATGTAGATCATTTCGAATCTTACAAAACAGATGTCAATGTAGCTGTCACACATGAAGGCATCTGTCTGGTAAAAGTTTGGATACAAATTACTACAAATAAAATCAGATTTCTGCAAGTGCGCAATCACTGGTACCTGCGCTTTCCCGCGTTTGAATGTCAGAAAGCGCATAAGTCTTATTTAGCTGTCGTCCACACACCTCAACTTCAAGGAGAGACGAAAGTTTAATTATTGTGATCAAAGATATTAGCACACCAAGCCTAATTGGTGTACTAATATCTTTGTTGTCATACAGAAATGTTTAGGTTAGGAATCGAGGTCACATTAAGATTAGTAACCGAAACCTTTAACTGACATTAACGTTGTAGGCATATATCATAACCATAGCCATAGGATCCGTATAACAGTGGTGTGTTACCACTATAAGAGCACACATTATATTCGCCCTGTAACATGGCCCACCGGCCGCAGGGCGGACCGGAGGGCCATGGATTAACGATCACGGCCTGTCGTCCGAAAGCAGGGGGTGGTGACAAAGATTTTTAGATTTCACAAAAATGTGATGGAGACGGCACATATCGTTCACATATTCATGTCCAGTATACATTTATGAAGAGTTACGCACAAAGTGCGGTATTTATCAGTCCACCAAATTTCAAACAAAACAAATGTTCTGCCACACCGCCAGGGAAACTTCAGGAGAGATAAGAGTTGCAGTCTTTTTCCCAATATTGACGTTGACCACCGCGTCTAAACTGCGTCGCCTCGGTTCCGTCGCCGTTCGGTTCCGCCGCCGCGCTCCGCGTACCGCGTTGGGTGTCCGCACTAAGGGCGGGCAGCGGACAGGGCTAGGTGCTGGGATCGATGGGGTGGCGTTTTTACTATGATAACACCCTGACGTTGCCCAATGGCCAGAGCTAAGCATGCGGAGGAGGTCGGTTGTTCTGAACCATGTAGTGTCTTACCTGCTTACAAACTTGGTGACCTACGGAGGTGCTGAGCGGTCAGATCAGTCACAGGAGTTCACACCCCATAATCTCCCCGACCAGATAACTTGTTTAGTCTAGTATAGTATAATAAAATTCAAAACATGTTAAATGGACTTAAATGGACCTTTTATAGGTGCAGACCAGTTTTGATTCGTTGGGAGGCGGGGGTGGGGGGAGGCCTTAGGCCTATTGAAAACTTGCGGCCAGGGGAGGGGGTGTCGAGAATGGGGGTTCACTAATTTGTTTGCGACGTTTGGGGAAGGGGGGGGGGGATATCCAACATTACTATATGATATCTAATATAATAGTCACTTTAACCTGTTGCAGCTAATCCCCACCGTAGTCATCATTGGCGGGGCTTGCGTCATGTGTGCCTCCTACGTGAGCTACATGGCCCTCAGCAAGAGCGACGCCACGTAAGTTACAATCAGTTTACTAGTAAACCGGTAGCATGTAGACCCCTATGTACCAGCAGTATTTGTGGAGACGGTACCGGGGTTCCGTCTCATTCTCATCGTGACCAGAGGGTGCAGAGGTCGAGTCTAAGCGTGGACAGAGGGTATAGAGGTCGAGTCTGAGCGTGGCCAGAGGTTATAGAGGTAGAATCTGAGTGTAAACAGAGGGTATAGAGATCGAGTCTAAGCGTGGACATAGGGTATAAGAGGTCAAGTCTGCGCGTGGCCAGAATATAGAGGTCGAGTCTGATTTTGGACAGAGGGTATAGAGGTCAGGTCTAATCGTGGACAGAGGGTATAGAGGTCGAGTCTGAGCGTGGCCAGAGGGTATAGAGGTCGAGTCTGATTGTGGCCAGAGGGTGTAGAGGTCGAGTCTGAGCTTGGACAGAGGTTATAGAGGTAGAGCCTGAGCGTGGCCAGAGGGTAGAGGTAGAGTCTGAGCGTGGCCAGAGGATACAGAGGGGTCGAGTCTGAGCGTGGACAGAGGTTATAGAGGTAGAGTCTGAGCGTGGCCAGAGGATACAGAGGGGTCGAGTCTGAGCGTGGCCAGAGGGTATAGAGGTCGAGTCTGAGCGTGGACAGAGGTTATAGAGGTAGAGTCTGAGCGTGGCCAGAGGGTATAGAGGTCGAGTCTGAGCGTGGCCAGAGGGTATAGAGGTAAAGTCTCAGTGTGGACAGAGGGTATATAGGTCCTCTGAGCGTGGCCAGAGGGTATAGAGGTAGAGTCTAAGCGTGGACAGAGAGTATAGAGGTCCTCTGAGCGTGGCCAGAGGGTATAGAGGTAGAGTCTGAGCGTGGACAGAGGGTATAGAGGTAGAGTCTGAGCGTGGACAGAGGGTATAGAGGTGGACCTAAAGAGCGTGGCAAGAGGGCATAGAGGTAGAGTCTGAGCGTGGACAGAGGGTATAGAGGTCGTCTGAGCGTGGCCAGAGGGTGTAGAGGTCGAGTCTGAGCGTGGCCAGAGTGTGTAGAGGTAGAGTCTGAGCGTGACCAGAGGGTATAGAGGTCGAGTCTGAGCGTGGCCAGAGGGTATAGAGGTAGAGTCTGAGCGTGGACAGAGGTTATAGAGGTCGAGTGTGAGCGTGGACAGAGGGTATAGAGGTCGAGTCTGAGCGTGGACAGAGGGTATAGAAGTAGAGTCTGAGGGTGGCCAGTGTGTGTAGAGGTAGGTCTGAGCGTGACCAGAGGGTACAGAGGTCGAGTCTGAGCGTGGCCAGAGGGTATAGAGGTAGAGTCTGAGCGTGGCCTGAGGGTGTAGAGGTCGAGTCTGAGTGTGGACAGAGTGTGTAGAGGTCGAGTCTGAGTGTGGCCAGAGGGTATAGAGGTCGAGTCTGAGCGTGGCCAGAGGGTATAGAGGTCGAGTCTGAGCGTGGACAGAGGGTATAGAAGTAGAGTCTGAGGGTGGCCAGAGTGTGTAGAGGTCGAGTCTGAGTGTGGACAGAGTGTGTAGAGGTCGAGTCTGAGTGTGGCCAGACGGTATAGAGGTAGAGTTTGAGTGTGGACAGAGGGTATAGGGGTGGAGTCTAAGCGTGGACAGAGGGTATAGAGGTAGAGTCTGAGCGTGACCAGAGGGTATAGAGGTCGAGTCTGAGTGTGGCCAGAGGGTATAGAGGTCGAGTCTGAGTGTGGACAGAGTGTGTAGAGGTCGAGTCTGAGTGTGGCCAGACGGTATAGAGGTAGAGTTTGAGTGTGGACAGAGGGTATAGGGGTGGAGTCTAAGCGTGGACAGAGGGTATAGAGGTCCTCTGAGCGTGGCCAGAGGGTATAGAGGTCGTCTGAGCGTGGCCAGAGGGTGTAGAGGTAGAGTCTGAGCGTGACCAGAGGGTATAGAGGTCGAGTCTGAGCGTGGCCAGAGTGTGTAGAGGTAGAGTCTGAGCGTGACCAGAGGGTATAGAGGTCGAGTCTGAGCGTGGCCAGAGGGTATAGAGGTCGCGTGTGAGCGTGGCCAGAGGGTGTAGAGGTCGAGTCTGAGTGTGGACAGAGTGTGTAGAGGTCGAGTCTGAGTGTGGCCAGAGGGTGTAGAGTCTGAGCGTGGCCAGAGGGTATAGAGGTAGTCTGAGCGTGACCAGAGGGTATAGAGGTCGAGTCTGAGCGTGGCCAGAGTGTATAGAGGTCGAGTCTGAGCGTGGCCAGAGGATATAGAGGTCGAGTCTGAGCGTGGCCAGAGGGTATAGAGGTCGAGTCTGAGCGTGGACAGAGGGTATAGAAGTAGAGTCTGAGGGTGGCCAGTGTGTGTAGAGGTAGGTCTGAGCGTGACCAGCGGGTACAGAGGTCGAGTCTGAGCGTGGCCAGAGGGTATAGAGGTCGAGTCTGAGCGTGGCCTGAGGGTGTAGAGGTCGAGTCTGAGTGTGGACAGAGTGTGTAGAGGTCGAGTCTGAGTGTGGCCAGACGGTATAGAGGTAGAGTTTGAGTGTGGACAGAGGGTATAGGGGTGGAGTCTAAGCGTGGACAGAGGGTATAGAGGTAGAGTCTGAGCGTGGCCAGAGGGTATAGAGGTCGAGTCTGAGCGTGGCCAGAGGGTATAGAGGTAAAGTCTCAGTGTGGACAGAGAGTATAGAGGTCCTCTGAGCGTGGCCAGAGGGTATAGAGGTAGAGTCTAAGCGTGGACAGAGGGTATAGAGGTCCTCTGAGCGTGGCCAGAGCGTATAGAGGTAGAGTCTGAGCGTGGACAGAGGGTATAGAGGTGGACCTAAAGAGCGTGGCAAGAGGGCATAGAGGTAGAGTCTGAGCGTGGACAGAGGGTATAGAGGTCGTCTGAGCGTGGCCAGAGGGTGTAGAGGTAGAGTCTGAGCGTGACCAGAGGGTATAGAGGTCGAGTCTGAGCGTGGCCAGAGTGTGTAGAGGTAGAGTCTGAGCGTGACCAGAGGGTATAGAGGTCGAGTCTGAGCGTGGCCAGAGGGTATAGAGGTCGCGTGTGAGCGTGGCCAGAGGGTATAGAGGTCGCGTGTGAGCGTGGCCAGAGGGTGTAGAGGTCGAGTCTGAGTGTGGACAGTGTGTAGAGGTCGAGTCTGAGTGTGGCCAGAGGGTGTAGAGTCTGAGCGTGGCCAGAGGGTATAGAGGTAGAGTCTGAGCGTGACCAGAGGGTATAGAGGTCGAGTCTGAGCGTGGCCAGAGGGTATAGAGGTCGAGTCTGAGTGTGGACAGAGGGTGTAGAGGTAGAGTCTGAGCGTGGCCAGAGGGTATAGAGGTCGAGTTTGAGCGCGGCCAGAGGGTATAGAGGTCGAGTCTGAGCGTGGCCAGAGTGTATAGAGGTCGAGTTTGAGCGTGGCCAGAGGGTATAGAGGTCGAGTCTGAGCGTGGCCAGAGGGTATAGAGGTCGAGTCTGAGCGTGGCCAGAGGGTATAGAGGTCGAGTCTGAGCGTGGCCAGAGTGTATAGAGGTCGAGTCTGAGCGTGGCCAGAGGGTATAGAGGTCGAGTCTGAGCGTGGCCAGAGGGTATAGAGGTCGAGTCTGAGCGTGGACAGAGGGTATAGAAGTAGAGTCTGAGGGTGGCCAGAGTGTGTAGAGGTAGGTCTGAGCGTGACCAGAGGGTACAGAGGTAGAGTCTGAGCGTGGCCAGAGGGTATAGAGGTCGAGTCTGAGCGTGGACACAGGGTATAGAAGTAGAGTCTGAGGGTGGCCAGAGTGTGTAGAGGTAGGTCTGAGCGTGACCAGAGGGTACAGAGGTCGAGTCTGAGCGTGGCCTGAGGGTGTAGAGGTCGAGTCTGAGCGTGGCCAGAGGGTATAGAGGTCGAGTCTGAGCGTGGCCTGAGGGTGTAGAGGTCGAGTCTGAGTGTGGACAGAGTGTGTAGAGGTCGAGTCTGAGTGTGGACAGAGTGTGTAGAGGTCGAGTCTGAGTGTGGCCAGACGGTATAGAGGTAGAGTTTGAGTGTGGACAGAGGGTATAGAGGTCCTCTGAGCGTGGCCAGAGGGTATAGAGGTCGTCTGAGCGTGGCCAGAGGGTGTAGAGGTAGAGTCTGAGCGTGACCAGAGGGTATAGAGGTCGAGTCTGAACGTGGCCAGAGTGTGTAGAGGTAGAGTCTGAGCGTGACCAGAGGGTATAGAGATCGAGTCTGAGTGTGGACAGAGTGTGTAGAGGTCGAGTCTGAGTGTGGCCAGAGGGTGTAGAGTCTGAGCGTGGCTAGAGGGTATAGAGGTAGTCTGAGCGTGACCAGAGGGTATAGAGGTCGAGTCTGAGCGTGGCCAGAGTGTATAGAGGTCGAGTCTGAGCGTGGCCAGAGGGTATAGAGGTCGAGTCTGAGCGTGGCCAGAGGGTATAGAGGTCGAGTCTGAGCGTGGACAGAGGGTATAGAAGTAGAGTCTGAGGGTGGCCAGTGTGTGTAGAGGTAGGTCTGAGCGTGACCAGAGGGTACAGAGGTCGAGTCTGAGCGTGGCCAGAGGGTATAGAGGTCGAGTCTGAGCGTGGCCTGAGGGTGTAGAGGTCGAGTCTGAGTGTGGACAGAGGGTATAGAGGTCGAGTCTGAGCGTGGCCAGAGGGTATAGAGGTCGAGTCTGAGCGTGGACAGAGGGTATAGAAGTAGAGTCTGAGGGTGGCCAGAGTGTGTAGAGGTAGGTCTGAGCGTGACCAGCGGGTACAGAGGTCGAGTCTGAGCGTGGCCAGAGGGTATAGAGGTCGAGTCTGAGCGTGGCCTGAGGGTGTAGAGGTCGAGTCTGAGTGTGGACAGAGTGTGTAGAGGTCGAGTCTGAGTGTGGCCAGACGGTATAGAGGTAGAGTTTGAGTGTGGACAGAGGGTATAGGGGTGGAGTCTAAGCGTGGACAGAGGGTATAGAGGTAGAGTCTGAGCGTGACCAGAGGGTATAGAGGTCGAGTCTGAGCGTGGCCAGAGGGTATAGAGGTAGAGTCTGAGCGTGGACAGAGGGTATAGAGGTCGAGTCTGAGCGTGGCCAGAGGTTATAGAGGTAGAATCTGAGTGTAAACAGAGGGTATAGAGATCGAGTCTAAGCGTGGACATAGGGTATAAGAGGTCAAGTCTGCGAGTGGCCAGAATATAGAGGTCGAGTCTGATTTTGGACAGAGGGTATAGAGGTCGAGTCTAATCTTGGACAGAGGGTATAGAGGTCGAGTCTGAGCGTGGCCAGAGGGTATAGAGGTCGAGTCTGAGTGTGGCCAGAGGGTGTAGAGGTCGAGTCTGAGCGTGGACAGAGGTTATAGAGGTAGAGCCTGAGCGTGGCCAGAGGGTAGAGGTCGAGTCTGAGTGTGGACAGAGGGTATAGAGGTCGAGTTTGAGCGTGGCCAGAGGGTATAGAGGTCGAGTCTGAGTGTGGACAGAGGGTATAGAGGTCGAGAAACGTGGACAGAGGATATAGAGGTAGAGTGGAAGCGTGACCAGAGGACATAGAGGTTGAGTGGGCAGTGTTAAAGGTCAAAATGGAGTTACCCCGTGGCCCAATTGGTAGCGGCTTTGGTTGTTGTGCTCTCCTAGGCCAGCTAAAGCCGAGAGTGCGTGGTTTCGATCGAGCCCCGCCTGTGCAAAAGTCTGAACCAGGACGGAGGCGAGGCCATTACTCCTAATTCCTGAGCTTGATTATTGAAGCAACTGGTTATAATGTTTGTTAGCTTTAATTATAGCAGCGTGTGTTATTACACCTAACGAAACCCGTTTATTGCAATTTGTCAGTTGGTTGGGTTTGGCTTGTTCCAGATTCCGCCCTTGGAGCTGGGGTGTCAACTCTCCCTACAACGGCATCAAGCCCGAGGAAGTCAGGAAGGTAAGAATACACAGAAGAGATTGAATTATCAGTGTACAACCTTGATACCTAGCATGATCTTTGTACATGGTGAGGGCTGCCTCGATAGCTCAGTGGCTTAGAGCGCTCGCTCTGGTCACCTGAAAGTACGTGGATCGTTGGTTCGAGCCCCACTGAAATCATGTCTTTGTGGTCGCAGGATAAAGATCCCAAATCTTTCTTCGCAAAGAGTAGTTACCCCGTGAACATGGCTCCGCTCTTCCCTTCCTATATCATTGACGCGATATGACCACAAATGGTTAAAGTGTCCTTAATATACAACCAACCAATCTACATTGTGTCCACTTATTCAAAACATAAGTCTCTTATTAATGCCCCCCCTTTCGCACCAGGAGGACGCCATCAAGAAAATGGTAAAAAAAAAATGCGATTCCATATCCAGCGTCTGACCTGTGTATTTGTTTACTTTCAGTTCCTGCCCCACCGGAAGCCGCATGAATTGCCTAGCAGCGAGGTGGAGGCTCTCAAGCGAGAAGTCGCCAGCTCTTAATGCATCGGGCGTTCTAGGCAATAAAGTATTGGTGTTACAATTAACTGGCTATCCTTTCTTTTTTAGGAGTCATTCATGCGCTATGTATCACTGCGGTCATACCGCAGTACTCCCAAAAAGCCGGACTCCCGCTTTAATAACAATACAGTTTCATTCACAGTAAGATTACTCCTATAGTGACAACCCGCAAGGATTTATCCACTTCGTATTTGACCATAAGTTACCACTAGGTTCTTGTATGCATTGATACCTTTATCTGAGGTAGTGAAACTAATATCTCTTGTGGCAGTCTTTGTGTATGCGAAAATTCGACAAGTACATTGCATATTATAGTTCTATAATTATGCACTACACAATTACTATGGTAGTGCCGCCCAACTTCATCCATGTTAACATGGATGGAAAACAGAACTGTTCAGTGGCGGATCCAGGGGAGATTGGCACAGGGGCACGTGTCCCCTCCCCCACCCTTTCGCTGAAAAATAGGCGAAAAAAGGCACTTACCCACCCTTTTCTCCGAAGAAAATGACAGTCACTATTTGTTCTGCCAAACCTCACCAGCACCGCCCCCCCCCCCCCCCCACCCCACCTCCCACGTTCCTCATTAGATGCGCGTCTGGATAGACTCCTAGTACTTAAATAAATAGTGCCCCCACCCCTTCGTAAGTTCCTGGATCCACCACTGCAGTTTGCATCATGACCTAGCGGCAGCCGGTGGTTCACGCGAGCAAAATCATGAAATCAACATAAAGTAAAGTACACAGCCGACATTAACCGAACAAATTGGGCAGTTCATTCGTATCAAATTCAATACATTCAAGGCGAATACGTCGAACTGTTTTAGGTAACTTGCTGAACCTGATTGAAAGGACCTTCGATTGAATCGATAAATGCATATACCGCAGCACTATATTATCCTGCACATGTGCGTATCAATCGATCCAGGATTAACAATGCAACGTCAACTGCAAGGGTGTTCGATTTAAACCATGAAACCCATGGGAAGCCAAACCTGGTTTGAACGGTTTACAACCGAAATCGCTGCGATACGTTACGCCGTTACGGGTAATAACTTCAAGGCGGTATACTGTTTAAAATCTTAAGCGAGATAGGTGTACGGTGAAACAATTCAGCGATCCAGGGCTTAGTGTCGGTAGTATGGATCCCTCTACTGTTCTGAACACCGAAAACGAGCAATCCCGCATATCATTATCATAAAATAGAAACAGCCAACACGAATCATCCAAGCTGTGATTATGCTTCTTAGTATTCATTAAAAACGCTCGCGTCGAACTGTCGTGATCTACTGAACTCGGTCCTGATCTTTGGAGAAGCGTTTACGATTTCCCAGAAAAGCGGTTTAGGCTTCATGTAAATCAAACTCACCCTCATTCTTTCACAAATACTTATTTTATATAACGTTATCGATGTATAACAAATCTTAATTACTTCTACAAACAACCAATCATAGTCCGTAAAACATAAGTATTCCGATGCACAAACACACGATAAATTGAATTTTAAGACCGATTTCCAATATTTCCAGTTCCAAGCAGAATTTCATTGAGCCCCACTCTTGGTTAACCCAGAGCATAGTTGCAATAACTAGGGCTGTCGAATAAGTACCCCGAGTAAAGACGGCACAAAATCATTAATGTGATAAAAATGCTTGGAGAAATCCGGGGGGGGGGGGGGGATTCATAAAAGTACAGTACTTCAGTCAAAAATGACCTTGACATTCACAAATAAGTAGTGCAGGAGATAGAAGATGGGAAGCGCGCCTCTATACAACTAGCATATATACATATATATTATATATAGAGCTTGTCACGTACCAATGGGGAGATAATATTATCTGCCTAGAAATGATGGCTACGGCAGTAGGTAAACAGCAACGTAATTTCCAGAGTTTTAGAACTTATCTGAGCGACACTTGCGGTGGGTTACTGTTCTTACTTCAGAAGCTTGTGAAGCCCGCTAGAACACCATCCTGTGATTAGGTCACGTTCGCTGTATCAAAAATTCGCGCCGGAAATACTAAACCAGACTAAATTCTACACCATCCGAAGTATCTTACGCAGCAAAATTATCGTTATATCTGCATTATTTTACGCCTTCAATCGGCAGAGAGGCGCACATATTTCATCAATTGATTGGATACACAGATATCCCCACGCTAGACGCCGGATCGCCTAACTTCAATAGCGGAACAACGGGTGCGCGCGCAAGCCGTTACGCTGACGTCACATGACGCTATCGAGTGTCTCATTTCGGTATGGCAAAGACACGGCGGCCAGCGAGTGTGACGTCAGCGGCCCACATGACCCTAAGAGCGTCCCACAGACACTCAGACTCCGCTTGGGCTAGCCATGGACAAACAACCAGGGCTGAACCCGGCGGGATCCCTGCCATGTTGTGGATCTCTGTCCCTGGATCGTGTGAGTCACCCCGGATCCTACAAAAGCAATATTCAACGTCCATCGGTCCAGGGATTGCCTTCACATGGGTCCTCGTGCAATGGTCAAACAGTGACACGCCCATTATGTAAACTACGCTCAATCGAATATTGAGATTAAGAGTTAAGGCATCTTGAGTGTTCAGGCCCATCATAGGCCGATCGCCTTACACTGAGGTACCACTGATTTCTACCTGTGCATACGGCTCCGGAGCCTCCATTTCCCCTTGACCTATCAACACGCGATCGTCTGACGTCACAATTTCCTGGTCCTCGGACTGCTCAGGGACGATGACGTAGACGTATTTGTTACCCTCCTCATCTTCGACTTCCGTTTCCACGTGCCGCTCCACGACGGCGTCCCGCCAGGTGGCGTTGTGCCCTTCGGCGGCGTGGGAGACATGGGCCACGTGGTGCGTCCAAGGCCGCCCCGAGTCGTCCGCCGCCGACACCAGCTGCGCATGCGCCCCGTGGGGGACGTAGTTCTGGTGCGAAGCCAACGGGAGGGGCACGGGCTGCAGGGGGACGACCTCGGCGCCGGAGTCGTGTCGCGTGGACACCGTCTGGGACACTTCCAGGACGGTGTGGGACACCGCCTCGTTCTGCAGCGACACCAGCGTGGCTCCCGCCCAGCTGTGGCTGATCGGCGTCAGCGCCGGCGGGCGGCTGGGGGGAGCGTGGACGGCGCTCGCGGGCTGGAGGTGCGAGGAGGCGGCGGCGGCGGCGACGACGGCAGGGTCAGTGGTGGTAGCGGCGCTGGTGGCACTGGTGAGGGCCGCGGCCGGCGGCCTCACCAACTGCACCTCAACCTCCACGTGACCCTCCAGCGAAGTTTGACCCGGGGACGGGCACTGGGACGAAGCCTTCTTGACCCCCTGCACCTGGGCGGTGACGATCTGCGGGTGGAAGACCTGGCCTCCCGCGCCGGCACTTTGCGCGCCTGCCGTAGACCCCTTAGGCTTCCTCACGGCGGCGGCAATGGCGGGGTTGGCGGCGGCGACGGTGGGGGAGGTGATACCCGAGGAAGCAGACACCATGGTTGGGAAGGACTCCACAGGGGATACCCCGCCCGGGGTCGCGGGAGGGGCCGACGCCGAGGCAGCCGCCGTGGGGACGCCGGATTTGCCGCCCCCGCCGTCCAGGCGCAGGACCCGGGATTGACGCCGGTCGTGGTCCACCTTGTGCACGTAGAGGCAGTGCTTCCGCAGGTTGCTGCGCACGTTGCAGCAGTAGTTGCAGAAGGGACACTGGTGCTCCTTCAGCTTGGTGTGGATCGTCTGGTGGCGCCGCAAGTGGTGCTTGGTGGTAAACTTCTTGTTGCACACGTCACAGACACACCTCCGCTCGGTGTGAATCTTGCGGTGCTGAGCCAGTTGAGACTTACCTACGGGCAAAGCAACAGTTACTCGTCACGAAGCATATCAACTGGTGTGATAAACGTTAACACGCTTAAATTATCTACGGGAGTTGATACGAATAAGCTGGAGCGGTATTCACAATATTTTGTGGAGCGTTCATCTAGTCTAAAATAGAACAATATTCACAGTCAGGGAGGTAGAGTTTCGGAGTCAGGAATATGCCAGAATAGGGCTATACAGTTCTCGCGATCGGGCAGCGAGACTTCAGTTTTGGGGACAAACAAACACACGTGCTCCATGTTGAAGTATAGGCAGCTATAAATTAATTTGTTTCCATTTTTATTTTAAAGACTATGAGTACCATTTCACTAAACATGGCTATAGAAGACATACGTAAAAATATTTGGAGGCGATGAAGCGCAGAACTTTAGGAATATAAAAGGAAAAATCTGTCTTCAAAACACTCGAAAGCTAAAAATAACGTTCTAAATTTAGCCCTGCACCCGGGCTTTTGCAAGTTCCTCAAACAGCGAGTGACATCACAGAGTTTCGCGTGCCTCCGCGGTAACAAAAATGGCGAGAGCAAGTGATCGACTTAACCATTCCGCTGTCCAAAGGTGCAGTGCATGGAGTAACAGCACACGGATGCGTCATTAAACCACATGGTAAAGATAAAATAAGACCAGTTATATGTTTTCTTATCACTTTTGTATCACGAAAAGACCAAGTTTCTTAATTTTTGTAAGTTTTCTGTTTGAAGCGTTGCGCCAACGTTGTCACCGGGGAGAATCCGTGTGACGTCATAATGCCTCGTTTTCGTAGGAAATGCAAAAAACGTTAGTTTCTCGGTCGTATTGTCCCGTTGTAACTAATATTCGTCATTCTGATGGCGCAAACGAATAAAAAAATATGTCATCTATCCGTTTTGTGAAGCTATATTTCTTAAATATTCTTAATCATAGCGCTAGGCCTTCCGCAATGGACCCACCCCTCGGCGCCTGGCTTTTGCGCAGGTAGTCTGGTTCACAGTTTCTCTCTTTGCGTAACATACACGTCACCCCTACGTCACAGATAGTCAGGATACAAGTGTGCGCAGAGATTTTAAACTCGTTCCGAACACGTGCTTTGTTTGTTTGTTCCCAAAATGAGTAAACCGGAAGTCTAAGCGAACGAGACTTTATAGCCCTATTATATTAAGCATCATTTCTGGCTTATGAGCACCTGCAACTACGATCGGTAACACTAATTTTCGTGCGCCTTTTTTATGATGGTACATTGATAGGCATTAACTGAAAAAACGTGCAAGGAGCGTATAGGGAAATCTACTAACTGATAAAAGCGCGCACGGAGGGTATAGGGACATTTACGAACTGATAAAAGCGCGGAAGGTATCTCGCCGAAATGACGCCGCCTGTGGGCTATAGGGACAAGTACTCACTGACAAAGCGCGCGCTACACTGCTCGCAGCCATAAGGCTTTTCGCCAAAGTGACGCCGTTTGTGTTCGATGAAGGAGCCATAGAACTTGATGGAGGCGCCGCAGATGTCGCAGATGTGTGGCTGGCAGTCGGTGTGCTTGTTGCGCACGTGGGACTTGAGGCAGGCCACGCTGTGGGTGCAGAAGTCGCACTGGCTGCAGGTGTAGTCCTTCCGCTCCAGATGTATCGCTGAACGACAGTCATAAATAAACGACAACCATTACACACGATTGCTCAAGTGCGCAACCTGCAGAAATTGACCCCGAAGTCAGCCTTAGGAGCTACTGTTAGCCAGAGAAACAAGATGTATCTACCCTACCATGTCCGTATGCGCATTGACTTCCCCCACAAACATCACATACAGACAAAGCTCGTTTGCAAATGAAGCCAACTACTTCGACGCAAAGGACGACTTTACGAATCACCCTTGATGATCGTGCGTATGACGCTACCAGAATATTCTGAACCTCGTGTGCTTGCAAAGCATGTCCCCGGAGTCTACTTGATCACGAGCACTTACCAAAGAAATGTTCCTTAAGTCTGCCAGACGTGACAAAGTCTCGGCCGCAGACATCACAGAGGAATGGTCGCCGGCGCTGGGAGGGTTCCAAGTGTTTCTGGAGGTGTTTGTCTAGCCAAGCAGAATTGCCACAGCGGAAGGCGCAGTGAGGACACTGCAAACCATCCTCCGAGTGAACACGCTCGTGAGTCGCTGGAAATTAAATGAAATAAAGTGTTTTAGGTCACTGTCGTGTTGTGCACACAAGCACTAAGCTAATTAGGCCAATTAGGAACCTCCTGGGACGATGGATGATGGATGAAACAGGCCCCAGATTAGGTGCCCACGATTAGTGACCTGCGGTTTAAGTGTGCCAACCACTTCGCGAGGCAGCCCCCCCCCCCCGAGTAGTAACCTTTCTTCGGGTAAAACTGCGTCATCACTTGATGAAATAATATGTTGTGAGATCAGGTATGCGATTTAAGTGCAAGAATAAATGAAATACATGTGTTTAAACTGTATTTAGATAAGAGACTTCACGAAGGAAGAAATAACGCCCTCGTATAAATATTTAAAAGGTATATGATCACCCGCAATAAAGAGCATATCAGGCGACTTGGTGATTCTTATGTTTAAGCTAAGAAGTCAGTTTGACATTAAACTAGATGAATTGTGTGCTGTTTCTGTATATTAGTAGATGTATAGTACTGCACAACGTTACATTGTACATGCATCATGGCCGATCTTTCTATATAAAAAAACACTGTTTCAATAGAAATATTTCAACTGGCTGTCATTGTGTCATGTCTCATGAGAAAGAAACCCAGTCCTTTAAGTTTGGAGGCCGATAGATTGAGGTCGAACCATTACGGTCTCGAATGACAAATCCTTCCCTTTATAGGTATACGTTAAACACTGCCTTCAGTGTACAAGAACAAGAAACCGACATGGATACTAAATATAGTAAGTTTCTTAAAAGATAACAAACTCGATAAGGAAGAAGAGCACAAAATACAGCACTGGTCACTTTGGGTACTACTTCCGGTACCATTACAGAACCACGTGACGCCATGGCGTGCAACTGAAGACCACTCAAGCTCCACGCACGGTGGCGCTACGCAAGCTCCGCTTTTACCGCTGCTGTCGGCCGGGGGCAAATTTCAAGATTCTTAAAAAACGCTCAAATCAGCTGTAAAAATAACGAGCTCTGTGTATTTAATACCGCAAAAAAACAACTTGTACCCTTTCGAAAAAGTCATAATTCTGACTGAACTCTTTCTTTTCATCAGTTCATACCGTGTGTTATTAGGCTTAGGCTGGGTCCCCGGCACTAATTCGTAAAAATGCGCGGCGCATTTTTCCTATCAATTTGCGCAGCGCCGCCCTAGCGGTGAAAATGCATTGAGGAAGTAGGCGACAACAGAGATATAATGGAGCCCTAGCGGAGTGAATCGAAGGCAGAGAGTGATGACCACTTACAGAGACCTCCCTTTGAGAAGAACTTCTTGTTGCAGACCGAGCAGGCCAGCCCGTTCGACTCGTGCACGACGCTGACGTGGTTACGCAGGCTGTTGGGCGACATGAAGGCTTTGTCGCACCGAGGGCATTGGTGTTCCTTAACTTCTGCAAGTAAGTGAACAGGAAAGTTATTATCATTATCTTCTGAAGTATATCTGCAAGCGTGTAAATGTAAAAGACGTCTGTTGGGTATAAACGCTGGGACGGGTGTGGTAAATATAAACTACATAAACGGTATAAGGAATTAGAGCAATAGTAATCCAAGATTTATGTTCAAATTTGCAGTTTTTTTCATTAGCAGTAGTCGCGTTAACGTGATAAAAAATGGCATATAACTAGATCCTGTCAGGTAAATTGTCGCGAAGAGACAACCTCTCATAACTTACTTGGTGGTTTCAATAGATCCTTGATGTTTATCGTGTAGTCTGAAAATATAGAGATCAGCACATAACGTGGCAGTAAGTGTAATAACAGAACTGATGTCCTGTAACAATACATCTTTCGTCAAGCACAATGACACACTCCCTTAAATTGACATGCCCGTGCATTAGTCAGGAGCACAGTTAAAAGCTGCTCATATAGAATGTCTTTCCAGTGGAAACATTTAAAGGGTGTCGCAGGTCGATTAAATAATGTAATAATGTAATGTAATATACTGTGCTAATAAATAACATGTTGTTGAAGGCACTTTTTATGGCAGACTGTGTGTGAAAGTCTGGCTTTCTTGTGACATATCTGCAGTTGTTTGCCTCTTAACATGTTGATGTGATAACGCACTCATTTCTTAAAGAGCCAGTTAGTGCTGATAAGGTCAGAAAATGGGTTGTAAGTAGCTTTTAAGTAGCAGAATGACATGATGCAGTTATTATCATGGGTTATGGGCTGTCCCAAATCATGCTAATGGGGTTTTCTTTCTATGCTGAATCAGGAGAATTTAGTACGACCCTCCAATAACCTTTACCTGTCTTGAATGGCCGGCCAACCTTTTTCCTAACGGGATTCCCATGCTCGTCTAACGTAACTGCGGAGACGCAAAAGAATTCATTTATGGAAATAAAGACCGTTATATCACAGAACACAACTACATGAAGATACACGTATCGTTATGTTCGAAGGTAATTCCGGCTTAAATATCATCAAACTAATACTTCCGATTAATAAACTCTAACCACTTAAATCGACAGTGTGTATTTCGCCTTAAAACAGTTATTAAACAATAAAAGTCGCACCTTCTTGATTGCAAAACAATATGGACCACACTGATATGATGCTTCACTAATATTTGACATCAAACACTTTGCTCACGGTACCTGTTTTTTCCGGGCGGGTTCTAGGTCGGCCGACTCGTTTTCTCCTGGTTGTTTTCTTGCCTTCGTGAAATTCCTCGTCGGGTTCTCTCTTTATCCCAGCTCGAACCTCGGCAAAGTCTTCATCCTCATCCTCGTCGTCTTCGGACCCTGCTGGGCTGCGTGGCACTGCGCTGTCAGCTGCAGTGGGTTCAGTGGCGCCCCCCTGTTTACGCGCTCGCAGTCGTGTTGAGCGACCACTCCGCATGGACACACGGATGGGAGACGGATCGGCCTTGATCCGCACATTGCTCTCTGCAGGGGTAAAGAAGGATCATGCATTGAACCCTGGCAACTGTCTCTGGGACCAGTTTCATACAACCCAATTCCTAGGTCTCGGGAGGTTCCAGCGTAGCCTTCAAGCGTTTAAAAGCGGCCGATATAGGTTGTTCGGCATGCACAACATGAACCATCCGTACAGTCGGGCACTAAGTATATCACGCAGTTTATGGCTAATAATGTCACTTTCTGGCAGTCTTTGTACAGCTGCACGTGTTCTGCGCTGACTGGGATGAAGTCAAAACGACATGGTACTCAGCCTGTCACCATACTAAAAAGACCATAGGCCCTACAGAAAGGCACGTATTTTCCACCTTTGTAATCATCATCTACTTGATCTTCCTCGTCCGAGGTGCACAACCGGTAAGATCTCTTCGAAGGTCTTCCTCTCTTGCGCTCTGAAAGCAAGATAGCAACAGTTGCAAGACTTCATCACACTCTCGTTATCCTGTCATATTTAACACATCGCAAACAATTGTTGTCAACACACAGGGACAGACATTAACTTTGGATGTCACCTGTCCTGTCGGGCACGTGGTGTTGATATAGACGTCCCGCCCTGAAAATGTACCTGTCCTATCAAATTGAGAAACAACGACGCTGATACAACTAATAAACTATGTATTTATTTATTGTGGTATGTACAAGGATTTAGACGATTCTATTGTGATGAGTCGTAGTGATCAATCTGCTGTGGGTTTCCGTTAATGATAATATAACGTTTCACAGACTGTGAAACTCCGAATAGTGAGCGCCAATGACTGGCGCAGTTTTCCGATGTTATATTGTCGGGGCCAAAAAACGAAAGCTATCATGCAGTTATTGTTCGCATTGATCAGTGTTGTTTGTTCAGTGTAGCTGCTGAATATTGCTGAATAGCGCGAGAAGGCAGTCTAAATATTCACCTGCCCCGTCGGGCATACAACCAGTATTCTGACCTGTCCGACCATCCAATTCAACTGTCTCGGACAGTCGGTTACGTCTCTCCCTGGACACATCGCACACAATTGTTCTTAAAACATTGCAAACAATTGTTCTTAAAACATAGCAAACTATTCCAATTAAATCTTGTTAACCCTGACCATGTGTGTACGTACTGGGTCCTGAAGTCTTCGCAGGCCTTCCTCTCGGTCGTTTCTCTGGCTGGTCCTGAGGAATTTTCTTAGGTCGTCCGCGCTTGCGTCTGCCAGAGCTCCCTGTGGGCTGTACCGCTGGCGTATCTGACACTCCTTCATCCAAACCACCTTCAGCCACTGGAGGCTCGCTCTGACTGGGTCCAGCTGTTCCCACAACTATGAGCAGAGAAGCATGCGTTTTGTTAAAACTTAAAGAGGACGCATCCGAAGCAATTTTGCAATGAAATACGATAGTATCATACTGCTAGATTCTTATTTAAAGGCAGCGAACCAGATAGATAAATCATTATATCCATAACATTTAAGTTTCAGTAAGTTTAGTAAGGAAATGTGAATATATTATAATTCTAAAAGAGCATGTGCATGCATCCTGGACAATTGTAGTGGTATATTATTTGATGAGATATAAACGAGATTGCGTCACCCGTAGGGTGAGATGACCTAAAATGTAAAATCCGGATTATGTCTTCGGTCCACTACAATGACCTTGACCTTATGAATTGACTTGACTGTGACCTGTGACCTACATACCCCGGTAACGAACTTAATCGATCCATCTCGCATAACGGATATCGATGAGTAAATTTATACGACGAAATGTTGCGTTTTGTGGCCTACACAGAGTGCACAGACACACCCTGAGATCCAGATTTGACCATTCAGATCCGTGTTTAGCCCCTTAGATTCAGATTTGATACCTCACCCATATTGACCCCTCGGATCCGGCAGCTCCATAACTGTCGTTATAGGGAGCATCCTCTCAATTGTTAGCCCCATCCCAAAAGTAAAAGTCACTTCAGTTTCGCCCGCAGGCTCAACGATCTCACTCGGTGGACATCTGAAACCAAACTGCCTGTTTATTCAGTTTCGGTCTACATTTCTAGTTCATAGCAACCAACACAATCATCCCACCACCCCAGTTTGACCCCCCCTCCCTTTTTCCCCGCCCCGCCCCCCACAACAGTAGGCCTACATTGGTCACTGCCACAACTCGCGACAGTGAAGCGCTTCGCTGTAAGGTTGTTATGATAAGAAGATTCGCGAGTCGCGCTGTGTTGACATCTCGATAAGCCAAGTGACGAGTCTCCGGCGACACATCATTGATGTCAGCCAGCTGTTTTTAATAGTTAATAGCTCTCGTAGGGTTCTATGTTAAAGTTTAGCAATTTTTTGCAGACAAACTAATCAGGCGATTTGCAAAATTCAAAAACGCGATACAAGTTACCGACGGGCTCAATACGTGACATAATGTACAGCGTCATTAAATGAACACTGTGAACGTTATAGCGACTTTTCCGATTTGTTGTCCTATCTCCGAATGGTTAAGGAACAAACAAAAAATTCCTGTGACCTTGACCTTTGACGTACATACCCCGCTAACGAACTTGACCGAGATACGTCGAATACCTATCGATGGGTAAAGTTACAGAACAAAATGTTGCGTTTTGCGACCTACAGAGCGCGTACACACACACACACACACAGACAAACGAAGTGATAGATGCCGTAAAATCGTAGAATTTACGTCATAAAAAACTGTTACATAATTCACTACCATGGGCTTCCCCTTTGACTCAAATTCTGTACCTTGATTTTCAGAGGGGTTCTGATCTTCAGGTAATGTATTCGATACATCAGCGTCAGCTAACCCCGTTTTGGAGGTACTACCATTTGTTGGTATTGTTTTGGAAGCATCATCAGCATTTTCCTGTTTCCTGCAAGTCAAAAGCCTTCCCCAATTTAGCAATCTTCAAATGAAGTTCAATAACCTTATCACACTAACACAATCAGATAATAATAAATGATTTTCATCAGTAATTTTGTTCCTGATTACAATAGTGATCAACAGTAGAGTCACTTACAAATGGAAATAGAAGAGATAGATAAAAAAAAAAGTCTCAAAGATGAAAAAATTACAATAAACTACAGGCATGCTGCATTACTTACACAAGGGAAGCTGGCTGCACTAGTAACTTCTTCCAGCTTGCAAGGTCATCTTCAAGTTTTCGTATTGCTTCCAACTGCACGTTGCTGGGAAGTTTGCTACCAGAGGCTAGCAACTCTTGTATCTAATATGGCAAAACAATAAGTAAGTGAAATATCTGTACCATTAACTGCCTTTTTGGAGCTGCATACATATTAGAAGCCTGGGTTGTCATGAAGCAGAAGCATTTCTGAAACAAGCAAATTGCTTTGGAATCAATTATTTATAGAAGCAGTTGTGATAAATAACAACATTCACCTCTACCTCTCCAATCGTGCCTCTTATCAAGTGTCACACCAGTGGCTGGCTCTCCTGCATATTTGGCAATTGACAAAATGCTATACATAAAGCTGTGGGCTGCTACTTTGCAGTCAAACCCAAAAACAGCTTCACAAAGGCAGTTTGCAGTAATATAATCTTCAAACCTCTAATACCCTCTTCATCCATTTTTCCCATACTTAATCACCCAGAATTCCATACTAGTACTGCCTTAAAATGTGTGCCAGTCATATAATGAGCCGAAATGTCGGTCATAAGTCACGTTAGCGAAGGAGTTGCATTATAAAGGGGCTTTAACATGTAAAAGTGTGCTGTGCACAGCGAAAAGACCAGATAATGGAGGGAGTCGTATAATGCCTGGGCTCGCGCTAGGATATTTTTTTCATTAGCAAATTTGGCTAATTCCGTGGAAAAACATTAGCCAAAATTAGCCAAATATATTGGTTATAAATCTCATAATTGGAGATGAATGTAGTAGATCTACCATGTAATGTGTTTTGCAGGCACATCTATGCCTCGATAGCCAGAGGAACGGTTGATAAATGGGGTTTGTAGTTGAAATTTTATATTCGCCATTTTGGCGAGTATCCAGGAAGTTCTTATCGCCAAATCCCGAATTTTCTCGCCAAATGGCTATTGGCGAATGCTAACGCAAGCCCAGAATGCAGGGACCATTGTAATACATATTCAGATTACATCTATACCAATAAAATGAAGCTGTCTGTCCCACTATGCGCTGTCTGTCCCACTATGCAGCGGTATGCAAGAGCCCATTGGCACCAGTAGCAGCCTTGAACCTATTAATATCCAGCCGTCACTCTTAGATATGTCAAAGCTATTGCATGTGTCAACACAACCGCTGGGTGTTTATCACCTTATCCCGCGGCATAATATCGCTTTCGGGTACTTATCGCGCATGGTGACCATGCCTGCGGCGGGCTACCTGGCTTGGTGCCAACAGTAATAATATTTCTCCCAACGCCTTATCGCCCGAACCGTCATCAAAACAAACAAATCCTGTACAGTCTAGCATCCACAACTTCCCATTAGTAGCAAGAGAACAAACTCTGCCTGGGGAACCTTGCCTATTTGAATTGATTTGATCTTTGATCCAATTTTACAGTATAGTTAAGCAGTTTACACGTCAATTCTATAGACCAACCAGGACGTCAGGCAGATTTTATCCACCGAAGGTAGTAGTAATACGTTAAATGATGAATAACGGACTGGAAACAGCCCCTTTTTTAACTCAATCAACCCTTTTTTTTTTACTCAATCAATGTAGGAGCTTGGGCCTTAGTTTTACTGGACTGATATTCATTTATATCGTGCTTTAGCCGCAATTTGAGTATTCAGTACTGGATGCACAATAATTGCACAGGGTTTAAATATTCTTAACATATATGTCCCTTTATTCCGTAGCTCCCGGTCTCAATTTATGTCAATATGATTATCGATATTATTTCTGCCCAATGTCTACCTTCTGCCTGCTACTATTTGATGCATAAAACAAAATACTGTCATACTGTTATTTCTTTCGCTTATTACTACGAACGCTAGACGTCCCACGAGCGGAGCGCGCAGGGCAGCTAGTTTTCTTATAAAATCAGACATGGTTAAACCATATTTTTTTTTTCTTGTTTATTTGTTCTGCTGTATTGACGTGTCAATAGTGACATCTAAAGAGGCTCGCAAAAGGCACTGCATTCCCAAACACAGAAAGAACAAAAATTAAAGGCAAATATTTTTTATTAATGATAAGTAACTGTAAATGACATGAAAAGTGAATAAATTGCACAATTAGCATACTACATATATACAGTGGTCCCTGCATTATATAACTCCATTCAGTAACCAGTAGGTCTTTTTGCTGTGCACAGAACACTTTTACAGTGGGCAGGCAGGACCTATCTGGCTAATAACCTTGAGCCTGGTTCCCAAACTTTGTAACTATAAATTACCTGGAAAAGAGTGTGCTGCTATTGTCCTTGACTCTGAAGGAAACTGCCAGCCTGACCTCTAACGTGGCATTACTGATTTATGTAATACCCAAGTATCTATTCTCCACATTGCAGAATTTTCCGTCTAGTCTGTAGCTCACAATGAAATTTAAATAAAATTGAACTCTAATCAAAGCTTCTTTTTATGGAGAAATTTGTTGTAGGAAGGGTATCATCTCCACTGTGAAGAGTTTCTTCTGCAAGGTAACTTCCAGTTCTAACATAAGGCAGTGCCTGCTTTGGCGGGTCGCAATATAGTCACTTGCTCTGGTAAAAAGATGCGCTGCTCGACTTGATCAGGGCGGATTGGCCTAATTTTTTTTCCTTACCAGTTGACCGAAACAAAGCGTAAAATACTCAGCAAATTAATTTCAAGATATAAACTTTCGGGGCAGTTTGCGATTAGATTAGGTTGGATACCCTCTTTAAAGTAAGTGACTGACAGCACCTTGTAGTAAAAAATGATTTGCTAATGAAGCAGCATATGCCAAAAACAAATGTCACCTGGTTTGGAAGTTGGTGCTCCATAAATGATAAATATACGAACAAATATAAAAAATGTTGATAGATCTATAAGTGAAAAATTATTTTAATTATTGAAAAAAAATTTATAATTAAAATATTAAAGTTGCACATCAAGGTCTTTCCTGCCAAAGCTAAGCCTAGGTAAAATTTATATCAAAATTTGCAAAAAAAAATGATTGTTTCATTCTATAAATTCAGAAGCCTGAACAGCGCGATTTAGGCTATGATGTGGCAAACGTATCTATCCCATGACACTATAGAACTTGGTCTCGGCACTACTACTTATAACAAAGCATCGCGAAGCATACAAAGTGATGACGTCTACCATTAAAATAAAAACTTATGGTAAATTGATATCACAGTCAAGGCTAAGAGACTTCATTTGGCAGTCTGGCATGCATAAAATATAGATAAATGAAATCTTGAATGATTTAAGGACTGATTCTTATTTATATTTTGACCTCATTAGTTTTAACAGGAAAAAGCTAGATATGCAACTTTAATCTATATAAAAATATAATATTTAACCTGAGTATACCTCCAGATAATTCAGAATTTCCAAAAGGAACTTATTCTTTTTAATTTAAAAAATGGCGTGGGAAATATAGGCTGGAACCAAGACCTAACAGAATTAGTCTCCAGCGGCTACAGCTTATGTCAATATGTATAATAAAGAAATAATTGTGTATCAAACAATAATAAAATGCAACTGCAAAAAACAGGCTTCTGTAAATGTTATTATTTTCGTTATAAGTATCATCTATTTCAAAATAACCATATGTACTATATAAACTTACAGGTGCGAGACCTAAACGTACACTATGGCCTGGCATATCAAACCACTTCCATTTATAGGGCAAAGCGTACAACAGTTTTCCGCTTTAATGCGGTGCAGATAGTTGCTAAACCACCAACTAACCGTTTTCTCGAAGTCCTTCTTTGTTTCCGGAACCACTTCATCCATTGCTTAATTGATGTTTATTGGCAAAAACAGAGTAAAACATGAAGCTTAACAACATTTAGCGCACAAACGCCTTCCATAAAATTTCCTTACTGAAGCGAAGGTCTCACACAACCAAGAATATATATGGATTTAGTTTGAATAACTGTTTTCTGTGGTGGAAAACATTTTCACATCAACTAAATATCATCTGCCAGTGTTTTTGAAGAATTTTTGGAAGAATGTACAGATTAAAGCAATTTCGTTATCACGGTAACGCCCAAATTATGGTGTCACGTGTTCTAATCATGTGACTGCTCTTGGGCCGAAGTCATTTCGGCCTACAATCCGACCCTTTTCGTACTTCAATCGTTGGCTTGCTGCGACCCGGGGTGGTGGGGAGGAGTGGCACTATTATACAAATCTGCTCAGGGGTTTCCGGGGTGCCTTGATGCCTGAGAGAGCGGACAAACAGATACCCCTATAGAGTGGATATTTGTTAGTAAGTTACTTGCGACCCGGAGAGGGGGGGATTGAAAATGTGCTTTAATTCATAGAGCTGGCGAAAAATACCTCTTCCGAGCGTTTTTTCACGGTTAAACGCACCGACCGAGCGGATTTTGGTGGTAAGACTGAAATGGGGCCGGGCTTTTTATAGGCCTACGTACCGCGCGGAACCCACCCAAACCCAGTAATAAGTACCCCCCCCCCCCCCTTATTACTGCTTCTTATTACTGCGACCATGCTGCGCTCGTGCGACCATGCTGCGCTCGTACGTTTTATTACATAATTAACGAAACAATGAGAGATTAAAAGGTATCCTATGTTTATTTTCGAAGAAACGAATGATAGCTATATATAAGACTTAATAACCCAGATGGCGGCCGAACTATATGGCATTATAACCCCGCCAAGACAAGGGTGAATCCAGGTGTTGGAAAGGGCGGGACGTCCATTTTGGCTAAACCTATATCATCGTGGGGACCACTTTTGGTAGGACAATTTGTTTGTTTTTTTTGGGGGGGGGGGGGGGTGTCCGGCATCGCCCGGCCAAGACTGCGCAGCGTTACTCCCCGGGGGGACGGGGGGCACTACGATATAGTACAGTACGTGGTGGAGGTGTGTCACTCGACCGTGCAAAGAGGGCCAAAAACGAGAGAAAAGGTTTAAAAGGGCATCCAGATCGAATAAGCAGCGATCGACAAAATGGATCATTCGGGCGCACATATGTATATACCGAACTATAAGCTCCCCCCCCCCACCCCACCCCACAGGGATAGCTAGCTGCGTTCATGTGCATTGTAACCGGGCAAATTCGCTCAAGAAGGGAGGTGAGGCGAGACTTTCCGTGTCGTCAGACCCCTTCCCCCACCCCCTGCAAGCCACACTTTTCTGCCGGTTCCTTCCAGATTTAAGGCAGAGATGTAGGCAATGCTCATAGCTGTATCTTATTATGCGTTAATAATCGCCCCTAAATAACCCAATTACTCAACAGTGGTCTATGATCGACTCAGCGGAATCACCAATTTCTGATTGTCGAAGTTAATTGGAAGAAGTTCTATGACACTGAAACAGATCTTAATTCGATAAAGCTGAATGCAGGATTTTAAAAAGGCGTGTCCACTAAAACCTTCACCAATGCTTTGAGCCTCATATGGTAATCTTGCCCCAAATAGATGGGTGGGGGGGGGGGCGCTGCTTTCCACGCTTCATGCGCATAGCTAAATTTTGCATTAAGCGGCATTTTTTATTAAAAAGGGGGTGGTGTCCAGATCCCCTCCCTCCCCCCTCCCCTCCCCCCTCCCCCCCCCCCCCTGGATCCGCCCGTGTGATATAAACAGCAAATTAAGTTGCTTATATCTAAGAGGTCCAGCCTTTGCAATCATGACAACAAAGAGCCAAACTATGCCAAACTATCCACAAGATCCGCTCGCTAAATCAACTAAGTCAACGAGGGGGTGGGGGGGCGTGTTAATTGAAACTGGTTCAATGCAAAGCAGTCATCAAGAAATAAGCTCACCAGGCACGGATTCAGGTACGGGACAAATCCCCCCCGCCCCCCCATCATCCCTGAATCCGCCTTGGAATACTATCATTGTGTTATCATAAACTGCAGTGTGGCCCCATGGCCAAAAAAAAGGCTGTTATAAACGTAATGCAACGAGCCGTACGCCGGGCGACATGCAAGCAACTGAAAGGGGCGCGAATGTTTTCGTCGCTGCATTCCGACAAATTAAAGTTTTTAGTGTATACGTATATATACGGCCGTCATCAAAAATATATAAGCTTATATGATAGTTATGATCGATATCGATCGGACGTACGTTATTTTTTAATCCGTATAATAATTTATCTTCTGTAAGTCTTATGCCTGAAATAAAAAATGCCTGGGAGGTCCCGGTACAAGTATGGGGTGGGACGAATTGGTTGGGACGAGTTGACCTGTTCTTCCGGCTGGTAGCTGGTACCGCCGCTTCATCAGTCTCGTGCTGCCGGTAGAGGGCGTGTTGTTAAGGCTACGGTTCTTAATGGAGTAAGGAGCACGCGACCTCTGCTGGGAGAGGAATTAAGTCTAGATAGCCCTGGTACCAGTTCATCTATCACTTCCCTGAAAAGTGGGAGTGTTTATATTCCGCGTCTGTCAACAATTTAAAAGGGGATCATTTACTAAATTGTAGCATATGTGGTATTTGCCAGGTAAATATATACACGTATGTACAAGTAGTCAGCACTTTTTTTTTATTATTTGTTGATGTTTTTTTCTCTGTGAGCTGTCATCTCAATTCTCATGATCAGATGTTGGCGCAAGTGCCCCCACTGTAGGGATGTCGGAGGATTTTGAAAAATGCTGTTGTTTTGGACATATTATACATCATTGTCAAGGTTTTCGATAGAGAAGAACATTGGTGAAATCTAAATTGAGCTATCTTTTACCGAAAATGAATGACATGAAAAAATAACTTTGTGTTAAATGTCAGTTTTCTGCCATATTTTGGCTAAATCTTTCCACCATGTTAAATTATACATATGTAGTATAATAGAAGCAACAGTTATTATTGATTAACTTATTTAGATGCTGTACATGAGATAAAATAAATATTTGCTGTGTTAGTGTGTAAAATTATGGATAATTTACATCTAATTTTACAATAGGTCTATATATATCTTATATACCAAAAACATAATGACGCGGAAAGTAACAAATATTTAAAGTTATTCGATCAGTCGTTACTCGACAATACATTTTTTTTTGCATAGTGCAGTGATATGAAAGATTGAGCAGGTTCAAGGAAATATATTTCAATAGTAATTAAATAATAATAATAATTAATTCTTGCATTAATCAGGCTTCAAAATGTAACAATGTTAGATCCTGGTATGATTTGCCTGGGAAACAACTGTTTGAATAGCTTTAAGACTAGATATAGTTTTGTGATGCAAGGTACCAATACAACTTATTTTGATGCGCAGTCAGTCAAATGCCATATAATTTTAATAGTGATGAAATTAATTACCAGTAAATAGTAAATTAATAGTGAGTACCAATAATAGGATAGTATTATTTAGGAAAAAAATGTCGAATAATGTTATACCTGATATTAGTTCTCTACAAGTATCTGCAGATCCCCTTGTTTTACATCCTCCTGCAGCTTATAGGTATATAGTGTGTGCTTGTTTTGATCATATACAACATTAAACCATTCAGAGAAGCCTGGCACCTGTGATACATCACCGTTTATCAGACTGTTACTGTATAACATCACTTTTTCTTAATCAAATAGGCGTGTCATAATTATATGGGAAAATGGCTTTCTTGTAGACCACATCATCAAACTTGTACATAATTATTTTCTGCTTTTTAACATGTCATCCACTTCTCATTCAGAGTTTAGGTTCAGTCACAGTGGGTCCAGAATGTTTTTCCAAAATATTTTGATCATAACTTAACCCAGTTAAGGGAAGATGGCTGTATGCATGAGCAGTTTTAATTAAAATTTGCAGGGGAAAATTGCTGTATGAGCAGCTTTAATCTATTATTATAAAGACAAATATTTTATTTTATTGATTAAAATAGAATGTCACCAGGCAATAAACATTAAACTTGAAAAAAGGTCTAAATTCACAACTAAACACAAAACCGGAAGTGAGCGATATTGAGGGTAATCGTATTCATGGAGCAGACGCTTTGCGGTAGGTACATCTCAAATGCCATGCGACCTTTTGCGATCGTCTATGGAGACAAAGCACAGGCACAGTAAATCAGTGGAGGGGGGAGGCCGGGGGGGGGGGGGGTAGGGGGCCCCACAACGCATACTAAACACACAAGGTGTCCAACTCCCGCTGGAACTGAGCGACAGGCACCCGCTTCAAATCCCAATATCGCACCTTTACCGCGCTTGACGGGCCCCATAGATGCCTAAGTCCGATATCTAAGTAAATTATTTATTTCATCAGTAAGTAAACGAGACCTGTACTGCCGTGTAGTCGCGACAAATAAAGAATTATGCAACGACAACAACCAACTCCGGAACAGATTGAGCAAAAATGGCTGACATCAGTCAGCGAGATGAATCTGATTGGTTGGCAGTCGAAAAATGTGTCACGTGACACAGGGGATGCAACTTCAAAATTTGTTGAATCGGGACGAACATTAGCATAGCATCTCCCTATGTTGGCGCAAGTGCCCCCAGGCAAGCCCGCTTCTCTAGGGGCACAACGGTAACCATGTTAAAATCCTTCGACGTTAGTAGGGAATCGATTGTAGCTTTTATTATAATGCGGGCGCGTACAATAATAGTGCTTACGTATTCTATATACCTTGTTCTATCTTCTGACATCAAGAAAGTGTGTCAACACTAGATTGTTCAGTCATATTTTCGCGAACAAATGTTGGAGCATGCGACTTTTCCCTACCAACCGCCATGCGTATGCAACGCCACCTGGCGAATCCCGCCACCATTTGTAGCTTGGGTCCCAAACTTTGTAACAGTCAATGACCTGTGAAAGAGGGCGCTGCTGTTGTCCTTAAGTTCAAAGTGAGCGACTGACAAGGCCCTCTAGCGGAGAGTCCTATGCTAACGGAGAGGAGGAACCAAGTCGCATTCACAGGTACCGGCATCCGCCAAAAACAAATATGGCGGATGGCTGGTCGGGAACAGTTGTGTGCTCGAACATTTCTTCGCGAAAATATAATCGAAACAACCTAGTGTCGACACACTTTGTGGATGTCAGATGATAGAACACGGTATATAGAATACGTCAACACTATGATTGTTCGAGCACACATTAGATAATAAAAGCTACAGTCGATTCCCTACTAACGTCGAAGGATTTTAACATTGTTACCGTTGTGCCCCTTGAGAAGCGGGCTTGCCTGGGGGCACTTGCGCCAACTCCCTATGATGTGATAAATCAAATCGACAGATTTTAGGAGTACCTCCCCACATGAGCGTCATGTGAAAGCTGACCAATCGTCATATCGTGCACTGTGCCTGAGATCTCGCAGGCGAATTCTCGCGATGTCAGCCATTTTTGCTCAATCTGTTCCGGAGTTGGTTGTTGTCGTTGCCTAATTCTTTATTTGTCGCGGCTAGACGGCAGTACAGATCTCATTTACTTTTTGATGAAATAAATAAATTACTTAGAAATCGGACTTAGGCATTTACGGGGCCCGTCAAGCGCGATAAAGGTGCGATATTGGGGGTTGAAGCGGGTGCTTGTCGCTCAGTTCCAGCGGGAGTAGTCTCCTCCACAGCCCCCCGCTGCGTGGCCTACAGCGGGAGTTGGACACCTTGTGTGTTTAGTATGCGTTGTGGGCCCACCCCCCCACCCCTCCACTGATTTACTGTGCCTGTGAGACAAGGTAACGATATTTTCGGTTAGAACTAGGTTCAAACTTACACAATAAACAATGCCTATGCTTGCCAAACTAGTTTCAAATAAATGCTGAGCCCTTAAAATCTTGACTAAATTCAACTATAAATTAAGGTAACTTCTGATGTAGGTATGATCATAAACTTAGTTTCGCAAACATCTTTGAAGCTTCTTCTTTCTGTTAAAAAGGTCGGTTAAATCATATTATTACGAGTTGGTAGGCATGTTAACTAGTACAATAGCGTTACATCTGAAGGCCTCTAAAATGCCGTATTCTGACCCAAACCGCCCTGCTGCCCATGCAATCGACAATCGTTGCCATGGCGACGCTGCATAGAACAATGAAATATGACGTCACGCACAAAAGAATGGTAGTTATAGCTTTAAATAGCCCGCTTCCATGACTAGTTGCCTAGTTGCACATGCTATGTTTCTTGGCAACATATATATGGTATAAAAAGGCGACTGGCCAACTATATGTGGAAAGGCTTGCGATTTGCGGACAGTCAGTCCCAAAATGCTTTACTTTGGTCGTTGCATGCGGAAATTAAACCAAAGAAGCAGAGACAAGTCAACGCCTTTAATTTAAATTCAACTCGTAATAATAGTAATAGCGCGAGTTTTGCTTGGCGTTAGGCATTTTATTGGCCCTTCATCAAGCTGTAGCAGCCCTTCATTTTCATTATCCGCCCTCGGCCTTGCGGCCTCGGGCCGATAATGAAAATTGGCGGGCTGCTACAGCTTGATGTCGGGCCAATAAAATTGCCTAACGCCCCGCAAACTCGCGCTATTGTCATATTGCCCCAAAATCCTTTGCAACATCCTTTCAATCATGTGACCTATGTCAAGAAACAAAATGGCCGCGCTCATGATTTCTTGTCCAGCTCGCTAAGACAATCGTAAATATATCAACGGAATATTTGCACAAAGTTTTAACCAATTGTTCCTATGTATTCGAAAATTGCTTGGCTCAATTTTGATACCAAATACGGGTAGAATAGAACAATATTTCTTTGCGAAATATATGCAAAACTAGGACCTGTATTTCACATGCTGTCCGAATAGCGCGGTTGCTGTTCGCGAATTCACTGACGTCCCTACCCACTGGTTTCCCCCACTAGCCCCAGGCCCAGGGATAGGAAGCCAGCTTATCTAGGCTGGGGGCACTTGCGCCAAGATCAGATGAAGCATGCATGCAATGAGAGGTCTTTTCGTTCCTCGGAAATGGGCTTTTCAATTCCCAATTAACTGGGAATGAGGAAAATATATTCTTTGTGAACTGGGAATGAGGAAAATATAATTCTTCGTGAACTGGGAATGGGGTAAGACTTATTAGCCAACCGCCATGCGCAAGAATTTTCATTAATCATGAACAGGGAATTTTCATATGAAATAACCATGAAGCAGGAAATGATCAATATAATATCATATATCAGCCCTTCCATTATATGTGGAGATTTCTTCTTTTAATTCATTAATTGTGATTGCGGAATAAAAACATTTATTCTTTGTGATCTGGGAACATAAACCCCTTTTGCCCCCCCCCCCCACATTGTGGCATACAGAGTATGGTGCAATCTGAGTAGGTCTCAGGGAAAGATATTACCGACTGCCCAACTGCCCAGGACAGTTGAATTACATGGTCGGGCAGGTGAGAATACTGGTTGTATGCCCAACGGGGCAGGTGAAGATTTAGAACTCTCACTATTCAGCAATCTTCAGTAGTTACACTGAGCACACTGAGCAGACAACCTGCAGGCACTGATCAATGCGCACATTAACTGCCTTGTAATCTAGCTTATGTTTTTTGTCCCCCACAGTATTGCATCGGAAAACTGCGCATTCAGTAATAGGTGCTCACATTTCGGAACATGACGCTGCAGAATCGTAGAAATCCTTGTAAACAGCACATTAAATAAATCGCTTCTCAGTTACATCAACATTGTTCACGGTTTGTCAATTTGATAGGACAGGTAAATTTTCAGGGGGGCAGGTAAATCTCAACACCGCATGCTCGACAGGACAGGCGACATGCAAAGTTAAGGTCTGTCCCTGGGTCTATGGAGGGAAGAGGGGGTACGCCATAAAAAAAACCACATGTAGAGTCAAAAAGTAGGCCTATATCTTTGGGGTAGGACCGGTAGCCACCTGGTATACTCAAGGTCTTCCAGACCTGTAGGTCGAGCTACGCCAAATGTCAATGCACACTGGTCCTGTCTGGTTCATTTAGGGGCAATGGAAAAAGCCTAGGCCTTCACTTTGCAATCAGTCCCACCATCTTCTCCCGAATGTCGTGTGCTGTTTTGAATGGGGCACATCAACTTACAGAATGGATGAGCTTAATTGTACCCGACCCGGGTGAGAGTGTCAGGCAGTAAACTGATGCATAATGTGCGTATTCAGTCCGCCTTGGAGATATACCCAGTCCCAGGTTACTAATGAAATGTGCCCACTCGCACATCCACTATCTAAAGTTTCATATATAAAGAAACTTTTTGCATATGTTGCATATTATAACATTTCAGACATCAGATGTAAGATGTGTAATGCTCGCAGCTTCGATTTAGATCCAGTTGGTGCATGCATGGCTTGTTCGGAGGATTAATGGTAGGCCTCAATGTCATCTCCCAGCCCCAGATAAAGTACAGCAAGGCTAAGCTTTATGCAGACTAAACTGTATAAAGCAGCTTAGGTACAGTAAATCAGTGGAGGGCGGGGATATCTAGGGGGCCGCCAGTGTGTACAAAATGTTTCATAGAAGCTGTGGGGCCCCCTACCCCCTCTCCACTGATTTACTGTACCTGTGGGTCATATTATGCAGGACTGCATTAAATAATCATTTCTAATGTTCTTACATTTCAGGTTCATAACCAACCACTAGAATCATGTCTTTCTTCCAAAACCTGACCAATACGGTCAGTAACTTAATGAAACAGGCTGTGACACCAACCTCGCCCTATGAGGTTCAGGAGATCAACCCACAGACATTCAGTAGGTGAGTGATATACATGTAACGATTGCTAACTATACAGAGTGCAGTTAGAAATGTAATAAAATTACTAGACCTTCTTTTTCTTTTTCATCAAGTATGTATGTTTTTAAATTTAGGTTTTTATTAGTATAATTTTGCAGTAGATGTATAAATATTGACACAGCCTATCATGGCAGGTATGATTTTTGTACTTGATGTTCGACAATTAAATGATAAAGGCATGGGCCTGTGACATTTATTTTTATATGTACTGATAGTCTTCCACAACATCAGCTATTAGTATCTCCTGATAAAGCTGCCATGATGCCCATGTAAAAAAATTCTATAGAATTCTATAGTATTTTTACTATAGTAATGTTCTATAGTATTTTCGTATAGTAAAGTACTATACATAATTCTATAGAAACTTTCTATAGAATTTTATACAAAGTTCTATAGAATTCTATAGTATTTTTACTATAGTAAATGTTCTATAGAATTTTTACTATAGTAAATGTTCTATAGTATTTTTACTATAGTAAATGTTCTATAGTATTTTCGTGAAGTAAAGTACTATACATAATTCTATAGAACTTTCTATAGGATTCTATAGAAACTTTCTATAGAATTCTATAGAAATTTTCTATAGAATACTATAGAAAGTCCTATAGATTTCTATAGAAAGTTCCATAGAATTCAATAGAAAGCTCTATAGAATTCTATAGAAAGTCCATAGAATTCTATAGAAAATCCTATAGATTTTCATTGAAAAATCTAGAGAATTATAGCGACGGTTTCCTGATGTGTTCCAGACATGTGTGGCACGTGTTATCAATGTCTGTAAAACGACGGGTGTATGACCAGTTGCTGACGTCTGTAAATCGATGGGTGTATGGGTGCTGGTATACCACTGTGCAGACAAGAGTCACAATAAAACACAAGGATACGGAATCCAATATTGATTATCCACATCTCCAAATATATATCATACAAATTACAAAAGCAAAAAGTTACAGGTAATATAAAACGTACAACATTCTAGGAATATTGAACTACCTAACAGTAAATATTCAGCATGTTGAGTGCACTACAATTCTAAGTACATTTTCATCCCAGAAAGAAAATCCAGTAAAAGTGTCTATCCTCAATGCTGAGCCATGAGGAAAATTATGATTAATCTATGGAACTTTGCATCTCCCAGCAGTAAATGTTATGATCAGATACGGGAGAGTTGCACTTTCATAAAACAAATTTCTTCTGGCATATATACATATATTTTTTTTATATACATACCCAAAATATTTAACCAACAGAGCTTAATTATTCTATTCAATGCAATGCATGTCAATTAAAAACGAGGTAAATGATCACAGTAAATACAAATCCATGAAAATTCATGACATTCTGTATCCTACATTGGGAGTCAATACTACAAATGTATATAAATTAATACAGTAATATAGTCCCCAACTGCATATTCAGGTGGCTGCAAGGCTCTATCATGATTCTTCACTTTACTTATTTATATTACTCTCACAATCTTTAGCAACTTACAACATATACAAATATTAATCAGTCACAAAAGATTAAGATCATCTATATTACAGCCTCAGTCTCCTTCTGTTGGATCATTCTCTAATAAGCGCAGCCACTTCTGATGGTCTCCTTATTGTAGGTTCTTATTTCTTCCTTGCCAGCTGGAAATCATGATGCTTGTTAAGATCTGAAATGTAAAAGTGTTCACAATATCTGGACAATATCACTGGTTTCACGGTTTGTAGTAAATACTGCATCAGCCGGAGTTGGTTCGGTTAATTCGCAGTTGGCGTTCAGCTAGCAATCTCCTGATTTCATGTCTATTTCGAAATAACAATATATTATACATATTATATGCTATCGTTAAATCATGTAATCATCATGTGTAGGATTACTTCATAATATTGTAGTGAAAAATATATTGCCACAGAAAGGAAAGTAGGAGTGAATTAGTTAGGTCTCTAGGTCTTCAGCCTATCTGTTAATTTTGGAGTGCTGACTCAAATTTTAACGAAGATATTGGTCAAACCGTATATGAGCGGCATTAATAAATTTGACTTTAGGCTAAATTCAAGGTCATAAATGCCGTAGCGTGTCGTTTCAGCCCATATTTTTCATGAATTTGTCGCGATCGCTCTAAAAATCACTGAAGTGAGAAAGCAACACCGTGCAATTTTAATGATACCAAACTTACGTGTGTACTACGAGGTTATCCTTTTTTAAGACAGAAATAATATTTCTCCATGCCATCTTTCTTGTAGTATAGTTTCAGTTGAAATATTGGAGCTGTCAAACTACTATATTGCTTATTTCAGAATGTCAGTTGTTTCTACAGAGGGCCAGATATCTCTACTGAAGGATGTTCAACAATTTGTTTGTATTATGAAAAATATACAGCAGCCCAACAAAGGATTCTGGTATGCCTGTGCAATATTATGTCTCTGTCATCTTGCCTTTGTCATTAAAAATGCTTTTAGTATAAAACAAAGTTGGATTCACTTTATATATTCTCTTATGCCACCATGTTATATATCTTCAAACAGATATACCGGTAGTAGCAAAAACACAGGTGTCCTGATATGAAGTTGTTGCCATAAGGAGAATAGCATGGAGATGTCCTGCCCCGACTTTGGCCCTTATCATCGTGAACAATGCCATACCACCTCACCTGTATATGTACAGACTGCATCACCTTTAAAATATGGCCCCTGCATTGTGCGACAGCATTTTAGAGAGAGTGTTGCCATACAAGGATAAATATAGGCTATGTAACTTCAATTAATCAGCATGCTTGAATGTTTAACTATGGAGACCATTGATATATACCAACAATATTTTATATGCTTGCAGTTTATTCCGCCTGAAGGTGGAAATGGAAGCCATGACATTATTTTCCAACCTGAGCTTCAAGCTGCAGCCGTTGCTGTCTAGTTCTGCGCGCATGGCCGCTAAGGATGTGCTCCAGCTGGCCAGCGACACCCTCCGGGAGCGGCCGACCTTCAGTAGCGCGCATCTGGCGGTCAAACTCGGCTTCCTCGAGAGCTTACGGCACCCAGGCATAGCCGAGTGAGTGACCAGCATCAGCAACAATCCTACATTATATGAACCCTTATTTAACCTTTAAGGGCGCATAAATGGGGTTAAATTATTAGAACTGTTTTATGTTAATACCTGCTGTGTGTTATATGGTACCTGATTCCAGTCTTGTTCAGTGGTTAAGCTATTGTCACCAACAATTAATCAAAGCGCTCAAGATATGTAACCCATATGGTATATTTCATACTGATTTGATACCAATAAATAGTCAGCAAACCTCAAGCCTATGCACAAGTTATAGCATTTTTTATTATAATAGGCCCTCTTTCGAAAATAAAGTATTTAGCTGACCGTGGTAATCAATCTACCAACTCTTTTCCAGAAATCTGAATACTCTTGATGAGCAATCGAGGATGTTGCCAATTATGGTTGCTATAGAAGCAGAAAACATGGCATGTATCAAGGAGCTACTCATCTTGGGCGTACACCTAAATGTCGCAGACTCTGAAGGGAACAATGTCTTTCACTTCGCTGCCAAATGTGCCAACCCATCAATAATTCAGGTAACAGTAATGCACTTCAACGAGATATAATGACTTATGCCGACACATTAAGTCTTGAACATGTTGAACCACAAAAAATATTATAATCAAGGTTTAACAGTGTAATGGGCCGCCAGTGTTTCAAACCTGACTTATACATCGTTTTTAATAAATGGTTACCTGTGTCATATTCCACAAGAAATTCTACCGGGAAACCATCGTTTCCGAGGGTCTTAGCATTTTTCATGTTTTTATTAACTCTTTTACCTCTTCAGCTATCATTTATGCACATATTTGACACCTTTTTTTCAAGAATTCACTAAAAGGCCCGCGTGAATCAGTGTCCCCCCGTCTGTTCCTGGAAAATGTTTGTTGCGTCTCGTATCGTATGGTTATTCAAGGCCCTATGAGAGCGTTGTACTTGATAGATCTGGAAAGATCTACTTTAAAACATTCCGGAAAACCAGATCGTTTATTTTTTTGATTTTGACAATTAAATAGACAAATGTGTTTTCTTCTAAATTTTGAGCATTCTTGCATTGGAGCCCGCGGCCCCAGGCATTACGTTTTTGTACTGTACGGAAGTTCTAAAATGTGGAACTAGATCAATAACTATGGCCAGCTGCAGAGTCGGCTCCCGTTTAGCGATGTTTCGATGATTTTCTTGTGTGTTGCAGCAAGAATCGCCGCGTAACATCTCCCGCTCACCCTCGTGTGGCCATTTTTCTTGCATTCAGTGCAGGACTTCATTTTTGAATATCCCTGTTTTGTAGAATCCTAAAATTTCGTTTTTAGTGGCCTGTCTTAATTAGACCAATAGTAGGTCGTATTTGCTCTTATATCTATATTTTTATTTTCGCTCTCTTGGGGTCTTTACCCTCTATTGTCTTTATAACCTTATTAGCAAATTTGTTTTTCTAATGCACAGATGTAACGCGTGTGTTTCCCCCCCTCATAGATCTTACCTCGGGATCTTAAAAGACTGGCCTTTACTTTCGGTAAACAAACCTATTACTATTGGCAATTTAACTCCATTATTAGATTTTCAATTTCAACGTTCCGTCTTTTTCCCTGTACCTCCAACCATTCAAGTTATTTATCCTTTCTTCACTACATTTACAGTTTAATTATTATTTCTTTTTTTTTCAGTTGTTTCATTAATTAAGGTGCCTCGTTGCATATCATGCATTATATCTCTGCCCTTGGTAACGAACATTGTCTGACCTGATACTACTGTCGCAACTTTCTGTTCTGTAAGACTAATGTTACAGCTTTGTTTTTGTCATCGCCTCATATATATTAACAGCTTTGTCATTTTCTGTTGCCCTCACTTAGTTCTTGGCGTCTAAAGATAAGTCTGCCCTGAACAACGTTAACGTGTACGGGGAGAATGCCCTGCACACTGCTTGCCTGCACGATCAGCCTCAGAATGTGGAACAGCTGCTGCGATGGGGGTCCGACCCGACGTGCACCATGTCTCTACGCTTCCCCATCCACTGTGCCATGAAAGCCAATAGCGTCAGGTTTGCATGGCTTTCTCATTTATTGCCAGCATACTGACTATTTTATGTCCAGACTAAAGATTAATGTATAAAATAAAACGTGCCCCCCCCCCCACGACCCTCTCCATCCTCTCCTGCAAACGGATGCATGAAGATGTTATGAAGCTAATTTCATGCTGGTGGCCAGTTTGTTGAGTATGACGCTTTAACCTTTAAGGTCATTTCACTGAGACAATGAGAAGGTTCAAGGAAGAGAGGATCCATGTCTCCGGGCGTAAGCCCCTACTCTCTGCGAAGATAGACATGGGATCTTAATAAATTGGCACAGGTGGGACTCACTCGATGATAGCCCTAGTGTGTAGGCTACAGGGTGTCCCCGTGTGGCGCTCTGGTTGGTGTGTTGTATGCCTCACATACAAACTGCCTGATATTGACGGCCGAACTCCTCAACTTGCTCTATTTTATTTCAGGTGTGTTGAAACGCTTTGTCGGTGGAATAAGACCTTAGTTCACATTCAAGATAAGAAATATGGTGGAACAGCTTTGCATTGGGCAAAGAGTAGAGAGGTACGTATTTGGTGTGGCAAAGTTTATGTCGTTTGTCTGAGGGAAAAACTTTGAACCTGCGTGGTACCTGTTGATCGACCTGGGTCGTAACCTATTGACCTCTCTGTCAATGTATTCCACATTGTGTGTACTTGGCCGACCTTTGTCGTAACATATTGACCTCTCTGTCAATGTGTTCTACATTGTGTGTACCTGTTGACCGACCTGGGTCGTAAGCTATTGACCTCTCTGTCAATGTGTTCTACAGTGTGTGTACCTGTTGACCGACCTGGGCTGTAACCTATTGACCTCTGTCAATGTGTTCTGCAGTGTGTGTACCTGTTGGCCGACCTGGGTTGTAACCTTGACGCCGAGAATGAGGCTGGGGAGACGGCTCTCCACATCATGGTTCAGAGGAACCGTCAGCCCTGCGTGATGGCGCTGCTGGCCAAGGGTGCGCGCGCCGAACTGGAAGGGGCCGGCGGCAACAACGCTCTCCACATGGCCATTCTGGTACGGACTCCCTGATTGGCTGGCTCGGCGACTGGCTGTTGCGGTACAGTGTAACCAGTGTATTATAGAGGCTTGTGACTGCGGTAGTTTAATGATGAAACTATAAATTAACTGCTTGCGTTACGGTTCAGATATTCGAGTAACTTTACTAAAACACATTGATGTTGAAGAATCATTGAAGAATTACTATTATTGCTATAATTAACATGTATATGCATGGATTAAAAATGTATAAGTTTGACATAGGGCGCCTTAACCTCTGTACGTCATATCGCGAAACCGGGAAGGGTCAAGTAAGGTAGACAAGAGCCATGTCTCCGAAAGTAACCCCCTACTTTTTACTAGGAAATTCATGTGATCTTTATCCTGCGCAAAGATTTGCACATGTGGCATTCGAAACACGCACCGGCCGCTTGGGTTGGTGCAGCGGACCTTGCTCGACAATGCGCACTATAGACCCACTACGGCACGTCCATGTGCATCATATGACAGAGCACGGAAACTTATTGACTTTTAGCGATTCTGAAAATATCGGGACAAAGGGACGTTATTTCTCTGCTCCAGACGGATAACAGCGACCTGGTCCAGATGTTGATTGTGTTCGGGACGGACGTCGATCAAAAGAACCACCACCAGCACACGCCGCGCCATCTGGCGGCCACCAGCAGCGGTCTTAACAGGTAAAAACAACAACGTTAATTACGTTATTACGTTACGTTAATTACAATGAAGCATTGGTGTGTTATCGCTCACGTATTACTTTACATGTACTTGTATCTAGACACATCACATAGGACATGGAAACGTTTATGATGTCAATACATGGCCATGAATAGGTATATTAGAGAGGCCGGTGCATTTAGTTACCACTTATTTCCCGGTATATCAGGTATTTTGTGCCCTAAATCCTGTAGATATCGAGACCTATATACTTGTTCCGTCGCCAATTGCGCGTTAGTTTGAACGAAGACGGTATGTAAATTATATATTCATGATGTGCATGGTATAAATATAATTTACCAAATACCCCCTCCCCCCACCCACACCGATCCCCACCTAACCCCCCTCACCCCACAGGGACAAGATCCTGTTTCTGTTGCACGCGGTGGGGGCAATGCGGTGTGCCCCGGGCCAGACCGGCTGTTCGGCGGGCTGTGCGGAGGGGGGAAATCACAACGGCACACCTCCCAATGGTTCTCTACCTTCCACTCCTGACCATCAGAAACAGGGTGAGTAATTTGACTAATCCATTTTTGTGCGTTTACAAGACCCGGATATCTAGATAGGAAAAGTAGTACAATGTCTAATGTTAAGGTAAAAAGTGTGCGCTATTGCATGCAAATGCACCTAGAGGGCAGCACTTGGCATGGTATACCAGGACATATATTATTGATGAGGCATGGGAACCAAAGAACAATTGTGGCTGCCTTAACGTGCCTAAACTGATGTATTTATATTCTTAGCACGTAAGTACACGTACATTGTATGCAATAAAAAGCTGGATATGTTTTTGAGCCAAATTAGTGCATCTAGGGCAGTTTGTACCTTTTAACATGTGATGACACATCTATTTCTCATCGAGTATTATTTCGGAAATCGTAATGCAAGTATGAGCAGCTTTAGATAGCGCTGTGCGAGATCACGAGCGAAATATTTGTTCACTGATTTGATTCCATTATAATCAACTAAACGCAGGACTCAAAATTCATGGACTCCAGGTCTCTGAGACTCAGCTAAATTGTGTCGCATCATACTGCCAGTGTTAGCAAAGTAAAACATGCATACCTGTGGTTGTACCATACTGCTATGTGTCCTAATTTCGCAGCACTTGACCACGTGGTCTCCGAACTGGCCATGACGGCGGCCATGACACGTTCCAACAGCGCTTCCGGTTCCTCCATCATGGGCGGCGACGTCTTTGCGGGCTCCATGGGGTGCTCTGGCGACAGGGTGCGTGTTGCCGGCCCTCGACTCCCAGACCCTGTCTCGATCATGTACTTGACCACCCTAGAACACGTGGCACGCTATATAGCCTTCCAGGCTGAAAGTGCCGTTAAATAAACCCCAATCAACTCAAAAGAGCTCAACTTTTGATTAGGTAGTTGATTCCAAAGTCGGCTTTACCTTTTTACGTGGAAAGTGTTTCCCATTAATTATATATATATTTCCACCTTGATCACATATGAATGGATTACCATCACATAAACATTGGGTGCATAAATTCACATCCAGGGCGTTTATATATATTATATGATAGGCCAGTTCGTACCTTATATGTTTAACGCAGTCGTCCATGGGTTCCCTTCCACCAGGTGCTGTGTCTGGACGGTGGGGGCATCCGTGGACTCATCTTGATCCAGATACTGCTGGCCCTCGAGAGGGTGCTGGGACAGCCGATTCGTACCTGTTTTGACTGGATCGGCGGTACCAGCACTGGGGGCATCCTGGCTCTAGGCCTGGTAAACGGTAGGGTGAGAGAAGCGTGCGTGGAGACCTGTGTTCATTTCCCTCCTATCCTTACCTTTTTACATGAATAGTAACTAATGTCAGTGGTACTGCCTGGCCAATCTGCATGGACCAGGCTGGTGTTAGCAAACTTGACATTTGCCGGACAACTGTGTTTACTTGGATAGGCTGTTACTCAAGTCCTGTTTCCTGCCGCACGGTAGCCATTATCTTGGACTTGCTCGTCCCCTCCGAGAACTGCGGGCTATGATGCGTCATTTAAATGTGCTCAAGGATTTGTAAAGTATCCTTCACTTTGTCCACGTCTTGGCCATTTTCTTACCCCAGGGAAGTCTGTACGGTATATGCAGGGACTCTACTTCCAACTGAAGGATGAGGTGTTCTGTGGCAAGCGTCCCTATCCATCGGAACCACTGGAGCAGCTCCTGAAGAAACAGTTTGGAGAGACGACCAAGATGACTGAGGTCACATTCCCAAGGTCAGTGGATGGACTGTCACTGCACCGCGTGGCCTTGAGCCACAAGGAGACGGGGCGTTGGGGCTGTGAGAGGGGGAAAATGTATCACACAGTCAAAAATAAAACTCGCGTACCCCTAGTAACAGGAAATGTTTTTCGAAATGGGATTGATCTGCCATTGTATGGTACATTTCCTTGGTAAGTTGCTGCTATACTGCTTGAACTTTAAAGTTGCATAGCGAGCTCTTTCCAGGCCAAACTAAAGAGGTCAAAATACAAATAAGAATCAATCCTTGAATCATCCAAAATTTCTTTGGTCTATATTTCACGCATGCCAGCCTGCCAAATAAAGTCTCTTAGCCTTGCCCGTGATATCAATTTACCACTGGTTTTCAACTCGATATGTATCTTTAACCGAATGAAATGCATCGACTACCACATCGTTTCCAGGGTGATTGTGACGGGCGTGTTGGCGGACAGAAACCCCGCGGAACTGCATCTCTTCCGCAACTACGAGTATCCGGATGTGGACCACAGCTGCCAGAGGGCCAAGGGCTCGAGCAAGGGAGTGTTTCATGTCCCGCTCCGACCACATGGTAAGCAGCCATATGGGCGGCCAATGGGGGAATTAAGTCTAGCCAATCACAAATTCAAAATTTCCTAAAAGTAACGGTCAACGAGTTCATCGCGTTAGAGTCGCATGGGACATGGGCTCAAACATATCCACATTACTGTAACATTTGCGCTGGCTAAATCTGGACATATGACGCGATCTGTTCTATCGCCATGTTGATAATGCCTGGCCAAGTAGCGCACCACATAGAACAGGGCGAGGCTGGTTCCATATTAAGATATTTCAAGTTACATGTTATTGCATGCTCTACGGGGGATAGTGGTCATACGGGGCACTGCATCGACCCCAAGAGTTGTCAATGTCCCTTGGTATGGCCTCTAGTTTGAATCCTTTCCTTGTTTTTGACATTTTGCCTGTTCCTTAATGTAACCTCTAGTGCTATCGTTTCCTTGGTATGACCTCTAGTGCTATCTTTTCCTTGGTATGACATGTAGTGTTGTCCCTTCCTTGGTATGACATCTAGTGCTGCCCGTTTGTTGGTCTGAGCTCTAGTGTTGTCCCTTCTTCGGTATGACGGCTAGTGTTATCCGTTCCTCTGTATGACCTCTAGTGCTATCCGTTCCTCTGTATGACCTCTAATGCTATCCGTTCCTCGGTATGACCTTAAATGCTATCCGTTCCTCAGTATGACATCTAGTGTTATCCGTACCTCAGTATCACATTTAGTGCTATCCGTACCTCGGTATGACCTCTAGTGCTATCCGTACCTCGGTATGACCTCTAGTGCTATCCGTTCCTCAGTTTGATCTCTAGTGCTATCCGTTCTTCGGTATGACCTCTAGTGCTATCCGTTTCTTGGTATGACCTCTAATGCTATCCGTTCCTCTGTATGACCTCTAGTGCTACCCGTTCCTCTGTATGACCTCTAGTGTTACCCGTTCCTCAGTGTGACATCTAGTGGTGTCTGTGGTTACAGAGGAACTGTTATGGCGGGCGGCGCGGTGTTCGGGGGCGGCGCCGACGTACTTCCGGGCGTATCAACAGTATCTGGATGGCGGCGTCATCTCCAACAACCCGACTCTGGACGTCATGACGGAGATCCACGAGTACAACGTGCGACTGAGGGCCACGGTAAGTGTATCCGATGTAACATGATAACCTGTCCGGCCGTCATAACCTGTCCGACCCCGCTTCCTTCATGACACTAACCCTAACCAGAGCCCTAACACTAACCCTAACCCTGGCCTTAACCTAAGCCTAACCTAACCCTAAATCTAACATACATATGCTGTTAACATAGCAACCCCATTCGCTGCGCATGCGCAAACGTTAGCCGGACACTTTATCACGCCGGACAGGTTATCGCGCTACACCGGTGGGGGCTGAAATGTGGCGTGAGGTTGAAGACTACAACAATTATTACTGCGGCCATGCATAAGCCATACGCCTTAATTGAGAATGCAATCTGAACCCCTTAGATCAGTGCCCCTGTATATAATTATGTCCCTTGAGTGTACCGCTGAAGCCACCCTGTCCCCTCACTGTGTTTGATTGTCCATAGAGTAAAGTTCAAGAGGCCCGCCCCTTGCACGTAGTCGTCTCGCTGGGAACCGGGCGCCTCCCTGTCAAGCCCGTGGACGCTGTCGACGTCTACCGTCCCGATGGCATTTTTGACCTGTACAAGGTCGTCTCCGGAGCTAAGAACCTTGGAGAGATGTTAGTGGAACAGGTAAGGACCGTAGACCTTTTGCTCATTCTCTGATAATACCTAGAACTATCCGATAGATACGATAGATCAGGGCCACGATTTTGGGATGAATTGCGGCAGTAGACCATTATCTTAGTGTTTATATTAACGATGATCTCGCTCGATAACGACCATCTGCTCATACAGTAGGCGTCATTTTCAGTTTGAATATAATTAGAGTGTCGCCTTCTGATTGGTCAATCGCGGACATACCTCCGAAAGGGCTGCCGTCTGGTTTAGCGGCGAAATCGTGCCTGGCGATCACTTCTAATTTATATTGTGAGCTACAGGCGACAGGACGGAAAATCTGTAATTTGGCGGATAGGTATTTAAGATATGTATGCGCAAGATATGTATGGTTCGTTAAATTACTGCTCATACACCACACTATTTAGACACTTCAGAATATGGGTTCGGACATTAATTAGCATCAACATGTCGCGCATGTTTGATCCAAACTAATTTCATTGTTCCGGCAGGTTTCTTGGTCCCCATGTAGCCTTTGTGTTCACACAAGTGTCGCAAAGCTAAAGAAACTAAACATGTAGAATGGGTTAATATTATTTAATAATTTTCAGTCCGGTGCTAGTGCTGGAAAATATGGCAATTCTTGTGTATTAATTACGTCCTCAAAATAAGGAACAATAATATCAAATAAAAGATAAATATATGATACGGTATTCAATTCGTTTTTTTTTTGTTTTTTTTTTCTCATTTTACCAAGTAAAATGTGGAGTATGAGGTGAACAATGTTTTGAGAGTCATTATATAAAAGGAATGTAAGCAGCGGAATGGAGATCCTGTTACCGGCCATTATAGAACCAGGCTGTAGTTGGTTGTTTAAACGTGCTTGTTTACAAATCGCCGCAGTGCACGCAGTCCGAGGGTCAGGTGGTGCAACGTGCGCGAGCATGGTGCAGCATGATTGGCGTGCCGTACTACCGGTTCAGCCCGCCGCTATCGGAGGACGTCAAACTGGACTGCCGACAAGACCAAGAGTTGGTGAACATGTTGTGGGAGACACAGTGCTACCTGCATCAGCATGCCGACCGTCTGACTCAACTGGCAGGTCTTCTGCTCTCGTAGTACTAGCACGACTCTGTTACGAACCCACCGGTCTTTATTGCCAAATCCATACAAGTGCATAGCTATGAGAGCGCCGGCAAACCTATAGCTACTTCTTGCATGGTGGTCAGTTGGTCTATGCTCTTAACATGAGGGTGGTGATATCCTTACGAGGAGACCCAGTATGGTGTTATGGAAGACAGCATACAGCATAATGTTTACATATGTACATCAAATATGCATCCCCCCTCCCCCGATATCCCTTTGAGGAAATTTAACTGGGTCATGATGTCCTTACATAAAGCGGCAAAAAATGTGTCTCGACGCAAAACAATTTAATTGCTGGAAGAGTGTGTTAATTTTAAAACTTAACTCATCGTTTAAATGTAGCTCTCAGTCGTCACCGACGCTAACATCGGTTTAGTAAATAACTGACACGCTAGAACCTTGACAAACTTTGTGTTTGGTAGAGGTGGAACATGTGAACTCTCAAATTTGTTTCTTTATGCGATCTCCTGAATCTAGTCTAAACAGTTGTGATGTCACTGGCAATGTATAATATATATGTACAATGACTTTGTAGTCCAGTGTTTATGTATTTGTAAGAACGTCTTTTCATTATATTAGTCTGCGAGCGGCAAAATTGTTCCAGGCACAGAAAGGTGCATAATTAATTTATTGAAAGGAAAATACCAATACGTTTTGTTGAATTTTGATGTAGCATCAGTTGTGTTGGATGATCAATAGTCAGTGAGACAGAGACTCGGGGTCGGGCTTCATGCCATTAATCAACCGGCCGCCACACCAGTGTTGTCATGAGCTACATATACACTGCGATGATCAAGCCTATAATTGGGAACTGTTAGAATGTAATAACCATGCCGATCTTCCATTTGTTGAAAGATTCCCATAATATTCAGACTGCAACCATATATGTCACAATACTGCTGTACTGAGACTTGATAATGAATTTGTACCTTTTTTAATTATGTTTACAGTTTACAGTACCTTTCTTTTTATTCAACCTGATTGACTACTTTCAACATGCATCCAAATCTCTTGTGTCCCTTTTAAGCGTATTATAATTTTGAATTGTTTGTTCTGTATATTTAGCAGATGTTTGGTATTCCTTTTACAATCATTAACAGCTAGGCTGCATATTAAAAATAATCTTGTCACCTTATTAGTTACGGATATTGTATGATGTATCATGTATATATATATATTCCACTATATCGGAGAATGGTTTGGTTGTGCTGCAGAACAAAACACGATTGATTCCACCGAGATCTGCAAATAAAGACTGTTTCTGCAAAGGTCATTATATATTTTTATTTTACTTCCGTGTTATGTTTTTACATAGATTGACTTTTCAGTCTTGGAACTTCCTGGACATATTATAAAATAAAATGTTAAAAAGTGTTGCCTATATTGCCTTTTGGCCAGAAGTGACAAAAAGTAAAGGAACAGGCAATCTCTACTACCTCCTGACGTGGTGCGGTCGCGGAGGGTCAGTTGAGCATGGCGAGTTTTTCAGTGGCATGCAAATATAAATGGGGGAAATTCCGGCTACCTTTATCGAAATAAGGGGTATCAGATCAAAATCACATACACGACTGTGGACGTCAGGTCACCCCTCTAAGGTCCCCCCTCCTACGAGAATTAGGCATACCAACTCTCCTAACACGACCACAATGGTTAAAGTGCCATATAGTGCTGTTGGGGTGTGAAAGGGATAAGAAATGGCGACACGCGACATCAAATGTCGCCCTTTGAAAATCAACACCCGACATTGGCATCAAATTTCGACATCTAGCACTTCAAAAGGGACACCGACACCATTGTAGAACTTCCCATTTGGCCCGAGGCCCTTGGTGTCTTTTATCCACCGGGCCTGGGCCGAGATATCACAAAGTTCTTTCTCGAAATCCGACAGCGATACCATGCATTGTTCGGAAAGTTACACTGGACACCGGCCTCCTAGCTCCTTCCACACACTAAACTCAAACATCAGTATATTATATAACCGAAGGCCTATATAAGCTAATGATGAACGAAAAAGTTACGATATTTCATACGCAAAAATTACAACACAAGATATAGTCTGGCGACTCGTTAAAATAGTTTTTTTTCCATCCCGGCGCTGATGTTGCGTGGAGATATGTGTGTGCGTGCGAGAGGGTACTGGGTTGTATCACAGAGTGGCGCACAAACAGAATCATTTTCCCTGCAGTGACGCACTGACAGAAGCACAGAAGTGCGAGTGCTACGGGTGATTACCTGATTGCAGCTTATCTTCAAGGCTTATCTGCTGCTTGTGTTCGTACCTTTTACTGCATCAGAGTGTATAGTGTGCTCGTTCACATTGCATAAAAATGTGATGAAATCTAATAGGCTCACATGCGTTGCAAATCCAGATCTGTGTCTGTGACCACGGGCACGGCACAGGCGAGCAGGCGCCTGAAACTAGGCGCATTTCTTTGGGCCAGGCTCGGTATCCCGCCCAGGGCCCGCAACACGTGACAGGGAACTTCCGAGTGTGCCGATAGAGATATGCCTATTCCAATGAAATGCACACACCGTTCACATCAGGTGCACATTAAGGCACTGGAACAAACCTACTCTCATCACCTTTCAATCAGCCATCATCTTCTCCCGAATGCTCTGTGCTGTTTAGAATGGGGCACATCGGCATACCGAATGCATACGTGTGCACAGATACCTGGGTGAAAGAAGTGTCGGGCGGTGAACCAATGCGTAATGTGCGTATTCACTCCACCGTCGGGATACACCCAGGTTACCAAAGAAATGCGCCCAATAAGGCCCGGCAAGGAGTGGGGGGGGGGGGGGGGGGGAGTAGTCTTAGCTGGTATATAGCTACAGGGATTAGGTACAAGCTAAGACTACCCCCACCCCCCCTCACCAGTGGCGGATTTCACGAACGCAGTTTAGCCGGCTACGGGGCTTAGTCGGCTAAAGTAACCATGTAAAAGATAGGCGATTTTAGTCGACTAAGCCCCGTAGCCGGCTAAACTATGTACGTGAAATAGGCCACAGGCCTCAGTTTCAGGCAGGGTGGGGTGTGGGGTAGATACAGGGAGTAATTTTCCGGCCTTCTGGAATTTTTGGATCCGCCCCTGCATCTAGCACTTCAAAAGGGACTTATAATGGCCAAGATGGCATAAGTTCTAGGTTTCAGAAATGGAACATATGGCTGTATTTATTAACGAATTAAATGTGGTTGATTCCCAACTTGGATATGTCATGCACCTGCTACTCCATGGCTATACAGTCTAGTGTGGCTGGACTAGTGGCTGTGCATGTGAAGGACCCCAGAGGGCCTTTTTTTTACACTTAAAATTGACATGTGATATGGACCTCTTCTTAAAATTTACATGTGATATAGACCTCTTCTTAAAATTTACATGTGATATAGACTTCTTCTTAAAATTAACATTTGTTAACAGTTGTTGCATGAAACCAACAATGTCACATAGAGCTAGTGGCTGTGCTTAGTGGTAAATCACCCTAGTCGGAAGGGCAGCCGACCCAGACCAGGGTGATTTAGCACTATGCTGTACTAGCTGTTATCAATGACAATGGATAAAAGATACCATGGCCCTTGGGCAAAACAGGAAGTTTCCTTTGGTCTAATGCATTTGGTATTTGCGGTAGATGTTCACACTCAGGGACTCACAGGTAAAAGATATGTGAGCTAGCCTGAAAATCAGACATTTATGTTGTGAGACAGTCTGAGGGATCTAATATTTTCCAGCTGGTATGCATCTCAAAAAGCTTGGTACCACTCAGTTTATGACCCTTTATCTCTGTATAGAGGGGTTGATCCTAAGAGGGCTCCACAGAGGGCTGGGCTAACAGATATCACACTCTCTCCGGCTGCAACAGCAACTCTGTCGCAGTGCACCCCCTTATACTTACAGTGGTAGTACCAGCTCTCACCATAATAGCAATTAGCCTGTTACAAATTAAACTGCTTCACCATGTTGACTGATATATATGCTTAAAGGAAGTTGTCTTCTGAATATAAGAACGGTATGAAACAATCAGGGCTGATTATTAAATAAATCATGATATCAAACTTGATTCCTGTATATTGGATAGTTACTCCCCCTTGCCGTAATAACTCCCTTTTAAAACTCGCGCTAACAGTTAATCGTAGTATTTTATAATGGCCAGGAGTCAGGAGTGACATCAAGAAGATAACTCTGTTTTACTCTTTTCCCGCTAGAAAGATCCTGATGGTTGAACAAGGTGTCGATGGGGCTCTTACGTGTTACTTGGCAGATGCGTCTCGTGACTCGGAATGATGGAACCCCGACGCGCCCCTCGCTGCTCTCTTTCCGCGACACCTAAAGACGCCGTCGCCTGCTGCCCCCTGTCGACGACCCCTGAGGACCCCGTCGCTCGCTGCCCCCTGTCGACGACCCCTGAGGACCCCGTCGCTCGCTGCCCCCTGTCAGCGGCCTCTGAGGACCCGGTCGCTCGCTGCCCCCTGTCGACGACCCCTGAGGACCCCGTCGCTCGCTGCCCCCTGTCGACGACCCCTGAGGACCCCGTCGCTCGCGGCCCCCTGTCGACGACCCCTGAGGACCCCGTCGCTCGCTGCCCCCTGTCGACGACCCCTGAGGACCCCGTCGCTCGCTGCCCCCTGTCAGCGGCCCCTGAGGACCCGGTCGCTCGCTGCCCCCTGTCAGCGGCCTCTGAGGACCCGGTCGCTCGCTGCCCCCTGTCGACGACCCCTAAGGACCCCGTCGCTCGCTGCCCCCTGTCAGCGGCCCCTGAGGACCCCGTCGCTCGCTGCCCCCTGTCAGCGGCCCCTGAGGACCCGGTCGCCCGCTGCCCCCTGTCAGCGGCCCCTGAGGACCCGGTCGCTCGCTGCCCCCTGTCAGCGGCCCCTGAGAAGCCGGTCGCTCGCTGCCCCCTGTCGACGACCCCTAAGGACCCCGTCGCTCGCTGCCCCCTGTCAGCGGCCCCTGAGGACCCGGTCGCTCGCTGCTCCCTGTCAGCGGCCCCTGAGGACCCCGTCGCTTGCTGCCCCCTGTCAGCGGCCCCTGAGGAACCCGTCGCTCGCTGCCCCCTGTCAGCGGCCGCTGAGGACCCCGTCGCTCGCTGCCCCCTGTCAGCGGCCCCTGAGGACCCCGTCGCTCGCTGCCCCCTGTCAGCGGCCCCTGAGGAACCCGTCGCTCGCTGCCCCCTGTCAGCGGCCCCTGAGGAACCCGTCGCTCGCTGCCCCCTGTCAGCGGCCCCTGAGGACCCGGTCGCCCGCTGCCCCCTGTCAGCGGCCCCTGAGGACCCGGTCGCTCGCTGCCCACTGTCAGCGGCCCCTGAGAAGCCGGTCGCTCGCTGCCCCCTGTCGACGACCCCTAAGGACCCCGTCGCTCGCTGCCCCCTGTCAGCGGCCCCTGAGGACCCGGTCGCTCGCTGCCCCCTGTCAGCGGCCCCTGAGGACCCCGTCGCTTGCTGCCCCCTGTCAGCGGCCCCTGAGGAACCCGTCGCTCGCTGCCCCCTGTCAGCGGCCGCTGAGGACCCCGTCGCTCGCTGCCCCCTGTCAGCGGCCCCTGAGGACCCCGTCGCTCGCTGCCCCCTGTCAGCGGCCCCTGAGGAACCCGTCGCTCGCTGCCCCCTGTCAGCGGCCGCTGAGGACCCCGTCGCTCGCTGCCCCCTGTCAGCGGCCCCTGAGGACCCCGTCGCTCGCTGCCCCCTGTCACCGAACGGCGAGGACGACAACACTAAGCAGCCGATGTCCAAACAGCAGGTACCCGGATGGGCGTGGCTGCTCCCCGCCGTTGGCATGACGCTCATCCTCGGCGCGGCCCGGGTGCCGCTGGCGTCTGGCGAGGGTCCGCAGGGCCAGCTGCAATACTGTTCATTCTTCAACAACCGCGCCCCGAAAGCGCAGCCGAGCCTGCAGAACTGCACGTGGTTCAAGGGCAACAGTTGCTGCCAGCAGCAGGAGATCCAGACGACCTTCGGCCAGGTGAAGCCCATGAAGGGCGCGTCGCCGGCCTGCCAGCGCTACGTCAACTACCTCATGTGTTACATCTGCGCCCCGAACCAAAACCTGTTCTACCAGAACGAGAGGCTGACGGTCTGCGAAGATTTCTGCGACGAGCTGTACGGCGCCTGCAAAGCGGCCACGCTCAAAGGATCCGTCATCGGGGACCTTTACGAGAATGGCCGAGAGTTCTGCGGGAGTCGCCGCTTCTTGGTGGCGACGGATAGTTGTTTCCAGTTCGACGCCATGTTGGACACTAGTGGCAGTCCAAGCGCTGTCGGGTCGCCATATCTGCTACTCCCGGGCGTATTGGTCGCATTATATATGGCTGCGACGCTAACGGATCAGTTCATCGAATGTGTATCGAGCTCAGATCCCAGCACTCTCCTTAGCGGTCAATCGGGTATACCCTAGGGCTTGCCTCGAACAAAAGTGCCACAAGTCGCCATAGCCATTCAGGGAGGCCACTACCGCATGGATTCCTTTCGGGAAAACCAGTCCCAGGTTTTATGCAGACGCCGTCCGGACCACGTGAGTGCTCACCATGTCAGAACATCTGATCGTCGCCATGGAAAATATTGATGGTCCCATCATAGACTTGAAACCTTACATCCACGGCGTGAAATGTTTCTTTGTGTTATCATGAATATCTATTAAACACTCTGATATTATATATTAGATAAACGGTGTTGGTTGGGCGAATCTGCCACGTTTTGCTCTAGTTTCGTCCACCGCACAAACAATAGTGACGTCACCTTATGGTTTGATTATTCGTGACGTCCTCTTTCGTCTTCGAAAGTCAAGTAATCAAATGTGGATTGTAGAGGACTTGTCTTTAGTTTCAGTGCAATATGTCTTTTCAAATCTAGTCGAGTTTACATGTTCTTGTTACTGGTGCAGAGCTTCATGAATTAATACCGGGTAAATGTTCTTGCACTAGAAATCACTGTTCGCTGTTTAGAATGTGTTTAACTGATACACAACGATGTTATTCATTAAAAACTGTTGTAGTTGTTGGAATATTATTTATAATGCATATTTACTATATTTACTACATTTTACATGAACTGATACCACCATTGGAATTATGTTGCCGAGTATTTTTTTTCACTTTTTAATGGGATTGTTGTTTTTTGATAGTCCATATTAGCAGTGGGTGTGGAATAAACTCTGTTAGGTAATGTTCTGATCGTTGCCAATAAAGTTAGCTGATCATAGTGCGTTTTTGCTTCCTTTCGTTCTGTGGCAGGAATTAAAAGCTCTTTATTTCACACTTGGTCAAGTGTCTGGATCATCAGATTAGACCGGTTGATTCGAAAGTGCGTCCGCTTGTAATTGTTAATGCGGCTTTTATGCACATGTATATGGTTAATTATGAAGGGCCCTAGATGAGATCCGACACCCAATGGTAAAAACCCCGGCCGACATTCCCCACAGTGTTTCACACGACTATCAATCGTCGGGAAGCGAGAAGGCAAAAGCTAAATAATCTCGCTCCTGTTCGTGCCATGCGAGATGGCGAGTGGATCACATACGCCCCGGCCGAGAACGCCGTTTCGGTAGTGTGTGGTTCTCGCTACTGGTGTCTTGTCCCAAATCTGACACCACGTGTAGGGTTCTTAATATGCAACGTGGTCTTCTCTTACTCAAGCTAACACATCCGCTTCCTAAACATTTACGGCCCGCAGCTCAGATCGGCTGGACTTCAGCGCCAGAGGACTTCCCGCTGTTCAGCGGTCGTAACCCCTGTCGGCCGGTACGTATCTGCCTGTCCCAGGATATCTCCCAACCCTTCCAACCCCGGGTGATCGACTTAATTACTCTATGCCTAGATGAATAATGGGCTCTCTTCAATTGCCTGACTTATGGAATGTACTTAATTAATGGGGTAAGCCAATTCCGGCCCCAAGGGCAGTGCCAATGAGAGAATTTAGTCTAAAGTTAAATTTCCTAAAAGACAAAAATTATATAATTACGAATTCGGGAAATATATTTTAGGCTGAAAAACCGCTGTTGTCGTCCTTGTGGAACATTTAATTCCCCTGGCCCCCTATCCACCAATCAGGATCAAAGACACTACGCAGGTCACTACGTCACATGGGTTATGAAGACGTATGTTAGGGCCCAAAACGTCATAGTCACGAAAACGTCAGATCACATGGTCTGAGCCATCTAGGAGCAAATGTACAGTTTCACACTGTGCCTCGATCGCAGTGTCTGTTGACGGGGGCTATGAATATATGAGGCAGTAACTCTTCAGTTTCAGATATATTAAAGGGCTTTCATAAACGATGGAATATGGGTATCGCCCCTCCCTCCGGGTCCATCCCTTGGAACCTTCTATTCCCAAAAAACCTTAGATTTCCTTATTTTCCTGAGCCTTAATTCGCAAATTTCGGCCTCCAAGAGGTCTCAAATTGTCAATCAATCAATCCTTTAGCCCCGAGTGGCCCCGCGCTGTCCCCTTCAAAACGCCACGCAGGGTTGTGTGAGCGATAACCGGAATGGTTGAAATTAAACTTTAAACTGTATATTTCATTCTACCAAGGTATGACGTTTTGGTCACTATGACGTTTTGGGTTCTAACAGACGTATATGTACATGTAAATACAGGCCCACAGATATGGATAGGTTTCCAGTTCCATGTTGGTGCAAGTGCCCCCAGGCAAGCCCGCTTCCCTAGAGAAGTGGGCTTGCTGGGGGCACTTGCGCCAAAGTTATATGATGAATTCATCTATGGAACGTGCTAGTACTGGGTAACGAGTTTTCGAGCGTCGACTGACTAACCATCAAACCTTACGTTAAAACCATTAAACTAATGACTGGGTTGCGGTGGGTTTGTAGTATTCCGGGTATTAGTTCCGCCGTAACCATCGGGTTACGCCGGAGAAATACCACAGGTGAGGATGGTGTGGACATTTGTGTGGAGGGAAGGGGGTGGGGGGGTACAGAGCCGGAGAAGTCACCGGTTGAGAGGTTACACCGTTTCACTTGTGACGTGTGGGCCTACTAGTAAATGGTAGGGCCGCGATTAAGATCTTTGTTCTCACGTTACACGATCCAGCTCATACGCTTAAAGAACTGTGATAACATAAATATTCATAGTATCCTAAATCCATGACCGCTACAACGACTGACGGCCGGTGAGTTGTGTTTAAACTCACGGTTCAAATAATTCGGCAAGGGGTATTTGCGTTTCTTGCAATCTTGGGCCGGATTGGGCTGTTCATTTCACCGTGAACTAGGAATGAGGAAAATAATTCTTCGTGAACTGGGAATGGGTATTAGCCGAACCCCGTGATGATTTTCATTGATCGTGAACTGGGAATTTTAATAACCGTGAATCGGGAATTCGTCAATTTAGTATCGTGTATCCGCCCCCCCCCCCCCCCACAGTTTTGGCGAGAAAAAGCTCGATATGCAGCTTTAACCAAGTAATTTTCAAATAGGGCCGTACTGACAAACTCGAGAGCGGATCGCTTGTGTGGGCAACCAACGTCGATGCAAGGTTTTGATAGTAAAGTGCCCTCTGTTGGGAGATTACATAAAAAGTAACCTGATTCATATTCCTACGCCGCGAGCAAATCGTACGATTATTTTTACTTAAAACGTTTCGAAGTAGCCAGATTACGTATTTATCAACATAAATTAAGATCAATGAACTACTAAACATAAAAATTCAAGTCAAGTGGTCTGATGGAAAACTAAATTAACGAGAACTATTTTATGTTGCACAAGGAAATTGAGCTGCGTAACTCGTCCTGTGGTGGAAGGTCGACATCTCCAACATGGCTGGGGGAATTGGAGAATATCCTGCTGAATATAATCCCAAAGTACATGGGCCTTACAACCCAGCTAGGTATTATGGCAAAGGTAACTATATGCGCAACGTCTCGTTGATATACTGTGTAAAGAAGATTTCCTTTTGCAATTTATATGTTGTAAGGGAATGCACGTTTAATCTAACACACAAGGTCAGATTACTGTATTATCGCCTCCTGTTCTTTGCAGACGTTTTAGTCTTTGGTTGATTCGTTCTTTTCCGTACGACTGCGGTTTCTCCCCAAAGTAATGAAACGTCAAACAAGAATTTGCTTGTTTCATTTCTGTTCTCTTATGCCATAGGCTACTTAGTCTTAGCCTGGAAACAAGACATTATTGTTGACTGCTGAGACTGTTGTAATACAATGTCAATGCCAATGGGACGACAAGTAGGCTATCAATAAACCATGGAATAGTACCAACCACCTTTCTGTGGCAGTGACGGTGGTATGTACATACATACTTAATAGATATGATCGTAAAGGCTTTGTTATTTGCAAACTGTAAATATAATCAGTATCCATTTCACAGAGGTATGTCCACTTTTTGTCGAAGGCTGTTATTGAAATGGTGTATGCCCGCTTGGGCCGCTGGATGTTTCGGCCGCTAGTGAGGGGTGGAGAGTATGGGGTGGGGGAGGGGGGAGGTTGCATTGGTGCAGGGGGTACGATGTGGGGGGTTTCGTGGTCATGTTTGAAAGGGTGGAGGCATGCCCAAGTCGCATGGGGATTACGATGGATGACGGCTGGGTGTTACATAAAGTTAAATTTGTGTATTGACTTTGTGGCGAGTTATTCGCGCCTAAACAAGACCGACATCTCAATGATTGTGTCACATGACAGTGGAGAAAACCAATTTTCTCCCTTTATTTAGAGAGTTCCCAAATGAATTATGGCGGAAAAGAAAGACCAGTTGTTACAGAGTGTTGTAGCATAAAAATCATGGTAAATGGTTCAGGATTACTATTTTACATATTTAGTCAAATGTAGGCTATGTTCAAGAATAGATTGTGGGCAAATGGCTGCAGGAAAGAGCTGGAAAGAGGTGACTTGATGTTAAGACATATTTGAAGTGTACATGCAAACTTTGATTAGCCCGAAGATATGGAGCGCAAAGCCTATGAATGAGGCCCCTGTCTTGATTAGCCCCAAGATATGGAGCGCAAAGCCTATGAATGAGGCCCCTGTCCCTGAGCTGGTCGCCATCTTGCCTTCTTGTCCAAAGCGTCTTCGCCATCTCGCATGGCACGAACAGGAGCGAAATTATTTAGCTTTTGCCTTCTCGCTTCCCGACGATTGATAGTCGTGTGAAACACTGTGGGGAATGTCGGCCGGGGTTTTTACCATTCGAGTTGCATGCTGGGTAATTTGTTGTCTGAAAGCAGGGCTCAGCTTTCGCGCTGTTTTGCAAAATCGCGCAGAAATCGACCGTAATCGATGACTGATGATTATGTCAACTCTAGAAATCAAAGTATTTTGACACACGAGAGTGTGCTTCACATTAAATAGAGTAGTGGGATGATGCTATCTTAACGACATAAATGACTTTCCCAACGGGAACGGTGGGAGGTTGCGAACTGAAGTAATAGTTTCATGTCACTTCATGTGTTTCATGTGACTGTATGCAAATTACATTGCCGGCTGTTCCAATTATTGCACTCCCACCTCCAGTATTTATATCGGCCAACCTGTAGTAAACAGGCGTTGATAGGGCTTGTTAAAGAAAATATATTGTTCCTAATCTTTTATTCCATTGTGATAGCAAGACTTTTAAGCAGCTCAATTGAAAATACCCGGCCCATTAATCTATCGATCTTCAACGGGACATTTCTCCACCCCCACAAAATTTCCTTGCAACATGGCCCAATAGCCGAATGGCGGTCCGTCTTCATTTAAATCCCTCTCTGCAACTAGGTTTGTATGTAACTTTACTTTCATTCACTCTATGATGATCAAACAAGTACCAATCTCTTGCTCCGAACAAGATCTATCCAGTGATATATATATTGCATGATCAGATAGTCATCCAGTCTCTGGGTGAGATCTTTCGAATGGTATATAGTTTGCGTGCCATTTCAAAACAATAACAAATGGTCTGACCTCCCTAGCTACAGTGTATTTTCTCTTGTACGTGGGAGTGAGCGATGTTGGTATGAATTCTTTCCTGAAATGATCCAGAGGACTATGAAATATAATATATATTGCCAGCATTCAGCTTTAAATTTGAGTTTCGCTGGCCATACAGCAGCGACCAGCAACCAGTATCATTGTTCGGTAAACACCATGATGAAAAACTTTCAAGGGGTATTTATGCCAGGAGTGGGTGGTGGGGGGGGGTAGCACAATGCTTCATGCTAGGTGACCAGGTCCATTATGCCGCTGACAGATCTGCTTGGTTTACCCCCCCCCGTGGTTGCAAGTTTTAATATATTAGTTCACCACCAAATTTTTACAACAGCATCCCCAGTGGCATTGTTTATCCCTAACTGATCACATGACAAATGCACCCACAAAAATGTGATTTGGCCTATAAAAACAATGTTTTTGGAGGGTCCAAATTCAACTTATGTAGCTCATGGGATATGTATTGGGCGAAAGAAAAATGAAGGTGTTTAGCTGCAGTGGCTAATTGAAATGAATTGCTAGAGCACATCCAGACCATCCCATCCACCCTAACCCATACAGCTGTTATGGTAGTATGGCCATCCTGTCCATACAGCAATAAATTTAGTTTTGTCAAAACTGTTTAGTTTCCTATCCAGAAGTTTCAAAGCACTAAATTTTGTACTAAGTGCTTTAATCTATAGAAAGAGATTATTTTTAATTATCAGCTTTAACTAGACAACAATTATACTGTTTCAGATGATAATGCATGGCGCCACTGTGATCCCGGGTACTACCTTAATCAATTAACCTAATAATCAAAGTAGAGACTGACTATCAAAATGAAAACCATCTCTAGTACTGAGAATAATTACGAGCCTTAATACTCATATCCTCATTACTATAACTTCTTACATGAAGTCTTTTAGTGATAGAGCTGGGAAATCTCATGCTTGCCATATTGTATCCTATATGTTTGAATGATGTAAAGACTTCTTCTAGTTATTATGGTAATTTATATTAGATATCTAGGATAAATATACTATTCATATTATACTTGCCTTTATTTTGCCTGTTTATGTGTTTTTGATATAATAGTTTAACAAGGAAGTAACCCAATATTTATGTATTTGAAAATGGCAAATAATATGGTACATGAGTATGGAATATATTTGTATTTGTAGTTTGATTGGTCAATGATACAGCTAATGTAACAGTAATAAGCAAGGTACAACATCTGTACAGTCAAACCTCCCTAAGTCGACCGACGACATGACTGCCGCCCATCCATCGACTTAGAGAGGTGGTCTTGTTACAGAATATCAGCGAGCCTTCTGAAACCACATCCATATGGCAGAGTCTAAATTCTCGCTATCAACACAGATCCGAAAGCGCTTGCGGCTCGGTTCTTCATCAGCCTTGTATGCCATAATGTAATCAGCTTTACGTTCCACTATGTTTTGAACTGTTGATTTTCCGATGCCAAAGATATCAGCAAGCTTCTGATTGCTCTTTCCCTCGCGTTCGAGTTCTACCTTCCGTGAAAGTGGAAACTCCTTCGCATTTTTCCGTGTTGCTGCCATGACGCTCAGTGAGATAATGATTCATAAGACCAATATCCATACCTTATATAGACGCTACATCTTTCGTGTGTGTTGTAACAAGAGAGAGTTTTGTGATCAAGATCATCAAAGCTCCCGCTGTTCACAGGTATCGAGTTCTGTGATGAAGTCTATCAAAGCTTCAAATGCATACTTTAACAACCTATAACAACACGCAAACATGTTTCACACATTTTAAGAGTGCTATCCAGTTAAAAAGGGGTGTCGCCTGAATGTGTGTGTTCTGCTAATTGCAATCTGCCGGTGACACTAATCCTTCCGCTAGCCGACAACCGATTGACTTAAGGAATATAAAATGGGGCGTTTGGACCAAAATGATCGATTGAGTTACAGAGTAGGGAGGTGATCGGGTTAGGGGATACTGTTACAATGCTGAAGTATAGGCCAACTGTCGAGACTGGAAAAAATCTATCGAGTTAGGGAGGCGATCGGGTTAAGGAGGTGGTTGGGCAGGGAGGTTTTACTGTATATGCATGAAATGTTTATTTAAAATTTTCTTACAGCATGCAAATTGATTCCATGCTATCTGAACTTAGCTGAAGAGGTTTAGCCATGATATGCATGATAAAACACATTATCATGGTTTCAGCTGATACCGCTCTGAAGGATGTAAAGCTGGGAGAGATGACCTCTTGGCTCACTCGAAGAAGCTACCACCCAGTTAATATGACCAGGGCAGTGTCCAGAGGTCAGTATCACAAATTCAATTTCATTGTTATCAATCAAGGAAATCAATAATAGCATAGGTGGGCAGGAGTAGGTGTAAAGGTAGCCTAATTTCAGTTAATCACTGCCACACCAGTGTTTGATGGTAAAAAAGTCTTAAAACTAAATGTAAATTTATGTACTGGTAATTGTCTACTTATTGATTACCAGGACTTTTTTTTTTTAATTATCACAGCTTTTTAGTGGTTTCTTTTACCTAATGGCTGGACCTCATTTACAACACTCATCAATGAATCCACTTCAATACTTTTTGTTTAATTGTGTTATTTCTATTTAACGTTCAGTCATATATCTCTTATTCTCTTGTGATACTACCAGTACATCATTTCTGATTGTATTTTCTTCTCAGGATACTGGCGTTGGTCTCAGAAATGGCTCCTGGTAAAGAAGCCGACTGCAGCTCCCATCGTCCAGGCCATCATGGCTATGGCTGCCTTCTACTACATACAGACCTACCCCTTCCTCAGTAAGTACCCCTTGACCACAGCCCCCTTCACTGGGCTCGCGCTAGGATATTTTTTTCATTAGCCAATTTGGCTAATTCCGTGGAAAAACATTAGCCAAAATTAGCCAAATATTTGTTCGAGGATTTTCTGGTTCCATTTGTTGAAAAAAACATGAATACAAATGTGTTTCTAGTTGAAATTTTATATTCGCCATTTTGGCGAATGTCCAGGAAGTTCTTATCGCCAAATCCCGAATATTCTCGCCAAATGGCTATTGGCGAATGCTAACGCGAGCCCAGCTTCACTCAGTACCTCATGGTCATGGCTGCCTTCTACTACATACAGACCTACCCCTTCCTCAGTAAGTACCCCTTGACCACAGCCCCCTTCACTCAGTACATCATGGCCATGGCTGCCTTCTACTACATACAGACCTAACCCTTCCTCAGTAAGTACCCCTTGACCACAGCCCCCTTCACTCAGTACATGATGGCCATGGCTGCCTTCTACTACATACAGACCTAACCCTTCCTCAGTAAGTACCCCTTGACCACAGCCCACTTCACTCAGTACCTCATGGCCATGGCTACCTTCTACTACATACAGACCTACCCGTTCCTCAGTAAGTACCCCTTGACCAAAGCCCCCTTCACTAAGTAACTCATAGCCATGGCTGCCTTCTACTACATACAGACCTAACCCTTCCTCAGTAAGTACCCCTTGACCGCATCCCCCTTCACTCAGTACATCATGGCCATGGCTGCCTTCTACTACATACAGACCTACCCATTCCTCAGTAAGTACCCCTTGACCACAGCCCCCTTCACTCAGTACATCATGGCCATGGCTGCCTTCTACTACATACAGACCTAACCCTTCCTCAGTAAGTACCCCTTAACCCCAGCCCCCTTCACTCAGTACTTCATGGCCATGGCTGCCTTCTACTACATACAGACCTACCCGTTCCTCAGTAAGTACCCCTTGACCACAGCCCCCTTCACTCAGTAACTCATAGCCATGGCTGCCTTCTACTACATACAGACCTTACCCTTCCTCAGTAAGTACCCCTTGACCGCATCCCCCTTCACTCAGTACATCATGGCCATGGCTGCCTTCTACTACATACAGACCTACCCATTCCTCAGTAAGTACCCCTTGACCACAGCCCCCTTCACTCAGTACATCATGGCCATGGCTGCCTTCTACTACATACAGACCTAACCCTTCCTCAGTAAGTGCCCCTTGACCACAGCCCCCTTCACTCAGTACCTCATGGCCATGGCTGCCTTCTACTACATACAGACCTAACCCTTCCTCAGTAAGTACCCCTTGACCACAGCCCCCTTTACTCAGTACCTCATGGCCATGGCTGCCTTCTACTACATACAGACCTAACCCTTCCTCGGTAAGTACCCCTTGACCACAGCCCACTTCACCCAGTACATAATGGTCATGGCTGCCTTCTACTACATACAGACCTAACCCTTCCTCAGTAAGTACCCCTTGACCACAGCCCCCTTTACCCAGTACCTCATGGCCATGGCTGCCTTCTACTACATATAGACCTAACCCTTCCTCAGTAAGTACCCCTTGACCACAGCCCACTTCATCCAGTACATGATGGTCATGGCTGCCTTCTACTACATACAGACCTGACCCTTCGTCAGTAAGTACCCCTTGACCACGGCCTACTTCAGCCAGTACATCATGGCCATGGCTTCTTTCTAATACATACAGACCTAAACCTTCCTCAGTAAGTACCCCTTGACCACAGCCCCCTTCACTCAGTACATCATGGCCATGGTTGCCTTCTACTACATACAGACGTAACCCTTCCTCAGTAAGTACCCCTTGACCACAGCCCACTTCACCCAGTACATGATGGCCATGACTGCCTTTTACTACATACAGACCTAACCCTTGCTCAGTAAGTACCCCTTGACCACAGCCCCCTTCACTAGGTACCTCATGGCCATGGCTGCCTTCTGCTACATACAGACCTAACCCTTCCTTAGTAAGTACCCCTTGACCACAGCCTCCTTCACTAAGTACCTCATGGCCATGGCTACCTTCTACTACATACAGACCTAACCCTTCCTCAGTAAGTACCCCTTGACCACAGCCCCCTTCACTCAGTACATCATGGCCTTGGCTGCCTTCTACTACATACAGACCTAACCCTTCCTCAGTAAGTACCCCTTGACCACAGCCCCCTTCGCTCAGTACATCATGGCCATGGCTGCCTTCTACTACATACAGACCTAACCCTTCCTCAGTAAGTACCCCTTGACCACAGCCCACTTCACTCAGTACCTCATGGCCATGGCTACCTTCTACTACATACAGACCTACCCGTTCCTCAGTAAGTACCCCTTGACCACAGCCCCCTTCACTCAGTACCTCATAGCCATGGCTGCCTTCTACTACATACAGACCTAACCCTTCCTCAGTAAGTACCCCTTGACCGCATCCCCCTTCACTCAGTACATCATGGCCATAGCTGCCTTCTACTACATACAGACCTACCCATTCCTCAGTAAGTACCCCTTGACCACAGCCCCCTTCACTCAGTACATGATGGCCATGGCTGCCTTCTACTACATACAGACCTAACCCTTCCTCAGTAAGTACCCCTTGACGACAGCCCCCTTCACTCAGTACCTCATGGCCATGGCTGCCTTCTACTACATACAGACCTAACCCTTCCTCAGTAAGTACCCCTTGACCACAGCCCACTTCACCCAGTACATGATGGCCATGGCTACCTTCTACTACATACAGACCTAACCCTTCCTCAGTAAGTACCCCTTGACCACAGCCCCCTTCACTCAGTACATCATGGCCATGGCTACCTTCTACTACATACAGACCTAACCCTTCCTCAGTAAGTACCCGTTGACCACAGCCCACTTCACCCAGTACATGATGGCCATGGCTGCCTTCTACTACATACAGACCTAACCCTTCCTCAGTAAGTACCCCTTGACCACAGCCCCCTTCACCCAGTACATCATGGCCATGGCTGCCTTCTACTACATACAGACCTAACCCTTCCTCAGTAAGTACCCCTTGACCACAGCCCCCTTCACCCAGTACATCATGGCCATGGCTGCCTTCTACTACATACATACCTACCCCTTCCTTAGTAAGTACCCCTTGACCACAGCCCCCTTCACTCAGTACTTCATGGCCATGGCTGCCTTCTACTACATACAGACCTAACCCTTCCTCAGTAAGTACCCCTTGACCACAGCCCCCTTCACTCAGTACCTCATGGCCATGGCTGCCTTCTACTACATACAGACCTAACCCTTCCTCAGTAAGTACCCCTTGACCACAGCCCACTTCACCCAGTACATGATGGCCATGGCTGCCTTCTACTACATACAGACCTAACCCTTCCTCAGTAAGTACCCCCTGACCACAGCCCCCTTCACCCAGTACATGATGGCCATGGCTGCCTTCTACTACATACAGACCTAACCCTTCCTCAGTAAGTACCCCTTGACCACAGCCCACTTCACCCAGTACATGATGGCCATGGCTGCCTTCTACTACATACAGACCTAACCCTTCCTCAGTAAGTACCCCTTGACCACAGCCCACTTCACCCAGTACATTATGGCCATGGCTACCTTCTACTACATACCGACCTATCCCTTCCTCAGTAAGTACCCCTTGACCACAGCCCCCTTCACCCAGTACATGATGGCCATGGCTGCCTTCTACTACATACAGACCTAACCCTTCCTTAGTAAGTACCCCTTGACCACAGCCCCCTTCACCCAGTACATGATGGCCATGGCTGCCTTCTACTACATACAGACCTAACCCTTCCTCAGTACGTACCCCTTGACCACAGCCCCCTTCACCCAGTACATGATGGCCATGGCTGCCTTCTACTACATACAGACCTAACCCTTCCTCAGTAAGTACCCCTTGACCACAGCCCCCTTCACTCAGTACATCATGGCCATGGCTGCTTTCTACTACATACATACCTACCCCTGCCTTAGTAAGTACCCCTTGACCACAGCCCCCTTCACTCAGTACCTCATGGCCATGGCTGCCTTCTACTACATACAGACATAACCCTTCCTCAGTAAGTACCCCTTGACCACCGCCCACTTCACCCAGTACATGATGGCCATGGCTACCTTCTACTACATACAGACCTAACCCTTCCTCAGTAAGTACCCCTTGACCACAGCCCCCTTCACCCAGTACATGATGGCCATGGCTGCCTTCTACTACATACAGACCTAACCCTTCCTCAGTAAGTACCCCTTGACCACAGCCCCCTTCACTCAGTACATGATGGCCATGGCTGCCTTCTACTACATACAGACCTACCCCTTCCTTAGTAACTACCCCTTGACCACAGCCCCCTTCACTCAGTACCTCATGGCCATGGCTGCCTTCTACTACATACAGACCTAACCCTTCCTCAGTAAGTACCCCTTGACCACAGCCCCCTTCACCCAGTACATGATGGCCATGGCTGCCTTCTACTACATACAGACCTAACCCTTCCTCAGTATGTACCCCTTGACCACAGCCCCCTTCACTCAGTACATCATGGCCATGGCTGCTTTCTACTACATACATACCTAACCCTTCCTCAGTAAGTACCCCTTGACCACAGCCCACTTCACCGAATACATGATGGCCATGGCTGCCTTCTACTACATACAGACCTAACCCTTCCTCAGTAAGTACCCCTTGACCACAGCCCCCTTCACCCAGTACATGATGGCTATGGCTGCCTTCTACTACATACAGACCTAACCCTTCCTCAGTAAGTACCCGTTGACCACAGCCCACTTCACCCAGTACATGATGGCCATGGCTGCCTTCTACTACATACAGACCTAACCCTTCCTCAGTAAGTACCCTTTGACCACAGCCCACTTCACCCAGTACATGATGGCCATGGCTGCCTTCTACTACATACAGACCTAACCCTTCCTCAGTAAGTACCCCTTGACCACAGCCCACTTCACCCAGTACATGATGGCCATGGCTACCTTCTACTACATACAGACCTAACTCTTCCTCAGTAAGTACCCCTTGACCACAGCCCCCTTCACCCAGTACATGATGGCCATGGCTGCCTTCTACTACATACAGACCTAACCCTTCCTCAGTAAGTACCCCTTGACCACAGCCCACTTCACCCAGTACATGATGGCCATGGCTGCCTTCTACTACATACAGACCTAACCCTTCCTCAGTAAGTACCCCTTGACCACAGCCCACTTCACCCAGTACATGATGGCCATGGCTGCCTTCTACTACATACAGACCTAACCCTTCCTCAGTACGTACCCCTTGACCACAGCCCCCTTCACTCAGTACCTCATGGCCATGGCTGCCTTCTACTACATACAGACCTAACCCTTCCTCAGTAAGTACCCCTTGACCACAGCCCACTTCACCCAGTACATGATGGCCATGGCTGCCTTCTACTACATACAGACCTAACCCTTCCTCAGTATGTACCCCTTGACCACAGCCCCCTCCACTCAGTACATCATGGCCATGGCTGCTTTCTACTACATACATACCTAACCCTTCCTCAGTAAGTACCCCTTGACCACAGCCCACTTCACCGAGTACATGATGGCCATGGCTGCCTTCTACTACATACAGACCTAACCCTTCCTCAGTAAGTACCCCTTGACCACAGCCCCCTTCACCCAGTACATGATGGCTATGGCTGCCTTCTACTACATACAGACCTAACCCTTCCTCAGTAAGTACCCGTTGACCACAGCCCACTTCACCCAGTACATGATGGCCATGGCTGCTTTCTACTACATACAGACCTAACCCTTCCTCAGTAAGTACCCCTTGACCACAGCCCACTTCACCCAGTACATGATGGCCATGGCTGCCTTCTACTACATACAGACCTAACCCTTCCTCAGTAAGTACCCCTTGACCACAGCCCACTTCACCCAGTACATGATGGCCATGGCTACCTTCTACTACATACAGACCTAACTCTTCCTCAGTAAGTACCCCTTGACCACTGCCCCCTTCACCCAGTACATGATGGCCATGGCTGCCTTCTACTACATACAGACCTAACCCTTCCTCAGTAAGTACCCCTTGACCACAGCCCACTTCACCCAGTACATGATGGCCATGGCTGCCTTCTACTACATACAGACCTAACCCTTCCTCAGTAAGTACCCCTTGACCACAGCCCACTTCACCCAGTACATGATGGCCATGGCTGCCTTCTACTACATACAGACCTAACCCTTCCTCAGTAAGTACCCCTTGACCACAGCCCACTTCACCCAGTACCTCATGGCCATGGCTGCCTTCTACTACATACAGACCTAACCCTTCCTCAGTAAGTACCCCTTGACCACAGCCCACTTCACCCAGTACATGATGGCCATGGCTGCCTTCTACTACATACAGACCTAACCCTTCCTCAGTACGTACCCCTTGACCACAGCCCCCTTCACTCAGTACCTCCTGGCCATGGCTGCCTTCTACTACATACAGACCTAACCCTTCCTCAGTAAGTACCCCTTGACCACCGCCCACTTCACCCAGTACATGATGGCCATGGCTACCTTCTACTACATACAGACCTAACCCTTCCTCAGTAAGTACCCCTTGACCACAGCCCCCTTCACCCAGTACATGATGGCCATGGCTGCCTTCTACTACATACAGACCTAACCCTTCCTCAGTACGTACCCCTTGACCACAGCCCCCTTCACCCAGTACATGATGGCCATGGCTGCCTTCTACCACATACAGACCTAACCCTTCCTCAGTAAGTACCCCTTGACCACAGCCCCCTTCACTCAGTACATCATGGCCATGGCTGCTTTCTACTACATACAGACCTAACCCTTCCTCAGTAAGTACCCCTTGACCACAGCCCACTTCACCCAGTACATGATGGCCATGGCTGCCTTCTACTACATACAGACCTAACCCTTCCTCAGTAAGTACCCCTTGACCACAGCCCCCTTCACCCAGTACATGATGGCCATGGCTGCCTTCTACTACATACAGACCTAACCCTTCGTCAGTATGTACCCCTTGACCACAGCCCCCTTCACTCAGTACATCATGGCCATGGCTGCTTTCTACTACATACAGACCTAACCCTTCCTCAGTAAGTACCCCTTGACCACAGCCCACTTCACCGAGTACATGATGGCCATGGCTGCCTTCTACTACATACAGACCTAACCCTTCCTCAGTAAGTACCCCTTGACCACAGCCCCCTTCACCCAGTACATGATGGCTATGGCTGCCTTCTACTGCATACAGACCTAACCCTTCCTCAGTAAGTACCCGTTGACCACAGCCCACTTCACCCAGTACATGATGGCCATGGCTGCCTTCTACTACATACAGACCTAACCCTTCCTCAGTAAGTACCCCTTGACCACAGCCCACTTCACCCAGTACATGATGGCCATGGCTGCCTTCTACTACATACAGACCTAACCCTTCCTCAGTAAGTACCCCTTGACCACAGCCCACTTCACCCAGTACATGATGGCCATGGCTACCTTCTACTACATACAGACCTAACTCTTCCTCAGTAAGTACCCCTTGACCACAGCCCCCTTCACCCAGTACATGATGGCCATGGCTGCCTTCTACTACATACAGACCTAACCCTTCCTCAGTAAGTACCCCTTGACCACAGTCCACTTCACCCAGTACATGATGGCCATGGCTGCCTTCTACTACATACAGACCTAACCCTTCCTCAGTAAGTACCCCTTGACCACAGCCCACTTCACCCAGTACATGATGGCCATGGCTGCCTTCTACTACATACAGACCTAACCCTTCCTCAGTAAGTACCCCTTGACCACAGCCCACTTCACCCAGTACATGATGGCCATGGCTGCCTTCTACTACATACAGACCTAACCCTTCCTCAGTAAGTACCCCTTGACCACAGCCCCCTTCACTCAGTACATGATGGCCATGGCTTTCTACTACATACAGACCTACCCCTTCCTCAGTAAGTACCCCTTGACCACAGCCCACTTCACCCAGTACATGATGGCCATGGCTGCCTTCTACTACATACAGACCTACCCCTTCCTTAGTAAGTACCCCTTGACCACAGCCCACTTCACCCAGTACATGATGGCCATGGCTGCCTTCTACTACATACAGACCTAACCCTTCCTCAGTAAGTACCCCTTGACCACAGCCCACTTCGCCCAGTACATCATGGCCATGGCTGCCTTCTACTACATACATACCTACCCCAGTGTCTCTCTTCAAAACGTCAAGAATGCTTCCGTCTTGAACATCATCAACAGTCTTCTGGCTGATTCATTAATTTGGTGTTCATGTGTCCTACACTATGGTAGTGTTTTTTTTTCATTTTCTGGCAAACCATTATTTCAGTATAGCTCACGTATTACTCGCGCCTTCCACTCACAACAGTAATCCATTTCGTGGGCTCTTAACATGGAAGATGGACCTGCACAATACAAACCCTGATGGTTAGAAACTACTTGTGTAATCGATATACCATTATCTGTTTTATGAAATTGATTTATTGGAGTTACTGTGCGATGGCTCAACCCCTTTTATGTGTCTGTCGCATTATCGTTATACTTGTCCCTTTGTACTTTCAGAATACCACCGCCATACCAAATACCACTGGTAACCCCCAGTCCGGCGCTTTCTACATTATTAACCCGGAACAGATAGCAGTTGAAGAGCCACGCAGATTTCGATGCCAATGATCCAACCTTCATTGGCAGCTGGACTGTTAACAGTTATAACAGCGGCAGGACTTGTCGACTGCTGACATGCCTCGCTTAGGCAATTATTTCTAATTTGGGGCAAGCTTCATCGGGCCTCCCAGCTTGAAGTTCTTCTCATAATGTCGTATGTTTGTTGATTCACGACTGATGATAAAATGATCGAAACACGAATTTCTGGTGTTTGCTTTGTTAAGGTAAACGTCTTGAGCGTTTGTGGGCATACCAGACTGCGGGTCAACAGAGTTTGTGGGCGTACCAAACTGCAGGTCAACAGAGTTTGTGGGCGTACCAGACTGCAGGTCAACCGTGATTGTGGGTGTATCAGACTGCAGGTAAACAGTGCTTGTAGGCGTACCAAACTGCAGGTTAACAGAGTTTGTGTGCGTATAAGACTCCAGGTTAACAGAGGGGTCTGTGTCAGTCTATTTTGTAACTTAAAATTTCACGATTTTTCTTCGGCTTTCTCAAGGAGATAATTCGCACAAGCAAGTCTCTTCAAATCCAGTTATATAGCCCAAAAAGTTAAAATAATTCAGTAGGAATGACGACTAAAGTGCCTCTACCGTAGTGGAAGATACCAAAGCAAAGAAATAATGTCACACACTATGGATGGGTAAAAGTGTCTGTCCTCAAACTATTCATTCTGCTAACGTAAACTAGAAGATAACATTTATTTACTTTTAAATTTTTATTTAAAAGCAATGAATGAATGAGTTTATTGCAGAAAACGGCCACCGGCCAAAGTGCATACATGGTGATATTATGTTGTGTGTGCTCATTGTGCGTAGGATATAGGACAAATATAATATAAACACAATTCAGTTAGCTTCTCTGAATTTAAACATATTATACACAAAAGCAGCCAGTTGACAGATTAAATTTTCGTCTCTCGTCGACATAATTCGAACAAAGGAAACCGTTCTAACTGTTTGAATATTTAAAGGTAAATACTTTGAACGCAAGACTGAATAATGAGGGCATTCTAACAGGACGTGAATTTCGTTTTCTACAACCCCTAAATTACAGAGTCCTGGTATGCTGTTGTGCCGACCTGTCTCAACAAGTAGCGTGCGACTTTATGGTCTCCTGTTAACCGACATTAGATACCTCTCAGGTTCCAACATTGTCTTAAGCTGACAGTATGCTTGAAGTTTACTGCTTGAACCAACGTCTGAGTTCCTGTAAGCAACAAACACTAATTCTTTGTCGAAATTGTCTAATAAATAAGTTCTTGTCTCCTACACTTTGGTTCATCCATACGATTCCGAACCCATATTTCGTCAACAGTTCTCTCGCACAACTGGCCCAGGTTCTTTTCCCCCTCTCATCTAATGACTTAAGCATATTGTAGCACGCCCGCGGATATCTTTCTAACGACATAGCTGTCAGTCTCAACCAGTATTTGACAAGTCGGCTGTAATACTGTACAGCTAATGGGTAGCGCCCACACTCCCCGAGAACTGCTGCTCCATTTGTAGCCTTTTTCACCCCTAATAAAGCTCTACAGAACCTAAATTGTACATGTTCTATACTATGTAAAGCAATGTGCGTATTTATATTGAAAGGAACGCATAGGATTACATTTCGGGCTTTATGCCTTGTAAGAATAAATTTTCAGATTATACCCTGACCGTTCGAAAATGCCTTCGTTTAATAAATCCAGTAAAATGAGACCGTAATAACAAAACCCGCTTAGCGCTTGTAAGTGTTTATTTGTTCATATATTTCCAGGACGCCAGATAATACCGGAGTAGTGTTCAGTGTGTACAAGTTCGAATCGTATTACAATAAACTACCGCCTACGGATCAATAGTAACTAAATTACAGCGTAATAAACTATATAATTCGCACATTATTGGAAAATCGAAGACTGACTGCTGCTTATTTGACGCTTTTTTTTATTAACTAATTAGTATATTAAATTAACTTCATAAAGCTGAAACTGTTATTATAACAGTTAACAGTTACCTTGCGACGTCTATCATTAATATATTCTACACTCAGTTAACATATGTTTCGATCGTTATATGATTGCCGGTCAAATATAAATCGTACGATAACATGACATAATTGCGAGTAATTCGATCCATTATTTTCTAGTAAGAATGAAGATTCGTCGTAAATAGTACAGCAAGACAAATCCAATAATTATTGTCATTTGCTCAGTTTAAATGCCAACAAAATCTAATATTAACTTGCATAATATATAAGCTAAGAGGAATCATCCGACCCACGAAGTATGTCACTCCTGTCTGAATAGTGATAACAAATGAAATACATAAACAGATCACCAATTATATGTTCTCGCTGTTTAGAGGGGAGCAAATATTTCAGTTGGGCGCTGGTAAATTGGTAACATGTGTCACGTCGGCAGTCTCAGAGCGTCCCAGGGGGTCTGGTGGTACGTGCGGTCCGGGTCTCGTGGGAGCATCGACGGCAGGACGTCAGACGCTTATGTGACCTTCAATAACGACCGTGGCGTTCCCAGCAAGCTCCACGCGACCGTCGTCACGTACTGTGATGCGGAGGTCCCCGCCACGTGGCGAGCACTGGCGGGCTGAGGGGAGAGAGAGTGGAGGGTCAGGGTCACGGTAGAGACCGATAGGGAGAGAGCCTGGGGGTCAGGGTCACGGTAGAAACCGAGAGGGAGAGAAGAGTGGGGTCACGGTAGAGACTGAGAGGGAGAGAGCGTGGGGGTCAGGGTCACGGTAGAAACCGAGAGGGAGAGAGAGTGGGGTCAGGGTCACGGTAGAGACCGAGAGGGAGAGAGAGTGGGGTCACGGTAGAGACCGAGAGGGAGAGAGCGTGGGGGTCAGGGTCACGGTAGAAACCGAGAGGGAGAGAGAGTGGGGTCAGGGTCACGGTAGAGACCGAGAGGGAGAGAGAGTGGGGTCAGGGTCACGGTATAGACGCCCTCTAGTCTCACGTTAGAGAGCGAGAGGAGGGCAGAGTGGGGGTCAGGGTCACGGTATAGACGCTCTCTAGTCTCACGTTAGAGAGCGAGAGAAGGGCAGAGTGGGGGTCAGGGTCACGATAGAGACTGAGAGGGAGAGAGAGAAGGGGTCAGGGTCACGGTAGAGACTGAGAGGGAGAACGGAGAGAGTGAGGTGGGGATCATGGCAGAGACATAGTGGTTGACGATGAGGTAGAGACAGCGTCAGGGTGAAGATAGAGACTGATAGGGTAAGGGTGGGCGGCTTTACCTTATAAAATGAATCAGTGTTTTCACTTTGTACTGGAGAGTTGAGTGACGTCGCCTTACCATACATGGACTTCTTGTTAAGTACACGGGACCAGTAGCCTGCGAGCACAGTGTGGGCGGCACCTAGACAGAGTCAGATAAAGTGGTGGACATGAGTAAAAGAGGTCGTATAGGGTAGGTAACTATGGCACCCAACCCCACGTGTTTCACCCAAGACATAGGGCGTCCGGTAAAAAAATGCTCAACTCGAAGTAAAAAAAGGTTTGGTCAGCGCCCCATACAACGCAACGTCATTATGTCACATCTAAAAGTGCATTCTGCATTTACGTACGAGCAAGGGACTCAACTGGAACAAGATTTTTTAACGTTTTGTCTAGAATCATCACCTGTGATTGGATCCTTGTTGGAATCCTCAACTGTGACTAGACCTTCGGTTAGAATCCTCACCTGTGATTTGATCCTCAGTTAGAATCCTCACCTGTGATTTGATCCTTAGTTAGAATCCTCACCTGTGATTTGATCCTCAGTTAGAATCCTCACCTGTGATTTGATCCTTAGTTAGAATCCTCACCTGTGATTTGATCCTTAGTTAGAATCCTCACCTGTGATTGGATCCTCGGTTAGAATCCTCACCCGTGATTGGATCCTCGGTTAGAATCCTCACCTGTGATTGGATCCTCAGTTAAAATTCTCACCTGCCATTGGATCCTCGGTTAGAATCCTCAACTGTGATTGGATCTTCGGTTAGAATCCTCACCTGTGATTGGATCCTCAGTTAAAATTCTCACCTGTGATTGGATACTCGGTTAGAATCCTCACCCGTGATTGGATCCTCGGTTAGAATCCTCACCTGTGATTGGATCCTCGGTTAGAATCCTCACCCGTGATTGGATCCTCGGTTAGAATCCTCACCTGTGATTGGATCCTCGGTTAGAATCCTCACCTGTGATTGGATCCTCAGTTAAAATTCTCACCTGAGATTGGACCCTCGGTTAGAATCCTCACCTGCGATTGGATTCTCGGTTAGAATCTTCACCTGTGATTGGATCCTCGGTTAGAATCCTCACCTGTGATTGGATCCTCAGTTAAAATTCTCACCTGTGATTGGACCCTCGGTTAGAATCCTCACTCGTGATTGGATCCTCGGTTAGAATCCTCACCTGCGATTGGATTCTCGGTTAGAATCTTCACCTGTGATTGGATCCTCGGTTAGAATCCTCACCTGTGATTGGATCCTCGGTTAGAATCTTCACCCGTGATTGGATCCTCGGTTAGAATCCTCACCTGTGATTGGATCCTCGGTTAGAATCCTCACCTGTGATTGGATCCTCAGTTAAAATTCTCACCTGAGATTGGACCCTCGGTTAGAATCCTCACCTGCGATTGGATTCTCGGTTAGAATCTTCACCTGTGATTGGATCCTCGGTTAGAATCCTCACCTGTGATTGGATCCTCAGTTAAAATTCTCACCTGTGATTGGACCCTCGGTTAGAATCCTCACCTGTGATTGGATCTTCGGTTAGAATCCTCAACTGTGATTGAATCCTTAGTTAGAATATTCACCTGTGATTGGATCCTCAGTTAAAATTCTCACCTGTGATTGGATCCTCACTTACAATCCTCACCTGTGATTGGATCCTCAGTTAGAATCCTTACCTGTGACTGGATCTTCGTTTATGCCATTCCACGGGGCGAAGTATCGGGAGACGAACTCATAGGCTTCCCCATCGGCGTCTACGCAGCCATTATCGACTCTCCCCTTTAAGGTCACAATTATGCCTTTGACCTTGCCGGTGTTGTGCGCGTCCAGAAACTTGTCAAACTTGGGCTGCAGTCCCTCCAGGTGGGACCTGAATGAACGTACGCATAATTCTAATAGCCGTAAAGCTCTTATCTGATTAAGTAGAGGACAATCATAATTAATAATTTGCTGTGTGTCCTCCTGGACGGAGACTATGCTTCACCATAACGTCAAGGTCTCGCGTTTTCACCGAAAGCACTAGTCCCACTATATTGACGATATTCTTTAAAAACAACAGTCCGTCATACTATCAATAAATAAGATGAATTCAGTTTGGATAAAAAAAAATTGTGTGAATACAAGTATGAATTACAGTGCATAGTAGTAGTGGCATGCACCTATAGTATTTGACCTTCATACAGTCACATCTGTTTGGCATCATTCACTATATCGATATATGTTTCAACTTTAATAAAATAATAACCAAATGTCTCAATTGAGCAGTTCACTGGGTGATATATTTAATCATCCAGTGGTTATAACGGCTACATTTACGAGTGGCAGTCGGTCGCTGAATGGGCGAAAACACAACTACATTGATCCCTTATAATTACAGTTCAATAAATAACCATGTTTCAACCAGGAGAAATTAACTGTCAATACTATATTGGCGTCCTCCATAATGTGTAAGTTAAGCTAGTGGCCGCTTTGTGTAATTGGACTGTACGTTGGGGAAGCACCAGCCGGCTGTGTGTTCGGCTGAACCAGTATCTCCTGTCCATCCCACCTCTCTGCCCTCCCAAACACCGTCTCCGATGAGTCGATCTGATGCTACGTCAACATCGCTGATATATCTGAGCCTAATTCTTACCTCTTTGACGCAGAAGCAGACGACACATAATCAATGAATTATAGTGCGAAATGTGCTCCGATGAAACTCCGTCCATCTGATTATGATAACCGATTTATACACAAAGCTTAAGTACCAAGCTCGGTATCCACAAGCCGCTACATCTATACTGCGTAAGGCCGGGGGTCATCAGGGGGAGCAGAGGCCAACAATGAAGGATTTAAGCCAATGAGTGATGGGCACCTGGTCAAGTGATCCTTGAGGCGCACAACCATGTCACAGTTAGCACCGGATGTATACGTCACATCCGCAACGTCATCCTCTCTGACGACAAGCTGCAAGATAAGCAACCAGATCTCTGCTTCAAGCGCCTACCGTTAGTTTCAGTGTTCAAATTACATGAATTTCGTTGGAGAAATCCTTCAGTTGTGTTATTCCTTCAGCAGTTTGGGTAGAGGAGAGTTACGCTATTGTCAAGCCAATTAGCCTGTCCTATTCGTCGAGTAATAAAGAGGTTAGGGTCCTAATCTCAGAAGAAAAGTGACATAGAAAAAGATTCGAACACGCAGTTATAGCTCTTCGACTCACTAAATCAATTATCCAGCCAGTCAAAGAGAGGCTTCAGCTAGCGTGTTCTCGTCGCTTATAGCTCCCAACAAGTTTGGCAAGTCATGACAGAGATTATGGGAGAATAAATATATTGCAGTTGAAGATTACAGGATTGTGAACGAGGTCAAGTGTTAAAGCTAAGATAAAGGAAAATGACTATCGGATTAGGAGGCAAAAGTTCAAGAGCATGCATCCGTTTTGGGGCACCATGAGGTCATAATAACTACCGGTAATGAATTATATATCGACAATGGATTACCAGTAGTTTAGATAAGACGAATAAAAAGAAAATATTAAAGAAATATTATATGTATTTCATCAAAATATATCTAGCGGCACAATTAATAATGGACAAACTTCGTCGAGATTTGAAGTGGGAAGAGGAGAGAGGCAAGGAGACGCCTTCTCCCCAGATCTGTATATAATTTATGCAGATATCTTATCAGCAAAAACCAGACAACATAGCGAAATAAAAGGTATAATGATAGATTTGGCGAATTCGATCCAAAATATCGTCTATCTTAAGTTTCTTAATTATATTTTAGTTAACAAAGACTGCTTAAAGAAAAGCAATATCGAGTCAACTGATCGTTGCGAGTGGCGCAATTTGAGAATTCTGGTCTCATCATAGCGAAATAAAAAGTATAACGATAGATTTGGCGAATTCGATCCAAAATATCGTGTATCTTAAGTTCCTGAATACTATTTTAGTTAACAAAGACTGCTTAAAGAAATGGAATATCGAGTCAACTGATCGTTGCGAGTGGCGCAATTTGAGAGTTCTGGTCTCATTTCAGTCCGTATACTCCAAGTCAAAATATGAAGGTAAACATGGTATGGAGTAAGACAAGAAATAGTATGTTTTGAAAGCAAAAAGGCTTCGTTAGTAAGCAATATGCTAGTAATGTTAGTCAAGCAATATAGAAAGGTTTAAGCTGAGCAAAGAGCAAACCCCTCGGTGTGCATACACGCATTTATACGACAATATTTATCTTGCCGGTGTGTATGCGAAATTTGCAACAATCATCTAATCGAACTGTTTGCGACATGCGCACAACCATGTCACAGTTAGCACCGGATGTATACGTCACATCCGCAACGTCATCCGCTCTGACGACAAGCTGCAAGATAAGCAACCAGATCTCTGCTTCAAGCGCCTACCGTTAGTTTCAGTGTTCAAATTACATGAATTTCGTTGGAGAAATCCTTCAGTTGTGTTATTCCTTCAGCAGTTTGGGTAGAGGAGAGTTACGCTATTGTCAAGCCAATTAGCCTGTCCTATTCGTCGAGTAATAAAGAGGTTAGGGTCCTAATCTCAGAAGAAAAGTGACATAGAAAAAGATTCGAACACGCAGTTATAGCTCTTCGACTCACTAAATCAATTATCCAGCCAGTCAAAGAGAGGCTTCAGCTAGCGTGTTCTCGTCGCTTATAGCTCCCAACAAGTTTGGCAAGTCATGACAGAGATTATGGGAGAATAAATATATTGCAGTTGAAGATTACAGGATTGTGAACGAGGTCAAGTTTTAAAGCTAAGATAAAGGAAAATGACTATCGGATTAGGAGGCAAAAGTTCAAGAGCATGCATCCGTTTTGGGGCACCATGAGGTCATAATAACTACCGGTAATGAATTATATATCGACAATGGATTACCAGTAGTTTAGATAAGACGAATAAAAAGAAAATATTAAAGAAATATTATATGTATTTCATCAAAATATATCTAGCGGCACAATTAATAATGGACAAACTTCGTCGAGATTTGAAGTGGGAAGAGGAGAGAGGCAAGGAGACGCCTTCTCCCCAGATCTGTATATAATTTATGCAGATATCTTATCAGCAAAAACCAGACAACATAGCGAAATAAAAGGTATAATGATAGATTTGGCGAATTCGATCCAAAATATCGTCTATCTTAAGTTTCTTAATTATATTTTAGTTAACAAAGACTGCTTAAAGAAAAGCAATATCGAGTCAACTGATCGTTGCGAGTGGCGCAATTTGAGAATTCTGGTCTCATCATAGCGAAATAAAAAGTATAACGATAGATTTGGCGAATTCGATCCAAAATATCGTGTATCTTAAGTTCCTGAATACTATTTTAGTTAACAAAGACTGCTTAAAGAAATGGAATATCGAGTCAACTGATCGTTGCGAGTGGCGCAATTTGAGAGTTCTGGTCTCATTTCAGTCCGTATACTCCAAGTCAAAATATGAAGGTAAACATGGTATGGAGTAAGACAAGAAATAGTATGTTTTGAAAGCAAAAAGGCTTCGTTAGTAAGCAATATGCTAGTAATGTTAGTCAAGCAATATAGAAAGGTTTAAGCTGAGCAAAGAGCAAACCCCTCGGTGTGCATACACGCATTTATACGACAATATTTATCTTGCCGGTGTGTATGCGAAATTTGCAACAATCATCTAATCGAACTGTTTGCGACATGCACGCAGAGGGTGTAACATGCAGTAAATCACTATCACAAGAAACCTACAATGTTACCTTGTAAATTTATCGCAAAGTACAACCAGAAGTTTCTTAGTGGTGGCAGAATAGTGAATGTCGTCAATAATGTCAGCTGCTACGACCAGCTACAGAGGGCATAAGCAACAATAAACACAACCCCTTAAACCAACGGAATCTTCATCAGGTAAGGAAACATTAAAAAACGTGGAGATGAAAACAAACAATTAAGAAACACATGCTAAAGACATCACTTCACGACATCGATAATAACAACTAAAAAAGGTTGCAATTCAATGCATTGAGTATTAAAGGTCGGTTGATGATAAATGAGACATAATAATAACAGTTTAAATGGTATCTGACTGAAATTACTTACATCAAGTAAAGCCTTTAGGTCACTGGTTAACTGAAACAAAAGTACAATAATTAATATGTAAACATTATATTCCCGTCTGTGCATTGACTATTTCGATGTTCGATGTGATGTCCTTTTTTTTTACAATTCGATTGAAATTTGTAAAGTAATTGTTGCAAATTCGACAGCCCGACTGAGTGACGGAGATACCAGGAGCATTTCTTTGGGCCAAGATTCGTATCTCGCCCGGTACCGGCAAACACGTGACAGGGCACCTCCGGGTGTGCCGATAGGGATATGCCTATCGCAATGAAATGCGCACACCGTTCACGTTCGGTGCACGTAGGGGCACTGGAACCAACATACTCTATCACCTTTCAATCAGCCACCATCTTCTTCTGAACATCCCGGATTTGAGCGGGATACAATCGGCATGCCGATTGAATGCGCACGAAAAAAGTGTCAGAGGCCACACCGATGCGTAATGTGTGTATTCGGGTTACCTCAGGGATATACCGTCTACGAAACAAATGCGCCCACAGATAAAACTTACCGTGATTGCTTCAGGGATACTCAAAGGCAAATCCAAACTGATCAGCTTATCTCTCTTCTTTGCGGTTAACTGCCCACTCAAAGTTTCAAAAAACAATTCATCTGATTGATTTCCTGCAACAAAAAAGAAGAGCGCTGGGGATCATAATAATTTTATCAAGATCTCTTAACTTTACCTCGGGCCGAAAGGGAATGATCCTCGTTAAAATTATCGAGAAAATAATTCACAGAGATGATTTCATCCTAATAACCGCTGTTTAACGCTTGTAACATCCGTTGCTCGTAAACGTACAGTGAGTCGTAAAAGATCGGGTTTCTAGGTCATAACTCTTCGCGACACAATCTTCTGCAAACCTCCAACAAAACCAAGCGGGTAAGCCGATATTTAGTAAACAAAACGAGTTGTATCAACTGTTACCAAGGAAAGTTACTTGTTTCTTGTTCGTAAATGTAACACGTGTATAAATGGTAACATTGCATGACATTGGTTACTTCCGGCTGACATCCAGTTAGATATCCACTACAAGATCTCATTGATTGGTTTGACGCCTTAACCACTTTTGGTCATATCGCGTCAATGGGAGAAGAAATGGGGAGTGAAGACATGCCCCCCGGGGTAACCCCCTACACTAGCGAAGAAGGGCATGGGGCATGCATTTTTTATATTTTTAGGTGGCCAGAGCGAGCGTGCTAACCCACTGAGCTATCGAGGCGGCCCCACAAGATATCATTGAGTCAGGTGTTAATAAATAGGAGCAAAACGCGAGATGATTAATTAATTATTAATGGAGAATTCTGGCGAGGGGGGGCGAGGGCAACCCCCCCCCCCCTGTCCCCTCAACAAACTAACTTACCCTGGTGGAATAGTGCCGCCGAGGAAGCCAGAGTGGCATGTCCGCACAGAGGCACCTCATTGGTGGGCGTGAACCAGCGTAGTCCGAACTTTGACCCTTGGAGGCGAAAGAAACATCCAATAGAACCGTTAGCTGCTTATCTTATCCGAATTGCCAAATGACTTAAACATCGAGGTTTTCGTTCGAAAATCAGCATTCCGAAAATAAGTATTGCACATTGAATCGCAACCAAATGTTATTCCTGCTCGCTTGGCATTCGCTATTGGCGACGAATGCACAACATGTACATGTAGGGGTCAATTTATAAACGTCTTACATATTCAATATATATTCAGAAATTACTGCAATCCAATTACCGGATTATTTATTATACCTACCTGACTTAAATGTGTCTGTAGCATTCAATGGTCTCACAAATGCGGTCTCAGAAATATTCATCTCAGCAGCAATTGCTTGCATTAACGCCTCATCTAAACCCTATAGAAATATAATACATGTAGGAAGTATCAAAGCAAGCCACCTTGAAATACGTATTGAGAAATAATCTATATTCCGGCATAAGCAGGTTAACATGGTCAATTAACAATTAAGGGTAGGCCGACAGGTTCTTTGGTGTAAGGGTAGGCCGACTGGTTCTTTGGTGTAGAAAAGATTGATCTGGCAGTTTGGCGTCCCTCAAAAGATACCATATCCATATTGAACTGGTTATCCAATAGTTGTGCCACTTAATATAGGCACAATGCGTTACATTTATCGAAGTAAGCAGTGACTTTTTATTTTCATTTGATGGATTTGATTTATGTGGATAGCCCGCGACCGGTGTAACATAATTACCTGTCTGGTCGTGATATAATCTGTATAAAAAATGCCTATTCGCTGCGCATGCCCACTCGTCAGCCGGACACTTTATCACACCGGGAAGGTTATCATGCTACACCTGAGCCATAGCCCGGCGACCGGAGTCATGATCCAGCGCACGAAGCTAGTCCAATGCACGTAGCCATACTCCAGTGCATGGAGCCATAGCCTGCGCCCGGTGCCATGCCCTACACTCGGAGCCACAGCCCGGAGCCATACCCCGCACTCGGAGCCATAGCCCGGAGCCATAACCCGGAGCCATAGTTTACGCCGGGAGCCATAGTCTACGCCCGGAGAGACAGTCTACGCCCGGAGCCATAGTCTATGCCCGGAGCCATAGTCTACGCCCGGAGCCATAAGCAGTCGACAGTAGCCACAGTCCAGCGCAGAGAGCCATAACCCACACCCGAAGCCATAGCCCGCGCCCGGAGTCATAGCCCGGAGCCATGGGGCAATAGTCTACGCCCGGAGCCATAGCCTGCATTCGGAGCCATAGCTCGGATCCATAGTCCGCGCCAGGAGCCATAGCCCGGAGCTGTAGCCCGCGCTCGGAGCCATAGCCCACGCTTGGATCCATATCCCAGAGCCATAGCTCGGCGACTGGAGCCATAGCCCGCACCAGGAACCATAGTCCAGCGCAAAGAGCCATAACCCGCGCCCAAAGCTATAGTCCACGCCCGGAGCCATAGCCCATGCTCTGAGCCATTGCCCGCGCCTTGAGTCATAGCCTGCGCCCGTGCCTGGAGCAAAAGTCCAGCATACATAGCTATAGCCTGCGTTCGGATGCATAGCCCACACCCAGAGCAATAATCCAGCGCACGCACCCATAGCCTGCGTCCTGAACTACCTCGGTTCCATACTAGAAGGTTGCTGGCAGCTTAATTTGAGTCTCAAATGCAAAGGAGATCCATGTCCCTGATGCAGGAAAAGACATAACCGACTGCCGGACTGCCCGGGACAGTTGAATTACATGGGCAGGCAGGTCAGAATACTGGTTGTATGCCCGACGGGCCAGGTGAAGATTTAGAACTCTCACTATCCGCAATGTTCAGTAGTTACACTGAGCACACTGAGCAAACAACCTGATCAATGCGCACAATAACTGCATCGTAGCTTCGTTTTTTGTCCCCCATAGTATTGCATTGGAAAACTGTACGCTTAGTACTAGGTGCTCACGTTTTGGAACATGACGTTGCAAAATCGTTGAAATCCTTGTAAATAGCACAGTAACTAAATTGCTTTTTAGTTGACAGGTAAATTTTCAGGGGGCAGGTCAATCTCAACACCGCATGCCCGACAGGAGAGGCAACATCCAAAGTTAATGTCTGTCCCTGTGATGGTAACGGACCAGGTTAATCCATTTCAAAGAAGGATCTTGCCATGCAAACAAATGCCCTTCCATTACATAAACAGTTACTTATTATGACGAAAATTTTCAATTTTATTGGTTGCTTAATATTTGTCCTAAAGAGATGCGACTAGCGTCGAAATGTTCCACTGATTAGGGGAAACAACTTTAATATGGACCATTTTTTTGCGCGTAGGAAGAAGTTTCGCGCAAAATGACGTCATAGTTCACCTTGTCCTTATGTTCAAACTAGATGCACGTTGGTTTCCCACTTTAACTTTCTCAATCGTCGTCAACCTCCAACGATGTATTAAGAAAGTAGTTATGACTTATTTCCCGAAGAAAAATTCGCCGTCAATGACGTCACATATTTAAATACGAAGTAAATTCACTGTATAATTAATATTAGGAATAGAGATCGGATTCGGGTCACAGAACGTCTAATTTTACCGCCTAGTTGTTTCTTAGTTAAAAAGAGATACTTTCTATTTTACTTTTCCCGCTAGAGGGCCAAACATTTCTTATGGGGATTCCCATGTTAAAGTCGACGCCGGAGCTGGGGATGGCAGTGAGTGAGCGGTTCGCGATAAAGCATCGTATTGCTGATATATTGGGATGTGATATATTGGGAGAGGCGGGAGGTTGGGGGGGGGGCACAGTCGTGGGAAGGGAGAAGAACAGGAACCAGGAATGAATCCCCCACGCAGCCGCCCACCAGCCTCACGGACTCCTGTCCCTACCCCCCACTCCCATCAACCAGGCTCCTGCAGTCATTCCTCCCACCTTCTTCACCCTCACTCGTCAGAATCATACACTACACCGCTGGTAGAGGGGGTGAGTTGGCTGGCGGCGGAATCCAGGCCGTGCAAAACCAACCCACTGTCAACCAGGTGGTATCTTTCAAGGCGACGCAGGCACGCACCGCGGTCGCCTTTATACTGTGGCCCATAGTTACAATGGTTGCGCTGAGGGTATTGCTCCGCTCAGCGAGGTGAAACGGCTCTGCGGAGGTCACTTCTTCGCTCTGCGCAATACATTTCTTTGCTCCGCGTGTACATTTCTTCGCTTCGCGTGTACATTTCTTCGCTTCGCGCAGTACATTTCTCCGTTCCGCGCAGTATATTTCTCCGCTCCGTGCGGTGAAACGGCTCCGCGGAGGTAATTTCTCCGGTCCGTGCATTACATTTCTTCACTCCGCGCAGTCTATTTCTCCGCTCCGCGCGGTAAAATTTCGCCAGACCTCCGCGGGGCCGTTTCATCTCGCGGAGCGAAGAAATACCCTCAGCGCCACCGTTGTACCAATGGGCCACAGTACTATTACAGACAGACGGCAAAGCGACGGGCATAAACACACAACGATATGTCTTTTGGGAAAACCCAAACAATACTCCCTCGGTCAGCTCCACGCCCCCTCCCCCCTCATGTCAATACTTCTCCGGTCAGCCCCATGGTAACTGGTATGTTAGAGTACATATGGATGACATGGTATTCCATTGGTGGACTCATTTAACGAATAATTGCGTGAAACTGCAATCTGCCGATCTGTAATCTGTCAATCTGTGTCTTAAAGACGCCCTTCCTACCGGCTGAATTATCCCCGGACAACTGCCTCCACTCCACAATTCCCTCACAGACCATGCCCCCCCCCCCCCACACACACACACACTGCTTCCTACCGCCACTCCCCTCCCCTATGACAATCACCCTGTCCCCTTCATGCCTCATATCCCCCCCCCCGCCCCCCTAAGCGATGCTCCCTCGATCAGCCCCACGCCCCTCCTCCCTCATGGCAATACTCCCTCGGTCAGCCCGATGCCCCCCGCCCCCCTAAGCTATGCTCCCTCGATCAGCCCCACGCCCCTCCTCCCTCATGGCAATACTCCCTCGGTCAGCCCGATGCCCCCTTCCCCCATGACAATACTCCTGACAATCAGCCCCATGCTTCATCCCGCCCCACCCGCCAAGGACATACTCCTTGGGTTAGCCCCATGCCCCCTCCCTCCTCATGACAATACTTCCTCGGTCAGCCCCATACCCCCGCCCTCCTCATGACAATACTTCCTCGGCCAGCCCCATATCCCCTCCCCCCATGACAATACTCCCTCGGTCTGCCCCATGCCCCCCATCTCCACGACACTATACCCTCGGGCAGCCCCATGCCCCCTCTCCCCCGAGACAATACTCCTTCGGTCAGCCCCCCCCCCCCCCGAGACAATACTCCATCGGTCAGCCCCATTCCCCCTCTTCCCTCATGGCAATACTCCCTCGATCAGCCCCATGCCCCCGCCCTCCAAGACAATAATCCCTCGACCAGCTCCACGCTTCATCCCGCCCCACACCCCACGGCTATACGCCCTTGGTCAGCCCCATGCCCCCTACCTCCACATGACAATACTTCCTCGGTCAGCCCCATGCCCCCTCCCCACATGACAATACTCCCTCGATCAGCCCGATGCTTCATCCCGCCCAACCCCCCAAGGCTATATTCCCTGGGTCACCATGCCCTCTTTCTCCATGACAATATTCCCTCGGTCAGCCCGACGCCTCCTCCCTCCTCATGACAATACTTTCTCGGTCAGCCCCATGCCCCCTCCCCCCATAACAATACTCCCTCGGTCTGCCCCATGCCCCCCATCCCCAAGACCCTCGGGCATCCTCCCCTCCCCTCGTGACACTACTTCTTCGGTCAGCCCCATCCCCACTCCGCCCCCCCCCGAGACAATACTCCCTCGGTCAGCCCATTCCCCCTCCTCCCTCATGGCAATACTCCCTCGATCAGCCCCATGCCCCCTCCCTCCACATGACAATACTTCCACGGTCAGCCCCATGCCCCCTTACTCCACATGACTATACTTCCTCGGTCAGCCCCATGCCCCCTGTCCCCCATGACAATACTCGCTATATCAGCCCCATGCCCCCGCCCTCTGCAAGACAATACTCCCTCGGTCAGCCCAATGCCCCCTCCCCCCATGACAATACTCCCTCGGTCATCCCATGCCCCCTCCCCCCATGACGATACTGACATGCCCCCGCCCCCCTAACACAATACTTCCTCGGTCAGCCTGGGCTAGGAGCTTGGGCTAACGGTTTAAGCTAGCGGCCTGGCCTAGCAGCCTGGGCAAAGCTGCCTGGGCTAGGGGCCTGGGCTAGCGGCCTGAGGTAGCGGCCTTGGCAAGGCCTAGATTAAAGCCCTGGCTAGCCGCCTGGGTTGGCGCCCTGGCTAGCGGCCTGGGTTAGCATACTGGGCTAAACCGGAGTTAGCATACTGGGGTAAACCTGAGCTAGCGGCCTAGGCTAGCAACCTAGGCTAGCTTACGGGGGTAGCGGCCAGAGTCAGCACCCTGGACTAGCGGCCAGGGCTAGGCCTGGTTTAGGGGCCTCGGATGGGGCCCTGGGCCAGCGGCATGGGCTAGTAGCCTGGGCCAGAGCTAACCTCCTGAGCTAGCTTAGGCCTCTGAACGAAAAAAAAAGAACACATTTCTCGTGGATCTAGGAGCAACGCCTCCGCCATTTTCCAATATGACGAACCGGGCCAGTAAAAATACTGAATATCTTGAAAACAAGAGGGATAGAACTATTATTTTGATACCGGTACATATTTTTTCGGGGTCGTTGAATTCGAAAGAAAATAATTATTAAATATCCTGTTGCAACGTGTTTTTTTTTTTCAAAATGTCGGACAAGACCACGAAAATACTCAATATTTTGAAAATTAACACTGATGATTTTTATGTTTATGTAAGACTTTTTTGGGAATAAAGAAGTGCTAAGTTGGGGCAACGCATCTGCCATTTTTCCAAGATGGCGGATACGGTCTGTAACAGTACACAACATCTCCAAAACGAAGTGGGATCACTCTATTTAACTCTATATATTGGTGTTCGTGGTCATATGCCGTGGTCACAGATCTACAAACAATAGGTTACAGATTTCAAGATCTAGGATCCTTTCGCTCGTAGCTTTGCTCGCAAAAATGCGTGTCAAGTTCGCCACGGAAACCTGAAAGACTTACTCTCTCGTTGAGAATCATCCGCACCCGCCATCATTACGAGTAAATATATGGGGTGACTACAAGTAGAACTCCATCCCAGCCAATTGGAGAAACTCTCTGGTGACAAGGCAGAACCTTCTGAGTGAGAATGTTTAGGCTATAGATACAGGGTTTAGGCTACAGAGAAAAAAGTCATCCATAATGGTTCATGTGGCATACTTCGAACCTGAAAAGCTATGGATAGACATCAGAATAACATTTTTATCCTTGTCCTTGTCAGTTACTATGGAAGTAAGATACTATGGAAATGGCTGCCATAGACATCACGTGTCAAATCTGATTTGACACTATAGTTTAATTTGATTAGCCATGGTGAAATTTCGAACATGTGTGCCAAATTCATGCTTTTACCACAACATGCACGATTGTTTCGCATATGCGCGGGACTATCAGCTATTATACGGTAGGGTGGCTTCCGGTGTATTTTACGTTACACGTCGTATTCAGAGACACCTTATGGCGAGGGGGCTATGTGTGCGTCAACGTCATAGCTAACGTTCTCCTACGAAAGATTGGGCCTGCTTGGTGTTCAGCTAATTTGGCAATAGCTAACATCACCCATAAGTTCATGAGTTCACCCATGAGTTCATAAGTAGGTATATTTAACAAAATAGAAGCTATCGCGAATATTGTCGTGATCGTCAAATGACGTCATGTGAAGTCACGAAGACATAACAAATAAAAGGTACGAAAGTACCGTTAATAATGATTCAAGAGAAGCGCTCTTGGCTTCAAACTGGATGTTCATTTAAGCTCCGCTTACAATGCCCACACTGCTTGTTGAAGGTAGTATTTAGCCCCAATTGCGCTTAAAAGGCCCTTTAGCCGAAATTGGCCCTGACGACTCGTAACGTCGCCATTATTACAGTTTCCAAAGTACTTATGGATTTTCGTCCTCGACCTATGGTCGAATATCTCTTGTTTGTTTGCTTGTATATCTGTTTTCACTCAAAGTTTGAAGTTTCATTGCGCTCTAACGGCTAACTCTATCGATTTGCAGTCTTCACAACCTTATAGCTACGCAGTAGGGCTAGAACATATTCGTCACCCAGGTCAAAAGGTCAAAGGTCAAGGTCACGGCCATTTTTTGTTTAAAAAGCCTGCATAAAGGATGCATATATCTCCATTAATATTAAAGCTAGTGACTTTCAAAATGTACTACTAATTAAGGCGCAATTTTCGGGTATTGTTCACTTTTTGATGCGTAATACTCATTTTCGAGCAAAATGAGGTCATAGGTTTTGCGCAAAATGCACAAAACAACCTCTTGTCAGTTTACACGCTTTTTGACACTTGTAACTTCAAGCTATCGCTATGCGGTTCTAATATGTCATAGAAATATGAATTGAGATGACTTGTATTGAATCTTACAGTTTTCTGATGCGTCGTTTGATATCACGATGACGTCACTTTTGGTACTTACAAAAAATTGTAAAAAATCGGCAAAATGCGCAACTGGCGTCATATTGTAGGAAAAGTAGTTCCTAGTATAACTGCAAACTAAAAACGATACGTTCCTATCTTACTTCCGGTTCCAGGGCCGACGGCATTTCTCTACGGGACTTCCCATGTTAAAGCCCTAGATCTCTCAGGCTGGGAAAAGTGTTTTGTCGCGTATTTCACAAGTGCCTTCTTCCTTCTCCAAAGTATTTGAAAAGATTATTTATAAACAAATCCATAATAACTTTAAAAGAAACTCATTATTAACCGATAGTCAATATGGATTTAGAGAAAAACATTCAGCAGAGCAGGCAATTCTTTAGCTAATAGACCGTACCACTGCCAGCTTAGACAAAGGTGAAACTCCCATTAGTATTTTCCTTGATTTATCAAAAGAATTTGACACTCTTGACCATAAAATACTTTTACATAAACTTAGGCACTATGGAATAACGGGAATGGCCTTAAAACTAATAGAAAGTTATTTGAGAAACCGTACACAGCATGTTCAACTCGAAGATACTAAGTAATTGTTATAGCATTAGTACTGGCGTGCCTCAAGGGTCAATTCTTGGTCCCTTATTATTTATAATATACATAAATGATATTTCTAAGGCCAGCGAACTGTTTAAAGCAATTATATATGCAGACGACACCACGTTATCTAGCACGTTAAAAAAAACACCTAAATCTATCAAACGACTATGATGATATAAATCATGAACTAGAAAAAGTCAATATTTGGCTAAAAGTAAACAAATTGTCCCTAAATACTACAAAGTCAAAATATATGCTTTTTCATATGCCACAAAAGAAACTTGAAATCCCTCAAATCTTCATGAATAACGTAGAAATTGAATGCGTTGAAAATTTCAATCTTCTCGGCGTAACCATTGACAGACGTTTAGGGTGGCACTGCCACACAGACTTACTCTCTCGCAAATTGGCCAAACGTGTTGGTATGCTCAATAGGTTAAAGTATGTTATCCCCCAACGAATCCTTCTAGTTTTGTACAACACTTTGATTGTATCATGTTTAAACTATGGCATTTTGCTCTGGGGTTACAGAGCAAACGACCTTTTAAAATTACAAAAGAAAGCGGTCAGAATAATCAGCCTTAGCCAATATAACGCACACACTGAACCGCTATTTAAGCAGTTGAAACTGTTAAGAATTGGAGATATACATAGACTGCACCAACTTAAATTTTTCTTTAACCTAAAGCATAGTAAATGACCAATATATTATTCCACTATGCTTCTAAATCAAAATTCGAACGTTCATCCATATGATACACGAAACAAAAGTAATTATACTGTAAATTTCACAAGACATGAGTTTGCTAAACGATGTTTAAGAAATAGTCTGCCTGCTGTTATTAATTCACTGCCACTGATTGTGAGAGAAAAGTTTTTTACGCATAGTTTGAAGGGTGTAATTTTATATGTCAAGAATTATCTTTTAGGATTGTACAACAGTGAATGTTCACTTGTCAACTGCTATATTTGCCAACGTGTACCGTAACTAATTTTCCATTAAACTGTCTGAGACAGAGACTAAATTATTATTATCATTATTACTATTATTATTATTACAGGGGTACTATTATGAGGAATTACTTGTATTGATTATAAAACAAAGTTTCTCATATTCACCTGTTCGCATTATTTCCAGACAGCAGTATTATTATTTTTTTTTTTTTTTCATTATTTGTTGACCTCTTAGTTTAATTATATATTTCTTGAATCAGAGTGGCTCCCATGATAGCGGTCTTCCAGGCCTTAATGGTAGTCTCCCGACCAAGTTATTTCTTTATTTAATTTTTTTTAATCTTTATTTTTTATTTATTTCTTCTTTAGTCTGTCACGAAAATAACCCTTGTTGCCATATATATTTCTCTTGGTCAAATATATGTATGCTGACTCTGACTCTGCCTCCATCAAACAACACCGGGATTTTTTTATTAGTGAAACATGATACCCAGTAACCACAGTGCTTACCATACGCAATTGGAGCAAAAAGTGACGTCACAGGATTTTTTAGAAATTTGCCCAATGGTGAAAGATACGGCTTTTTGGCACTAGCAGCGGCTCCCACGGGCGTCCTATTCAAGCTATCACTCAATGCTTGCAGCTGTGGATGGATAATACTAAGTTGAGTCATAATCTGTGAACATGGTGACATAGCATTATTACTTTTCGGTATATAGTCGAAATCGTTTAACATTGGATCCTATGGGGAAAATGAACTTGATCGAATATGACCTACTTTCGTTCGAACATTTTCAGTCTCCTTCGCCACACAGTGAGGTACTATCATCGCAAAGCAAGCTATAAGAAAAACACGGCGATCTCAAAATTAATTTTTGTTTCCATGGCAACGAAGCCACTGGCCTAATGATAAACATATAGATTCTGGCCATGTAAAGAAAAATTGTGAGAAATCAGATAAAAATGCTAAAATTGCAATCTTTTCGCCAACTAGTTGCAAATAAGCATCTTCAGATCACTTAGTGCTTTAATCAGGCGGAGGTTGTTTAGTTATGGCGCTAGAGCGCTCCGAAGTGGGACGACACCTTCGCGGGGCAGCCAATGATGAGTTAATGGAGATTGTGTCCATTTTGAAAAAATCGTCAAAAATCAGCAAAACATGTCAGCGTCGTGATCTTTCTGGTAAATAGTTGATGCTGTAAACGTTTGCGTTTTTCTACTTGGATGTCGTCGAGCGACACGGCATGACGTGACTATGACGTCATGACGTCTGTTAGGGCCCAAAACGTCATAGTGACGAAAACGTCAGATCACATGGTCTGAGCCATCTAGGAGCAAATGTACAGTTTCACACTGTGCCTCGATCGCAGTGTCTGTTGACGGGGGCTATGATTATATGAGGCAGTAACTCTTCAGTTTCAGGTATATTTAAAGGCTTTCATAAACGATGAAATATGGGTATCGCCCCCCCCCCCCCCCCTTCCGGGTCCATCCATTGGAACCTTCTATTCCAAGAAACCTTAGATTTCCTTATTTTCATGTGTCTTAATTCGCAAATATCGGCCTCCAAGAGGTCTCTAATTGTCAATCAATCAATCCTTTAGCCCCGAGTGGCCCCGCCCTGTCTCCTTCAAAACGCAACACAGGGTTGTGTGAGCGATAACGGGGATGGTGGAAATTACACTTTAAACTGTATATTTCATTCTACCAAGGTATGACGTTTTGGTCACTATGACGTTTTGGGTTCTAACAGACGTCCACATCTTACAAAGGCTATTACTCAGCTATTATACGTGGTGGCGACTTCCGGTTTATTTGTCGTTACATGTAGTCTTTAGGGACAATTTATGTCGTGCCTAACTTCTTTGTCGCAGGGAATAAGTGTGCGTCAAAAATGACGTCATAGCTAACGTGCTCCTAGGAAATGTTGCGCTTGCTACATTTTTAGGAGTTTTGCCAATAGTTACCATCACCCGACTTCATAAGTAGGTATACTATATAAAGTAGAAGCCATCTTGAGCATCTCCGTGACCGTCAGTGACGTCATGTGACGTCACGATGACGTCATCTTAAATAAAAGGTAAAATTCATAGTGCTGTTAATATTGACCAACAGACGCGCAATGGTCGAAAACATGGGTCTAGGTGCCATCTAATCGGTTCTAGCACCCTTAGTCGTCGCACTATTGGGCGATATCGATTAATACAGTACGCACATGGTTCAAAGTAGTACCAGCAGCGCCCAATTTGCCCTTCATAACGTCTAAAGTGCGTACGTAGCCCGTTGAATGCGTTATTGAGCCCAAATTAGCAATTGAAGGCCATTTTAGCCCAAATTGGCCGCTCAAAGGCCGTAATTATTCCAATCTGCCCACCTACATAGGCGACCGCTAACATCACTATGACTCCCTAAGTAGTTATAATAAGACCGAAAGAGCCATAGTTAACCTACTGGAATAAACAAATAGCCTTAGTTATAAATAAGTGAATTAATAATCATCGTTAAAAGACAGGCTCTTTGACCCCAAGTCGATTTTCGTCATCATCAGTGTCCCACTGAGTTCTTGTTATGAATATTACTAGTAATACTAGACTAAGCATACAATATATATATGAATAATATACCCTCCCTCCTTTAAGTATCTGTCAGAAGTGCATTGTTTTGGATAAAAAAACCAGCAGCATATATACTTAAATTTTACCATGTTTACAGCAGAAGAGACAGTATTTGAAATTAATAGTACAGGACAATACAAATGTGTATTTGTCATAGCTTGTCGGTCAATAGCACGTGTGCTAATGTTTATTGTTGACTTTTACATACCGACGTTAAATAAAACTTTATCTTATCTTATCTTATCTTAGCTCGATTCTCGGACACTGCCAACAGCTGTGGGACCAAAGTAGGTAGGGCAGCCAAATTGAAATGTGTACCCTGAGATGTTGAGAGCTAAAGAAGGTGGAAAAGGGCTGAAGATACAAATTCAAAACAAAAAAAGCTGTACCATTCCATTGACATATCAGGAGTTAGATGCTGCACATGGCATTTTCACAATTAGTGACTTTTTGGCATAATAAACATAGCCTAGTTATTAATCATAAAACTGTACAGGTCATTTTGGTCATAAAGGCTATGTGGCACCATTTCTATGTCACCAAGTATAGCCATACTAGTGTAATATGTGTAATGCCATACAACATATTCTTGTAAGAAGTATACATATTCGACCTCACGGCCAAGCTCACTCCGCCGGGGCAACCCCTGTTAGATTCAGCGGGCTCGCCCTACGAAGCGGGCATAACAGGGGCAGAAACAGCCTAGCTTGGTTGTTAGCATTATCCAAAGGGGGTGGGAAAAGGCCAAGGGCGAAAAATCCTGCGGGCGAAAAGTCCAATTACTGTATAAACTAAGTACCTGGCAACCTGGCACATATTACTTATAGGTTTTATAACCAGATTACAGCAATAGGGTATTTTCACATTAAATATATCAATACCATCGATGATAACATGGTAAATACACAATAACAGTATTAACTCTGACATATCAATCACAGCACTGATAGATTTAATTAGCTAAGGCTAATATAGAACATGTTCAATTACAGTATAAAATGTTCTGAAAGATATTTCAGATAACTGAAGTAGCTGTTGTATAAAGTACTCTAGCCATAGATGAGTAATGACAATAGGTACATTTGGTTTGCCAAATTGGGGATATACCTTGGTTACCAAAGAATGGATCCTGTATAAATGTAGTTGGTAGAGTTAGCAGGTAAGCATGCACTTCCATTACCAGGCCTGTCTATAAGGTCACAGGTTGCCATTAGATGGCACACATGCTGCTTAGATTTCTCTCTTTATATGTATAAGTGTAGCCGCCCACCACCCCACACCCATCCGCTATTGACGCTCCTTTTTGGCATCCATTCGGGCTCTGATGTTCACCTTACCAGAGGCAGAGCTGGCCTAAAGTTAGTCCTGCAAGCAAGCTGCTGTGGCTACCGCCAACAGTTCTGCAACTGGACCCATATCGGAGCTGACTAGTCGTTACATCTATCGAACTAGCCTAAAGTGGCCTGTCGTAAACATTCATCTGGCTATCACCCGAGGGGTCAAACTTCCCATGGTCAAAATGTTCGCCTAGCCATTGTATAACATGGCCCACCAGTGACACATGTGGAAATGCCCCCCTCATGCTGAGATACACCCTGTATATAACATAAGTTATATTTAGACCGTCTCCGATCCATGTGTTTGAACGGTGCCATTATGATAGATACAGGGGAGGCATCTCCGCATGGGGGGCATTTCCGCATGGGACACCGCCAGCTAGTCGGACAGTCCGCCTGCAACCGGTGGGCCATGTTACATCATACAGCCTTACACAGTTACAGGCCTATAGGCTATACTATAAATTTGGCCATACCAATGTTCGCCGGGCAGTGGCCTGGTGGCAGATGGAGATTTGACACTGTTCATTACCGTTTCGGTGACATCCAGGCAAACTGCAGCAGGATTGCCAGAGAAAGGCACTTTTGTGAATGCATCCACAGTAAACAGAGGCAGTCTCCGTCTATACGCCATAGTGCCTTCTTCCCCTGAAGTTAGGTTCAGACTTTGGAGGCTTGACCTAGATGAGATACTTATCTGGAGCCAATGGTGAGAAGTCGTACGTTGTACGTTAAATTGCAGACAGTATTCTTCATTTCGCAACTTTCCTCATGTGCAGCCTCACCAACAAGATGAAACTACATATGTGTGATGCATTGAGGATGGATCAGGATGGATTATTATACCTACATATCTAAATGTCACTGAGCAATCTTTGTCTTAGCATAGATGCGCTCGTATGCACGCGGGTCAAGTTGTCGAACAAATACAAACGCGAAAATAGGGTGAGGGGGTGGGGGGGGGGGGGGGGGGTGAGGGGGCAAGGGGTATTTCCGTTTGGAAAATAATTGTTCGTGAACTGGGAATGAGATTATAACCGACCGTCGTAATAAATGAATTTCATTAATCGTGAACTGAGAATTTGAATATTAAATAACCGTGAAATGGGAAATCGCCAATTTATATCATGTATCCGCCCCTAGCTTCCACTGTATGCGGGGAGTTCTCCATTTAATGCGTGACCTGGGAATAAAGAAATTTACTGTTCGTGATTTGGGAACACGACCCTCCCTTGCTCCCCCCCCCCCCCCCCCCCCCCCCCCCAATACAATACAATTTTGGGCAAATATATGATCAACTGCAAATGTTTCGTTAGTACGTGTATCAATTATTTTCGCATTTTAGCTTTTACCGTTTATCAAAGCGCGATTAGTCCCCCTACAACTGTCAAACCGCATCGCCCCCGTTCCTTGGGACAGACGGTATGTAGAGAGCGTCCACAGGAAATCCGAGCGACATTTATTGGGAAGACAGACGTAGACCATGCATTTCGATTTTGTCGGGCTAATACACGGGTTTACACTTTGCCTTTTATAAGTAAGTGGCGCGGCAGAAGAACGACCCAATTGTGAGTAAACAGTCCGCACGTGCTACACCCAGTAGGCCAGAGCCCGGGGCCTGAGCATGCGTTATCAAAGTTGTTTATGGCACAACCACACATATATACAATTTAGTCACAAAGTATTAACATGTCACATCTGATATTTATATCAGATTAGGGAGGCATATGGTCGAAATCGCCAGGCTATTAGAGACAACATTAGTAGACTGGTAAATTAGGGGGGGGGGGGGGGGTGGGGGTGGTCCTTTACGGCCGTGACAAGAAGGGATCTGAAACTGGCGAAGGGGCGAAAAGGGGTCTCGGGAGGTTGAGGAAATTGACCACCTGACCATAAAGCTTAGGCTGTTCTTCGTATTGCCCCATCCCCGCCTTGACTAAATGGTCACCCCCACCCCCCTCGACGAAATCGTCATCGTCCATCGCCCTCTCCCCCCTTCGTCCTTGACGATGTCCTGGACCATGCAGGGCCTGTACGGCGGAAGGCGGGGGTTGTAAGGCCCTTTAAACTATATGTATTGTAAGGGGTTACACCCAGAAAGTTTGCTAGAATATCTTCTCGCCAAGAAATGAAGGCTCAAAAAGATAATGAATGTACTTTTTATTTTAAGATCACATTTATACGCAATTAAGGTCTCAAAAAAAATCACAAAAGATAAAAAGAAACAGTAACATATCTATATAAAACAAGTAAACAATTCATGACAGATAATTTGATACTTTATCATTATATACTACGTAGCTCTACCAGTAGTTATACTTAAATGGATTTTATAATACAAACATACATATCAACTTATGCATGCAGTGTAGCTCACATAGCAAAAAGGCATCTATTGGAAAAATAAACCAACCCAGATTTAGTATACATAAATTGGGAAGGGAAACACAGGTTGTGTACATTGTGTATATATATTGACATATGTATCTACCATGAGGCTGACAATTTTTCTAATAATATTAAATATGTAAAATTAATAAATTGTAGTGGTATTTGATATTTCATGTCTTTTTACAGGTTTGATTTTTTTATACATGAAAGTTGCATTTATCGTTATAGATAAAGTGAAGTTCACTTATATCTACTTCTTATTAACATACACGATGCGTAGAATTAATACCAATATTAGTATCTCACACTTTCATATTTATAATAACTGATGAACTCAACAATATCAACAAGAGATATTCGACCATAGGTCGAGGACGAAAATCCATAAGCGTTGTCGCAGTTCGGTTGGCTCGTCTTACTCACTGAATACAGGTCAACAATTGCGAAACTACTTGACGATGACGTCATGGGTAAATGTGGAAACTATTTTAGGGCGACGCCACTGGTCGTCACGGCCAATTTAGGCTAAAGGCCTTTAAGGGACAATTTGGGTTAAATACTGCATTCGACAGGCATTGTGGGCACTGTAGGCGGAGCTAAAATGGACAACCAGTTTGAAGTCAAGAACGCTTCTGTCGAAGCAATATTAACGGTACTAAGCTTACCTGACTTTTACCTTTTATTTATTATTGACTTGATACCTACTTATAAACTCGGGTGACGGTAGCTATTGCCAAATTAGAACATCAAGCAAGACTTATCCCCCTCGCCATAAGGTGTCTCCGAAGACGACGTTTAACGTCAAATAAACCGGTAGTCGCCATACCGTATAACAGATGATAGTCCCGCGGATAAGCGAAAAAATGTTGTGCATGTTGTGGTAAAGCCATGAAATTTAGCACACATGGTCGAAATTCATGTCTAATCAAATTGAGATATAGTATCAAGTCAGATTTGGCCCGTGACCGGTATAGCGGCCATTTTTCAAAATGGAGGAAAGTCCCAATAGTATCTTTGAAACTGAGAAGGATATAGTCCCATATGAGACAGTTGTTGCTACACACAACAGTCTCATGTCCGCATGTAGAAAATGAGGGTGTAAGATTTGTTTTTGTGGGCGACTAAGTGTTGTTAACCGCACGATCCATCAAACCCTTGTCATTTTGTACTCTGATACTTTAACTTTATCTATTTACCACAAAACCCACATGCATATGAACTAACAAAATATCGCATTACTATCAAGTCGGTTGAAATGAGACTTTCTTGTTGTTTACCGCGTCATTTCGTATTTGGTCATTCTTCACTAGCGGCTTTCGCCAGGTGGCGTTTCGCTTATTGCGTGTCAATGGCTGCGTGTATGAAGCGCCACCAAGCGAATGGTGCGGTCTTAACGACATGCACGCATGCGCAGTTTCTCCACTGGGTGGGCAAGGCGGCGGACAGAACTGAGTTGTCCGCTGCTTCGAAAAATCAACAGACGATATCGTCGTAATCACGGAGACTTCAACCAAAATAACAAGATAAGTTGTAAGATACATACTTTTAGAAACTATTGCCATACCCCAAAAAGTTCTCGCCATCAGCACCGCTTCTCGCCACGCGTGTTTGTAAAATGCCGTACAGGATTTGATAGACTGGACATGTGGCGTTGTTTCCCAACAACGTCACATGGGGCTACACACAAGGATACAACTGTTAAGTTTATGTCTATACATTGCTTTTCGGGTTCGCAGTATGCCACAAAAACCATTATTGATGACATGTTTATCTGTATGCTAAAGCCTGTATTTATAGCCTAAACCTCATCACTCAGAGGGTTCTGCCTTACCGTCAGAAAGTCTCCCCAATTGCTTGGGATTGCGTTCCGCTTGTTCACCCCGTTACATCTACTCGTAGTGATGGCAGACAGGGATGATTCTCATGAGAGAGAAAGTCATTCAGGTTTCCGTTGCGAACTTGACACGCAATGTAAAGCCTTTAAAAAGATATGGCTCTCAGTTCTGAACATGTACGCGCAGGATGTTTTTTGTTAATTGTCATGTCTAGTGCCTTCTAACAACAATACCTCAATCACAAACCTTGGTGCAAGTGCCCCCAGGCAAGCCCGCTTCTCTAGGGGCACAACGGTAACAATGTTAAAATCCTTCGACGTTAGTAGGGAATCGACTGTAGCTTTTATTATAATGTGTCCTCGAACAATCATAGTGTTTACGTATTCTATATACCTTGTTCTATCATCTGACATCAAAAAAGTGTGTCGACACTAGGTTGTTTCGATTATATTTTCGCGAAGAAATGTTGGAGCACACAACTGTTCCCGACCAGCCATCCGCCATATTTGTTTTTGGCGGATGCCGGTACCTGTGAATGCGAGTTGGTTCCTCCTCTCCGTTAGCATATGACTCTCCGCTAGAGGGCCTTGTCAGTCGCTTACTTTGAACTTAAGGACAACAGCAGCGCCCTCTTTCACAGGTCATTGGCTGTTACAAAGTTTGGGACCCAGGCTACATATGGTTCAAATGGTGGCGGGATTCGCCAGGTGGCGCTGCATATACATGGCGGTTGGTAGGGAAAAGTCGCATGCTCCAATATTTGTTCGCGAAAATATGACTGGAACAATCTAGTGTTGACACACTTTCTTGATGTCAGAAGATAGAACAATGTATATAGAATACGTAAGCACTATTATTGTACGCGCCCGCATTATAATAAAAGCTACAGTCGATTCCCTACTAACGTCGAAGGATTTTAACATTGTTACCGTTGTGCCCCTAGAGAAGCGGGCTTGCCTGGGGGCACTTGCGCCAATCACAAACCGTGCTGTTCACGACCAACGTTTTTCATGCGAAGCATGGTCCCAGCGACTAGAACATGTTTGCGGGCAAAAGCTACGATATCTTAACGAAATGACCCCAGCTGTCGAGATCTGTAGGCTGTTTTGTTTAGGTCTGCGACCACGGTATATATGGATATCCTCACAATGACGTTTAAATTTCCAGATGTCGTGTGTTATTGTTGAAATACCCGCCATTGTGGCAAACTAAGGGCGCCTTACTCTTGGAGACAAGTTGTTGAATTCTTTGACCGCGAAAACCAATACATAGACTTAAATAGAGTGATCCCTCTTCGTTTTGGAGATGTTGTGTATTGTGGTAGGCCGTATCCACTATCTTGGAAAATGGCGGATGCGTTGTCCCTAGATAAACAATAACAAAATTTTGTTCAGCGATTCCGAAAACCCATATATAAACATAAAAAATCATCAGTGTTAATTTTCGAAATGTTGGTTATTTTTCGTTGTCTGGTTTCGCTTTGCAACAGGATATTCAGTAACGATTGTTCTTTTAATTCAGTGACCCCGAAAACCTGTACCAAAATAACGGTTCTATTCCTCTTGTTTATAAGATATTGAGTATTCTTGCTGGCCTTGTCCGTCATATTGGAAAATGGTGGATGCGTTGCTCTTAGATACACGAAAATGTGTCTGACCCCGAAAACCAACACAGACTTAAATAGAGTGATCCCTATGCGTTTAGGAGAATTTGTGTACTGTTGCAGGCGATCTCCTCCGTCTTGGCAAATGGCGGATGCGTTGTCCCAACTTATACAATAACATTTCCTTACTCAGCTATCATTCTACATAAACATAAAAATCTTCGGTGTTCATTTTCAACATCTTGGCTATTTTTCGTGGTCCGTCACTTTGAAAAATTGCGGATGCGTTGCAACAGGATACGCAATAATGATTTTGTTTTGAATTCAGCGACCCCGAAAAGATATGCACAGGTACACAAATAATGGTTCTATCCCTCTTGTTTTCAAGATACTCAGTATTCTTGCTGGCCAGGTCCGTCATGTTGAAAAATGAGTGCACCAACCGGCCGCAGATTTACGCCGGCGTAGTGGTTGCGCCGGCGTAACTACGTCGGACGTACGCCGGACGTAGTGAGGAATGTTAGGCCGTGTGCACCAAGCCGGCGTTGGTCGGGCGTAGTTACGTCCGACGTACGTCCATGAAATGTGGGGAATTCCCCCTTGTTTCGATGGCGGATTTCGAAAAGTGACGTTTCTTACAGCTCACAGCTCTTATAAATGTAAATTCAAGTATGCGAAGGATCATTGTCGGACGTGGGTTGTTTCTATGCTTGCTAGATAGCTTAATCATCAAAACATGTGAAGAGTACGGAAGCTCGTTAGGGCCATTTCAAGTTTTTTTTTATTGATAATTTTTTTTAAATATTGAAGCCGGGAATAAATTATTAAAACCGGGAATAAATAATTCAAACCGGGTTTAAATGTTTCAAACCGGGTTTAAATGTTTCAAACCGGGAATAAATGATTCACACCGGGTTTAAATGATTCAAACCGGGTTTCAATGATTCAAACCGGGAATTAAATATTAAAACCGGGAATTAAATATTAAAACCGGGAATAAATGATTCAAACCGGGTTTAAAGGATTCAAACCGGGAATTAAATATTAAAACCGGGAATTAAATATTAAAACCGGGAATTAATGATTCAAACCGGGAATAAATGCTTTAAACCGGGAGTAAATGATTGAAACCGGGAATTAAATATTAAAACCGGGTTTAAATGATTCGACCCGGGAGTAAATGATTCAAACCGGGAGTAAATGATTCAAACCGGGAATTAAATATTAAAACCGGGAGTAAATGATTCAAACCGGGAATTAAATATTAAAACCGGGAGTAAATGATTCAAACCGGGAATTAAATATTAAAACCGGGAATAAATGATTCAAACCGGGTTTAAATGATTCAAACCGGGAATTAACTATTAAAACCCGGAATTAAATATTAAAACCGGGAATTAATGATTCAAACCGGGAATAAATGCTTTAAACCGAGAGTAAATGATTGAAACCGGGAATTAAATATTAAAACCGGGTTTAAATGATTCAAACCGGGAGTAAGTGATTCAAATGGGGAGTAAATGATTCAAACCGGGAGTAAATGATTCAAACGGGGAGTAAATGATTTAAACCGGGCGTAAATGATTCAAACCGGGAGTAAATGATTTAAACCGGGAATAAATGATTCAAACCGGGTTTAAATGATTTACACCGATAATTAATTATTTAAACCGGGAATTAATGATACCGGTCTGGAATCAACTAGACAAATGACTTCCAAGTCACGGCGCGAGCCGACAAAAGGCATAAAGCAAGCGATACTGGAAGCTTTGACCGATGGTTTATGGGAGGCCAAGGCATGCATAAACGTCGAAGAAACTACACGTACAAACGAACAAAACATATACCTACATGTAGCTCTGTAACACGTTAGTAGTTCATCCAATGAAGGGTGGGGGGGGGGGGGGCGAGGAGTGGTCGTGTTCCCAAGTCACGATTAATACATTTCTTTAACCTAAGATCAATACCCTGGAAGGGGCGGATACATGATATAAATTGGCCATATCGCGATTCACGGTTATTTATATTAACAATCACAGTTGACGATTAATTAAAATCCTTGATCACGACAGACGGGTATTGATCTTTTGGACGTCACTTGTTTACTTCGACGCTACGTGTAATTACTACGTCGAAGTTCGGCGTAGTAAATAAACAAGTCGGCGACTGACGTGTATTTGTGCTTCGTGCATCAGATCGAGCGCTGTGATAGGATGAAACAGTAACGTGTTACAGAGCTACGTGTATGTTTTGTACGTGAAGGTTTTTCGACGTTTATGCATAAATTGGTCTTCCATAGATCTGTCCGGATTGAAAATGTAATATATGAGTCTTTCCCCGGTGTGTGGATTTGACGCGGGCCATGCGGGCGTGTGTGGCCTTGAAAGTTGCGAACTGCTTGACTGGATACGCTCGGCGAACAAGGGTCTCAAGACAGGTACCAGTGCCAACAGATGAAATGTAACTGTGGGCAGCCTACCCCAGCCGTGGCATGTGGGTTCTGCTAGCACTCCAGGGCCGATTAGGTCAAAGAGTGTCATATTACACTGTTTGATATAGTTGTAGACCATACCCAATGTCGCCAGTGCGAGTGTGAGGTTGTGGAGGCGGAGAGAGAGAGAGGAGAGGGGGGGGGGGCGTGAGAGGGCAGAGAGAGACGGAGACGAAGAGGGAGAGAGGAGAGGGGGGGGGGGTGAGAGGGCAGAGAGAGACGGAGACGGAGAGGGAGAGAGAGAGAGGAGAGGGGGGGGGGCGTGAGAGGGGCAGAGAGAGACGGAGACGGAGAGGGAGAGAGAGAGAGGAGAGGGGGGGGGGCGTGAGAGGGGCAGAGAGAGACGGAGACGAAGAGGGAGAGAGAAGAGGGGGGAGAAGCAACTGATTAATAGGATGCTGACAGGGTGGATCCTGTTCCTACGGAAGGGGAGGCGGGCATTTTGCACCCGGTGTAAATAATTTAAACCCGGTGTGAGCATTTCAAACCGGGTTTGAATCATTTAAACCCGGTTTGAATCATTTATTGCCGGTTTGAATATTTAATTCCCGGTTTGAATCATTTAAACCCGGTTTAAATCATTTAAACCTGGTTTAAATCATTTAAACCCGGTTTGAATCATTTATTCCCGATTGGAATCATTAATTCCCGGTTAGAATCATTAATTCCCGGTTGGAATCATATAATTCCCGGTTGGAATAATTATTTCCCGGTTTGAATCATTAATTCCCGGTTGAAATAATTAATTCCCGGTTTGAATATTTAATTCCCGGTTTGAATCATTTAAACCCGGTTTAAATCATTTAAACCGGTTTGAATCATTTAAACCCGGTTTGAATCATTTATTCTCGGTTGGAATCTTTAATTCCCGGTTGGAATCATTAATTCCCGGTTGGAATCATTGATTCCCGGTTTGAATCATTAATTCCCGGTTGAAAGCATTAATTCCCGGTTTGAATCATTAATTCCCGGTTTGAATCATTTATTCTCGGTTGGAATCTTTAATTCCCGGTTGGAATCATTAATTCCCGGTTGGAATCATTACTTCCCGGTTTGAATCATAAATTCACGGTTGAAATCCTTAATTCCCGGTTTGAATCATTAATTTCCGGTTTAAATCATTTAAACCCGGTTTGAATATTGAAAAAAAAGTATCAATACAAAAAAACTTGAATGGCCCTAACGAGCTTCCGTAGAAGAGGGCTCAGGTTGATGCTAATGTAATATTCCCGTGTTTAGTTAATTAAACAAGACATAGGGTCATTGTGATGTTCCCACTGTTCCCATTTTTTGTGATATGTATTAGTGTGTGTCCTGCACAAGTTTCAATTCCTTTCTGTCGCAGACTCTTGACATTGAGTCGTGTGAAGGGTGGCGACCCGTAGGTCAAGGACAAGCCGTGGCGCGTACCAGAAACATGCCGTAGGGAAGAAGGAAACCTGATCCCCTAAATTTTAGCGCTTTAGGCAAGGAAACAATTTACGGCTTTAAACGAAACGAAACGAATGATATATAGAAAGACTCTCTAAGCTCGACCCCCATGCACTGGAACCTGTCGACACCTCGCGAAGGATGGCTTGGGACTCCCGCTTGCATGTCCCTCCAACCCTCACTGATTTACTGTGTCTGTCAACGGGAGTAGGGCCATAGTTTCTCGCCCTTGCACTGAACTGAAGGCGTGCATGTCGCGCCCCCCCCCGGGGGGGGGGGGGGGTGGGGGGTACTATGCAAATCTGATTGACTGAATGTCTGGGCCGTGCATCCCGAAGATTCCGAAGTTTTGGACGCCAAAGCTGAACGTACGTTTGTAGGGGCCTTGGGTGTCCTCCGGGTTTTATGTGTCCCTCGCCGCCACCCCCCCCCCCCTGCGTTGGGCCACGCTGTGGGCCTAAAAATCCATAGGCCCTTACTCATCTGAATCCCTGACTCCTAATCCCCGACCCCTAATTCCCAATCCATGACTCCTAATCACTGAGCCCTAAATCAACTCTAATATCTGAGCCCTAATCCTCAATTCCTGACCTTTGATCAAATCCCTGACCCACATTCGCTGACCCACATCCCCAATCCCTGACCCTTAATCGCCGACCCTAACAATAATAAAGCCCTCACACACATACGTAGGGATCAGGGATTGGGGATTTGGGGTCAGCGATTAGAGATTAGCGGTCAGGGATTTAGGATTAGGAGTGAGGGATTAGGGGTGAGGGATTGGGACGAGGGTTAGGAGTTAGGGCCTATGGATAGAGCCCACGGCTTAAGGATAGGAGTTCGGCGCCACGAGACACATAAGACCAGGAGAACACATACGTTCTCACCAGCCGTTCTGTACAATCACTGTTCCCTCACCCTGAACCGTCAGTCAATGCCACGCACGCACGCACCGCGGTCTTTTCGTTTCGTTTCGTCTTTGACACTACTAGCGTTCGTAATAATACGCGAAAGAAATAACAGTATGACAGTATTTTGTTTCATACGTCAAATAGTAGCAGGCATCGATAATATCGATGATCATATTGACATAAATTGAGACCGGGAGCTACGGAATAACGGGACATATATGTTAAGGATATTTAAACCCTGTGCAATTATTGTGCATCCAGTACAAAATACTCAAATTGCGGCTAAAGCACGATATAAACGAATATCAGTCCAGTAAAACTAAGGCCCAAGCTCATACATTGATTGAGCAAAAAAAAAAGGGTAGATTGAGTTAAAAAAGGGGCTGTTTCCCGTCCGTTGTTCGTCATTTAACGTATACTGTAAAATTGGATCAAAGATCAAAAAGATCAAATCCATTCAAATAGGCAAGGTTCCCCGGGCAGAGTTCGTTCTCTTGCTACTAATGGGAAGTTGTGGACGCGAGACAGTACGGGATTTGTTTGTTTTGATGACGGTTCGGGCGATAAGGCGTTGGGAGAAATATTATTACTGTTGGCACCAAGCCAGGTAGCCCGCCGCAGGCGATTATATGCCGCGGGATAAGGTGATAAGCACCCAGCGGTTGTGTTGACACATGCGATAGATTTGACACATCTAAGAGCGGCGGCTGGATATTAATAGGTTCAAGGCGGCTGCTGATGCCAATGGGCTCTTGCATGCCGCGGCATAGTGGGACAGACAGCGCATAGTGGGACAGACAGCTTCATTTTATTAGTATAGAAGCCCAATCGGCAGCCTATGCTTGCTATATACACGTGTACGAAGTCCGGTTTGTCACTGGAATGTGTATAGGATAATAAAGATGTTTTAACATCAATCCCGGTTGTGATGTTTGTGAACAAAAACAAGTTTATCAAGATACAGACAATTAATGCGCTGGGCATCCAGCGTGCAACATGATTCACTCGCTCGTGGATTACTATTGGAAAAGCTCATGGGATGCAGGATCAGTTGTACACTCATTTGTTTTACTTAACAAAGTGCATCATATGCTATTTCACCCAGTAATTATGACTGACAGTGTGTCTTCATGCGTTTGGAAGTCGAAAATTAGAAGTTTCAGCATCCTGGGTTGCGTTATTGATACTTGCGACCACCCACCCACTAGGCTTACGCCTACTCCCTAGCAGGCGTATCGGTGCGACCAACTTGCGACTAGCGCCCGCCCTACGTAAGCTTGGTGCACACCGCGTAAAATTCCTCGCGTGGATTTACGCCGGCGTAAGCTGGGCGTCCGCTTGCGACCAACTTGCAAGTGCACCAGCACTCCACCACAGGGTCGCTTCAACCCCTCTACCTGCGTTGTAATGTCTCGGTCGGGCTTGGTCATGACTTCAACCTCACTGCACCTAACTGCACTGGGGGCTGCAGGTATCGGGTGGATGGGCGTGGGGGATGAGCAGAGAGGAGTCCATTAACCCTGCCTTTATGTGGGTGGGCGGGCGCGGGGGCGGGGAGGGAGGGGGGGAATGAAATCGGTGCCGCTTGGGCGTGTGGAGGAATTATTGAAATGGGGGGAGTGGGGGGGGGGGGCACAATAATGGCGGGCAGGAGTGTATGATTCTGACGAGTGAGGGTGAAGGCGGTGGAACCTGTTCTCCTCCCTTCGCGGCCGACGGCTCTCCCAATATATCACCTCACAATACGTAACCTATACGGTGCCTTATGGCGACCCGCTGACTCAACGCCCTTCCCAGCGCGCACTGTCTGGATCCTGCATTAACTTTAACATGGGAATCCCTATAGGGAATGTTTGGCCCTGTAGCGGAGCACGTAAAATAGAAGATATCTTTGTTTTTCTAAGAAACAACTAGGCGGTAAAATTAGACGTTCTGTGCCCCGAATCCGATCTCTCTATTCCCAATATTAATTTTACAGTGAATTTACTTCGTATTTAAATATTTTATTTTTGACGGCGATTTTTTCTTCGGAAAATTGGTTATACCGACTCCCTTAATACATCTTTGGACGCTGACGACGATTGAGAAAGTTAAAGTGGCAAAAACAACGTGCATCTAGTTTGAACATAAGGACAAGCTGAACTATGACGTCATTTTGCGCGAAACTTCTTCATACGCGCAAAAAAATGAAGTACCGGTGGGCTGGGGCGGGCCAGTAATGCAAGAGTCTGATGAGTTTCGAAGGGTTGGGGAGCTGTCGGGTAGATGGGTGTGGGGGATGAGCAGAGAGAAGTCCATTAACCCTGGTTGGTTTGGGTGGGCGAGGGAGGGGCGGGGGGGGGGCAGGAGTCCGTGAGGCTGGAGGGCGGCTGCGGGGGCGATTCTTTCGGAACTCTTTGTACACAATCAATGCGCTGTATTAATGGTGTTCTACCTGCTCCCCTCCCTCCCCACGACTGTGCCTGATCGCCTTTCCCGATAAATCACATCACAATATATAAACAACACGGTGTCTTATCGCGAACGGCTCACTCACTGCCCTCCCCAGCCCGCGCTGTATGGATCCGGAGCCCGACTTTAACATGGGAATCCCCATAAGGAATGTTTGGCCCTCTAGCGGGAAAAGTAAAATAGAAAGTTTTTTTTTAAACTAAGAAACAACTAGGCGGTAAAATTAGACGTCCTGTGACCCGAATCCGATCTCTCTATTCCCAATATTAATTATACAGTGAATTTATTTCGCATTTAAATATCTTATTTTGTTGACGTCATGTGACGTCATTGACGGCGAACTTTTCTTCGGGAACTGGGTCATACCGACTCCATTAATACATCTCTGGAGGTTGATGACGATTGAGAAAGTTAAAGTGAGAAAACAACGTGCATCCAGTTTGAACATAAGGACAAGGTGAACTATGACGTCATTTTGCGCGAAACTTCTTCCTACGCGCAAACAAATGATCTATATTAAAGTAGTTTCCCCTAATCAGTGGAACATTTTGACGCTAATCGCATCTCTTTAGGACAAATATTAAGAAAGCCTTAGCACTTTTACGTTTTTCCTTTAACCGGACGGCCTTGACCTTTGACCTTTGACATTGGAAAGTCCATCACTTGAAAATTGTAGAGGTTCGGACATGCCACATTTCCATAAATATTGGTGAACGATAGCTGTTGTCGTTAGGGCAGTAGAGGGTACGAAAGAAATGCAAATAAACAAACATTGGTGTTAAAAATATCGTCCTTCCGATATAAGACGAAATATCTATGACATTTCGTCTTAACAAAATAATATACCGGTAAACCGGTAAAAAGTCATGAAATAAATTAATATGAATTTAATAATGAATAAAAATATATAATTATATAATAAAGCAATATACCGGACAGCTAGTTCATCAAATGGGCCAGCATTAGGTTTGCTCCTTAAGCCGTGACAGATAATGTTTTAATGTGAGAGATTTTAAGCAATTCCAACGTTATATTTGGTCCAGATTAGAGGTGCTTTCCTTCATCAGCTAGGACCATTGGGAATGCTCCTCCCCTTTCCCTTGTCTTTACTCTAACCTTTCGGCATGGTGCCATGACAAGTATATCTAAAGTGAAAAATATACATGATTGCATATGAAGTTTGTCTACCATTATGTATACTTGTCTCGATCTCCTTGCCAAATAGCTTTCACATTACAACATTAATATGCTTTATGTGAAGTAGATATTAGTTTATACAGGTGTATAATATTGGAATGCCTTTAACAGCTTGTGAAGTCAGCGATGCTGAGGGTCTCTTACACTCCTTGTCATGCAGTGATATATATAGCTTCGCGAGACCGTTTCCTGAGTGGGTCTCCCCAGGCTAAGACTGCCTTCATAGCTCCAAATTAAAAATAAATCGATGGCTGTATATCTGTTCTCAAACCATTGGCAAACATTTTAAACACTAATTGTTCAAATAATACAAAAGTAAGTCACCTTAAACTGGTTTGCATGCAGAAACACTTCGAAGCGCACTCACTTCAAGCTGACGACCAATGGCACACGTGCTCGCTTGTTTACTCACCATCTAAAAGTAGGTCAAAATGGCCGCGGAAGTGTAAACCCGTTTATTGCGCCGTTTCTATTTCAGTATAGCTTGTTTTTTCTTGACGACTGATGACAACAACAACTTTTCCCATCACAGCATAAGAGAAAACAGTGCCGAAATAAAGACGATTTATGTGCTTGCATTACAGCAATACCTTCAGAGAAGGACTTTCAAAATATCCTTTAATAACTGAAGCAGTTTCCTCCTCTCATGTTTCATCATGATTTAAATTGGTTCGGTTTAATCCGAATATAGGCAACACGCCATCTCATTTCAGCGCGGGTATATATATATATATATATATATATCCCCTACGTACGCGTGTTTGGACCAAAAACGTCATAGTGAAGAAAACGTCCGACCCCAAGGCCTGCGCCATCTAGGAGCAAATGTACAGTTTCACACTGTTCCTCGATCGCCGTGTCTGGTGACATGGGCAATGAATATATGAGGCACTTTTCAGCTTCAGATATATATAAATTAACGATGGAATATGTGGTATCGCCCCCCCCCCCCGGACTATTCCTGAGTGACCCATAGAAATAGTAGATTTCTTTAATTCTCTCCGTCCTAATTCGCAAATTTCTGCCACTAAAAGCTCACTAATCGTCAAGCATGCAATCGCTTCTTTAGCCCCAAGTGGCCCCTCCACGTCTCCTTCCGAAAACTCACGCAAGGTTGTGTGAGCGATAACCGGGATGATTTTGAAGTCAAACTTAGAACTGTATTTTCCATTCAACCAAGGTCTGACGTTTTTGACATCATAACGTTTTGGGTTCTAACATACCCACGTGCCCTCCAGAAGGAATAAAATATATTTGCCCACCTAATATGTTATCCCTTTTCAAAGCTGAGTAACATGTAAAGCCTAGCTCACACTGTGCCTGGCACGGTTGGCTACGGTGTACTTCGGTCCCCCGTGGTTCATGTTCACGCGTGCGGACATATGCACATATTTAGAGATATCTTTTAATTGCACATATATATGTGCACATATCTTTTAATTGCACATATCATTAATGCGTGTCAACATATCTCTAAATAATTGCACATATGTGTAATTATTTGCACATACCATTAATGTTTGCACATATATATGTGCAATTATCCTCCCGCTATCGGTCACCAAGCCCCACCCCCTGCCACCTGATTGGCTGGCTCGCCTAAACCAGAGATCGGGTGGCACTGTCGCCCGGACTAGAGATTCTTATTTGTTCATTTTCCCAAAACAAAGTTAACTCTGAGCTAAACAAAATCGTGGCACGAACAATTTAACTTGCAAACGTTTACTTGTAAACGAAAAATAAACGTTAATTTACGTTGATATTTCGCCATCGTGCAACCCTTTCTTGCAAAGGTTAACTTAACGTAGCGGGAATGTTTTTAGTGAACCAGCAACCATATCAATCATGCAAACCACAGTCTAACGTTAACTTGAGGTTAGCATGCTGTCTGGGATGCTGAATACCACATATATCATTAATTTCGTTCCACATCGTGTTATTACTAACTTAAAGCAATATGCTTACATGCGCCATCTTAGATTTTTTTACATTTTAGAATCAAGACTAAAGTATCTCAAAATTTATGATGCACATGTTTTTACATCTCTTTCAGTCTGTGAAACAAACATTTCAACATAAAACTGCGCGGTTTATTTTTATCGCGCGCGGACGTGATAGCCAGCTGCGGTCGACATCACACTCAAAATAGCGAACTGCGAACAGGCGCGTAAGGATATAAAGCCGGCCTCCAACTTCTGCTCCGTTGACCAAAATGCTTCTCTCCGGATAGCCCACAGGCTTTCAGGATTTAAACTCAAGATAGAGTGTACTTATTTGACATGGAGAAGAGGTTCGTAATACAAAAAATTACGGAATATATTGCTTTAATTCCACATATCATTAATTTAATTCAAGATGTCACGAACCTGGCCTCTAACACTGCTTTACCGATTCATATAATACCCAAGTGTCTATCCTACAAATTATCGAATTTTCCGTCCTGTCTGCAGCTCACACTAAAATTTAGAAGTGACCGTCAGCCACGATGTCGTTGCTTAACCAAGCGGCAGCCCATTTTGATTGACCAATCAGGAGGCGATACTCTAATTATATTCAAACCGGAAACGACGACTACTGTGTGAGCAAAAGAAGAGTGCATGATCATCGCTAATATAAATAGCTGCGATTCTAACTTCAAGCATGGATTTTTTACAGAGATAATCGTCGCAAAACGTATATGAATTTTGCTTGGATGCTATTTTCCTTGGAACACTAATATAAGATCATAGTCTACTGTGCGTTAGGGAACTGCTGCAATTCGCGGCCCTGGTCTCTCGATTCACGCGTTTACCCTGAAGGGATACCTCCACTGTGAAAAGTTCCCTCCGCGGGATAACTTCCATTTCTAACGTAAGGCGATTAGATTAGGTTGGACACTCGCTTTAAGTACGCCCCCCCCCCCCCCCTCCCCGGGATTAAGATTCTTTGTCGCTCCCACTCTTTGCCTTCGACTCACTCTGCCAGGGCGTAGCGCCACCTAGCGAATGGGAGCTTGCGTCATTCCATGTGTTCGTATGGTGCCATTATGATAGATACAAGGCGGACAACTCGGGTGCGGGGAAGAAGGTAGGGTGCCAGGTTTAGGACATGGCGATCATCGCGTCTACCTCGATCACGGACTTTTCTCTATAAGAGACCCATTTACAAGCCAGTTTAGTAGTTAATGATTTTTTTAAATTAACTTAGTTTACCCATTGATGAGTAATTATGGAACCCGTTTGGGTGGTTGACACAAGCTCTTGATAACATAAATTTACCTGAGAATGGGCTGAAACTTATTATTGCAACATTCGGAGCAAAACCCAGCGTGCATATGCAAACACTGCGCTATAATCTGGTTATTAGGTTATGGAGACGATAGCTAGGTCATGAGATGCAAAATATTCATCGCAACATGCATGAAAGTTAACTTCATATGCAATATGGCCCCCCACCGCAGATTCGAATTCTTCGGAGAATCTGGCGGCCCATAAGAGGGGTGGGCGCGTTTCGTGCAAAATGATGCACCACGACGAGCCCTTTTTTAAATATATTTTTTTACACTTCAAACGTCAAACTGGGGGACTAGTGAAAAATTATCCACACCAACTGACGACGGGTCATCGATGAACAATGACTGTGACAAGCTCTGCCGGTCACAGATCGGCTTCAGTCATAAGCGTAAAAGCTGTCAAACAAATCGGTACAATAAAAACTTTTAACGATTTTGGCCCCATGCAATGACACTATATATATCCGAGTCCAGTGAGGCATATTTCCCACCAATTAAAACAAACCTGCCGCATGGGATGTTGAAATGACATCGGACCGTAAGCTATAATATGAAACAATTTTAGACCCTGATATGGTTTTGACGGAAAACAAATGTTTGACTATAGCCTTAAGAAAGTGTTATTTTTATTTACAAGGGGACTTTTTCTCGCGCTATTTTGCAAACCGATATGGCATGCATGACTGCCCGACTCATGCCGGAATCAACATTAATTTACGTCTTAAATGTCATGTTGAATGATCAGCTTCGAAGCAGTATTTCTTCCGTTTCAATCAGAAAAAGTATCCGTCTGCGACTTCGAAGTGAGTCCAAGCAATATTTGGCGATAGTTAAATTAGTTGAGGAAGAGCGCGGACCCAGGTGAAAAATGACGGATCGGTTGATGTGTGTCTGTGGTGGGGGGGGGGGGGGGCAAAGCTGTCTCCCTCCCTCCCGCTCCCCTTCCATAGGACCCCTCCCGTAGCCCCACCGCGCAAGCTGGTGACCGCGAGAGTGGTGCGGCACCCTAGCTGGCCGCCCGGGGTGGCGCATCGATCAGCATATACAAAACGGATCCAAGGCCCACCATGATTTTTTTTGTAAAAGTAAGCTTATATATAATGAACTTTGTAATTACCATGTTTTTTTTGACAATAATGGTCGCTAAACAAGTTTACCGTGAGATATTAGTGACTCTACAATCTATTGGAGAATGAAAACAGTTGACGGGGAGCCAAAATTTCAGGTCAGTGAGAAAACGATGGATCCCCCCTCACGTCAGTGCCGGCCTCGGGAACCTGTCAAGGCGGTGGACCGAGAGTAGGCTGTGGAATTATGTGCTTGCTGGATTTGATATCACAATGGGAACACTCTTAATTTGTAGTTTACATTAAGAAGTAGCGGCGTCAATGATATTCACGTGATTGAATCTTAGCTAATGATCTCGTGAAACCTGTCCGGTATCCAGGGCGTTGGCAAGGTTGCGCAAATTTCTGCGCAGAGACCCACGTTTTATGCAAATGATTTGTTGTTTACGCCATCTTGGAATTTTTCGTCGCTGACATTGTAGATTGTAATCCGAGGATATCACAGGAATATTGAGTCATCGGGGACAAGACAATTCATATATAGATTCCTTAAAGCCTAAGTATGGCGACAACAGATGGTAAGCTGTCCACGACGGACAGGGTCGTCAAAAGTAAGTATCGAAGTTGTCCTATAGAAGTCTAATTATGGATTCAAAATAATCCGCCATTTTGCCTGACTGTCAACATAGCTCCCCTACCGTTTCTCAAGCTGTCAGTGAAGGGTTCTTTCCGGTATCTTTTCAAAGAAGACATATTCTTGTATTTTTTCCTCTTTGAATAAGTTGGTCCCATCCTGGTGAATTTCGCATAAAATGTCACATTGCAAGAATATATTTCCGCTGACGTTTTTGCTGAGCTGACCCAGGCTCCGCTTGTCAGATTAATTCTGATTGACAGAACTGTCATTAGTCTAGCCGGTGAATATTTGACTATCGAGGAACGTAAATGTACTGTGTGACCTTTTGCTCAGAAAATGAAAACCGAAGGTGTTTTTTGAAGCACTGTTGTCAAATGTTATTGAAAGAATAGCCTCCTCGCCAAGTCAATTGAGGTCCAACTCAAAGCATTGGCAATGAGACTGAGTTGAGTGATAATTTCTTACTGATACTGATAGACCTTTATTATTTCTAGCCAGAGGGATATTCAAGATATTAATCCCAATATGTTACTATTGTTATTGTTCGCCGCAGAGTGCAGCCTAGCGCTGTTGGCCCCTAATAAAATGCAAATGTCCTGTAAACTAGGATATATGCGTCTTTGTATCCTGCTGCTGTCTCCCTATTAGCCTGAAAACAAGACGTTACAGTTGTAAGACAGTTGAGGGATGCGACGAAATAGTGATGTCTGAACTCATCCGCCCCAGCCTCTGTTAGCATTACCTATTTTGTGCAAGATATCGAAACACTCACCTGTTAGAGGAAATGTAAAAAGAACATGAATATTCCTCAATCAAGATTGATGCATGGGCATACGATGTTGGAAAAATATAATCAGAGATAAATGTGTATTTGCAAAGTTTTGCATATACCAAATTAAAAGATTTCCTGAGTAGCCATGATACAGTCTTCACACTTAATCAACAGGTGATGCTATTGGCGCAAGTGCCCTCCGGTAAACCTGATTCTCTAGGGGTACAATGGTAACAATGTTAAAATCCTTTGACGTTAGTAAGGAATCAACTGTAACTTTTATTATAATGTGGGCGCGTACAATAATAGTGCTTACATATTCTATATAACTTGTTCTATCTTCTGATATCAAGAAAGTGTTTCAACACTAGATTGTTGCAGTCATGTTTTTGCAAACAAATGTTGAACCATTTGTAGCCTGGGTCCCAAACTTTATAACAGTCAATGACCTGTGAAAGAGGGCGCTGCTGTTATCCTTAAGTTCAAAGTGAGTGACTGAGACAAGACCCTCTAGCGGAGTGTCTTAGGTAACGTAGAGGAGGTCCCAAGTCGCATTCACAGGTACCGGCATCCGCCAAAAACAAATATGCAAAATGAATGATATGTGAGGCAATGCTATTCTTTATACCCCTTCTTACAATCTCGCTGTGAAAAAAACATTGCACACAAAGACAACACCATATGCAGGCTATTGTTTATCAGAAATTGCTCACTGATCGCTACTGCATTAGCTCTTCTTGGATCTCCTGCTCCTCGCGCTAGACGTCTGGCAGCGAGTCTACATAACTGTTAAGCAAATAAAGTGGATTGTAAAACCCAAGGAAAAGGATAATCTGTAAAAATCGATGCATACTAATTATCCTTTATTTATCAATATATTTATCGATATATATTTCACTATTTAGAGCGGGCTGTTATTTCCAAATTAGGGTTAATTATTTCGTGGATATGCCCGCCACAAATTGTTTGCGGCATTCGATCCCGTTCTGCAACTCAACCCTGCTGTTGGAGGGCACAGAATAAAGCACCATGGCGGCGTGTGGAAGTAAATAATACATATTTATCTGTGATTACATTTCTTTAATATTGTGTGCCCATGCATCATTCTTGATTGAGGAATATTTGTGTCATTTCACATTTCATCTAACAGGTGAGTGTTTGGATATTTTGCACAAAATAGGTATTGCTAATAGAGGCCGCGGCGGATGAGTTCAGACGTTACTATGTCGTCCCATCCCCTAACTGTTTTACGACTGTAACATCTTGTTTTCAGGCTATCTCCCTATCTGATTAAATACAATAAGATCACAGGGGTGAGAGTACATATACGCAAGAATACTAGGCCAGAATGCAAGATCAAAAGGGGTAGAATTTAGCCCAGAACCCTAGGCTGTGTGGGCTGAAAGACAGCCTTGTAGCATTCCATAGTAAAATTCTGGTCTGGTGGAGCAATCCTAGCCCCATCAGATGGCTTGTTATGGATTTTATATTGTTCTATATCCATAACAGCCACACCGTAGGTCCCCATGTTTGGTCCCAATCACCGTGAGAGGTCTACTTTATAAGTTGCTAGAGGTTTATATACAAAACACTCACCTTTAATTCTTACTTTTTTAGGTTCCAGAACATTATATTCCAGGAGTGTCTGACAGAAATAAGTTTCCTGCTACTAATACTCACTCAATTCTTTTATTTGGTCCGTTAACAACTTTTGCTGACAAGTTTTGTTGTCTTGTGTTGTGTCGTCTCACGAGACCGCTAGATGTCACTCGTTTCTTCCGGTAAACGCCCTCTGGCGAACTGGCTGCGCATTTCCCAAAGACCTGGTTCCAACACTCTTTCTGTTTATTAACAGTGACACATGTTTTTCTGTCAGGTATACAGAAAACAGGTGAGTAGACACTTGTCACTGTTGATAAACAGAATGGGAACCAGGTCTTTGACAAATGTGCAGCCAGTTCGCTAGAGGGCGTTGACCGAAAGGAACTAGCGACATCTAGCGATCACGTGGGACGAGAAAACACAAGAAGATGGCAACGCTAGCCAGGAAAATATGTTAGTGAACAAAATGAATGAGTTGAGCTAGTGTTAGTTGCATGAAACGTATTTCAGTCAGACACTCCTTGAGGATAATGCTCCTGAACTTAAACAACTAAAAATTAGAGGTAAGTGTTTGGTGTCAAAACCTCCAGCAACTTGTAAAGTGGACATCTCACCGTTTTTTAGACTGAATATGGCGACCTACGCCGTGGCGGTAAGGACGGCCTATCAGTCTGCCGTAACCATTAACGCCATCAAACGGGGCTAGAGCAACCCCATTTCACGGTTGTTTGACTTTGACCAAGTGTAACAGAAACAAACCTTAATCCTTTTCTTATTACTTCCTGGCAAGTAATGACTAATCACATAAGTAACAGTTCTTAATTTTAAAAGGCAAAAATAGTCCAGTCTGTCACCAGAAATTCATATGAAAACATGTGTTTTCACAGACCCAATGACTGGGTCCCTGAACAATGAATCAATTAACATGGTTTATAATATCATGTGATGACCTTGCACATGTGCAGTGATCAACTTCCTGTAAAAAAAAATGGTGGCATGTTATGGTCCATTTTTGTGCCAGTATGCAATTATGGCTCTTTTTGAAGACTTTTAACAACTTTGGAAGTTTATACATCATTAATTATATATAGAAAAGTACTTTTACATTGTTGAAACTAATTATGAAAGCTATACTTAAACAATATCAGTTTGTCATATGAAGTTGATTTTTCACTATAGAATGCTACATTGCTATGATTCTTCAAGCATAGCCATGGATTCATGGCTAGGTAGAATGCGAGGTTGCATTCTAGCATGGAGATCTTGCCCTAGCACTTTTTTATCATTCTCATTCTCACTTCCAGACACTAGGCTGCTGGGCTGTGGCTCCATTTACTGGTCTATGGTGCTTAATAGTGAGGCTATGGCTTAGTATGCAGCAATAAGGCTTATTAGGCTGGATTATGGCTATCCGCAGATGCAGGAAATAGCCGGAAAAATTTGACAGATCTTTTAGCTATCTAAAAAGTCCCTCAAAATTTCATAGTGCAAGATACAATATCTCCCATTTAAAAATGTCTAGGGTAATCACTGTATTGCACCATCAATATGAAATACCCATTAATTTTATTCAGGGTACTATTGGAAACCTTGGCCATAATCCTATATGACTTGTTGAAACATCTAAAAAATAGTCAGAGGTGATCATTTGACATTTGTGGCATAAATATAAACAACCAACCCTTCCAAGACTTTAGTGGTAGAATTGGGGTAGCCTTGTTTGATGGCGTTAAAGGTTACAGACATCAGATAGGCCACCCATACCGCCACTGCGCCTGTCAGTTGCTGGAGTGTTCGATACAAAACACTCACCTCTAATTCTTAGCTATTTAAGTTCCAGAACATTATGCTCTAGAAGTGTCTGAGTGAAATAACTTCGCTGCAACTAATACTTGCTCAACTCTTTCTAGTTGTCCACTGACAAGTTTTGCTGGTCTAGTGTGGCGGTCTTGTTGGGTTTTCTCACCCTAAATGACCACCAGGTGTCACCTGATATCATTCAGATAAACGCCCTCCAGTGAGGTGGCTGCCCATTCCCAAACTTTGTCTGGTTCCAACCTTGTCTTAGATGGCTGTTGACAAACAGAAAGGATCGTAACCAGGCAGGGTATCAGCCAGATTTTTTTTTTGTCAGCCAGAATTTTGGGTTTGTACAAAAAGGTTTTCATTGTACACAGTATACACAACATGGCACCATTCGGTCACAATGCATTTTGAGCTCGCGATTTACTGAATAGTTTTTGATCTCCTATAAAATTGTGAGTGCTATGATCATCTTCTAAACCTTCTGACAAAAGGGCTCTTTTGGGGTGGGTAAACAGCACCTGAGTGTCCACCAAATTGGAAGTCTGCCTGCTATAATTAAAAGTGCCCACCCATCCGGCAGGCAGACTGGCTAATACCCTGGAACCAGATTATCAACAAAGCTTGGGAATGTGCAACCAGCTCGCTAGAAGGCAATTATTGGAATGAAGGAGCGACACCTGGTGGCTTTGTGTGACAAGAGAACACAAGACAAAAAAATTAGCCTGCAAAAACTTGTCAGTGAACAAAATGAAAGAGCTGAGTGAGTATTAGTTACAGCAAAGCTATTTTACTCCTGGAGGATAATGTTCTGGGTGAGTGTTTTATATTGAAACCTCTAGCAACTTGTACCTATGATGTGGCTGTCATGGACATAGAACAATAATAAATCCTTAAACAAGCCCCTGACAGTTCTAGCAAAGTATATGGAGTCGAATTATTTGCTTTGGGAATTGAGAGAAAAATGGGTCATTCAGGTGACACATATATATATACTGTATGCAACACTAAAGCTTGTCTGCCTGGCAGACTGAATTTGAGTATTTCACTGGTTGGCCCAGTGTTAATGCAGTCACTGGACTGGCTAGTCTGTTAGCGTATTGCCTTGCATATTGCACAGGTTTTGGATGTCAAAAGTATGACTGGAAGATACAGCCAGGCAGAATGTATGCAAATCAGACCATTTATAAACATGTAAGTTTGCAACCAAAATTTGTTGATTGGTAATCAAGAATCATTTTAACCACAATGGATTGTAGGCCTACTAGGTTACTAAATCTATGATATAGATCCCACATCTTTAAAAGATTCAGAGAGGAGCTATTTCCTGTTACAATTTGATGTTCAGTGAGTAATATGTCCGTTTGAACAGTCCTGATAACAATGTTCAGTTTGCAACTCTCTACTGTTGGAGGTCTTCAGGTTGAAACACCTATTACTTCATGATGACAATATGCTGTTTCCCTCTTTGCCATTGATCTTTTGGATTGTAAACCCTAAGCAGGTCATGATATTATCCATTCTGTCGCTGGTGCTCAGTTGCTAGGGTTGCTTTTTTAATGGTGTCTGATCAATTTAAAACTGAGGACATACTGCACATCATAAATTGTGGATGCCTGCGTTTCAACAAAAAAAATCCTTCTTACAAATCAATATCATACTGATTGTCCTGATGTAACCCTCTGACACATATTATATATCACACTCATGTCCACTGCTAGGATATATATGAAACCTTGACTATTGCATGAAGATATCTGTGCAAAAGATAAATCATGTTCGGTATTCATTAACAGGGAAATTAAGAGGCCTACCCTAAATATAATATAATCAAACTGAAAGGGAACTTGAGTCAGGTTGGTATAATAATAGTGTCTTTCTGAAGTGCCATAATAACAAACCATAGAAAATTTTATAATAATGTAGGCTTTCACACGCTATTTGAGGCCATGTGCAAGACCAGGTGCTGCACTTCAAAATGTGTCATATTTCATCTACCGGTACATTTATGTCTCTGTTTCAGGACATTTATCCATGTAGTGCTTACCTACAACATACAATTGTTTTGAAGTGGATAGTTTTTAGTCATGATTCGTGATTTATGTAATTGCCATGAGCAATGCCTGCAACAATTTGATTCCTTGTGTTCAGGTCACATATTTTATTCCTTATGTTGTATTCGATTTTATATTATATTCTTTTATTGAATTATAATATAAACAATGAAGATGCTCAATCCAACAGATATACATGTACTTACGGTTCTTTTAACTCTTGCAGGTGTACCCTTCCCGCCCAGTCATCGGCTTACCATGAGTGAAGTATTCGACACCAAAGGCAAACCCAGGCCAGACATACTCAAACAACATTTCATTCTAGAAGGCCGTGTCACAGAGGATGTTGGGCTAAGGCTAATAAATGAAGGTGCTGCCTTGCTACGGCAAGAGAAGACAATGATAGACATTGAAGCACCAGTCACAGGCAAGTACTCTTTTTGGTGATGTTTGTATATTTCATGTGGAAAATGTTGAACTTCTTGAGCCTGCATCTGGGGCGTGTTCCATGCAACCACATTTTATTGTTTTAGGAAGGCTTGTTGGCTCTGTTTCACCTTAATACACACAGAGTTGTCCCAAAACACCAATATGAACATATGATAGCCCCAACACATGTTAAACTCGGCCCTTACATACCAACAGACTAAGATACCCCCAACAAACACATGTAAACTCCGCCCTGACAATGTACCCTGACATACCAACAGACAATGATACCCCCAACAAACACATGTAAACTTCGCCCTGACAATGTACCCTGACATACCAACAGACTATGATAACCCCAACAAACACGTTAAACTCTTCCCTTACAATGTTCCTTGACATACCAACAGACAATGATACCCCCAGCAAACACATGTAAACTTCGCCCTGACAATGTACCCTGACGTACCAACAGACTATGATACCTCCAACAAACACATGTTAAACTCTTCCTTGACAATGTTCCCTAACATACCAACAGACTATGATACCCCCAACAAACACATGTTAAACTTTTCCCTGACAATGTTTCCTGACATACCAACAGACTATGATACCTCCAACAAACACATGTTAAACTCTTCCTTGACAATGTTCCCTAACATACCAACAGACTATGATACCTCCAACAAACACATGTTAAACTCTTCCCTGACAATGTTTCCTGACATACCAACAGACTATGATACCTCCAACAAACACATGTTAAACTCTTCCCTGACAATGTTCCCTTACATACCAACTGATTATGATACCACCAACAAACACATGTTAAACTCTTCCCTGACAATATTCCCTGACATACAAACAGACTGATACCCCAACAAACACATGTTAAACTCTTCCCTGACAATATTCCCTGACATACAAACAGACTGATACCCCAACAAACACATGTTAAACTCCGCCCTGCCAATGTACCCTGATATACCACCAGACTATGATACCTCCAACAAACACTTGTTAAACTCCGCCCTGACAATGTACCCTGACATACCAACAGACTATGTTACCCCCAACAAACACCTGTTAAACCCCACCCTGACATTGTACCCTGACATACCAACAGACTGATACCCTCAACCAACACATGTTAAACTTCGTCCTCACAATGTAGCCTGACAAATCCCCCCCGCCCCCCCATGGATCCCCCTCTGCAGCACAGACACATGATATCCCCCACAAGCACATGTGAAACTGTCAGGGGTACGCTGACCACTTGTGGGCGAAGGAGCCGTTGACGTCAAGTCCTAGAACCCGCCTTTACTGAGCATGCGCCTTTACTGAGCATGCGCCTTTACTGAGCATGCGCCTTTAATGAGCATGCACCTTTACTGAGCATGCGCCTTTACTGAGCATGCACCTTTACTGAGTATGCACCTTTACTGAGCATGCGCCTTTACTGAGCATGCACCTTTACTGAGCATGCGCCTTTACTGAGTATGCGCCTTTACTGAGCATGCGCCTTTACTGAGCATGCGCCTTTACTGAGCATGCGCCTTTACGGAGCATGCGCCTTTACGGAGCATGCGCCTTTACTGAGCATGCGCCTTTACTGAGCATGCGCCTTTACTGAGCATGCGCCTTTACTGAGCATGCGCCTTTACTGAGCTCGCTGACACGTTGTAATTAGCCGGTTTCCGCGTGTCGATAGGTCCCATTAGTGAGACGGCTATACTTAGCATTTGGACTAATGTTGCCATGGAGTCGAAAGCTACCGGTCCAATAATTACCAAGGTCAATACAATTTGCTTTGTGACAGAGAATAGCTTGCTCTGGTTTCTACGTTAGGTACTTAAAAACTATTAATCTGAGCTGTAAACTAAGTCGACGCAGGAATTTTGCATTGTCTTGAAGAAAATTGTACTAAATTGCTGCTCATTGCTATATTTTTATTACCATTACGTGCCTCGATATGAAGTTGACCTTGAATATAACTGAAAAAGAATTATTCCTTCCGCAATGTTCCGTTAACTATCCGCACGCATTCGATAGCTACGTATTGCGGACAAACAGACAGACACAGACAGACAAAAACTAAATTTGTCGTCAACGCAATCATAACTCTTGACACTTCAATCTTTAAATGCGCCCGAGCAAATCTTGCAGCCACCACGCCATCCCCCAATAATGAATGGTACTGCTCGGCTAACAGACTGGCGGCAACCACCTTGCAGCAAGGAGCAGGCACTGGCAGCAGTCCGGATAGACTCTTTTTTTTCTCGTAGGCTCGAACTATCCTCCTATTCATCCCCCCCCCCCCCCCCCCCCCACCACTCCCCGACCTGTTGAATACCGTTTCATAGATTATGCATTTTTGGAAAGAGATACAGTTGCTGCCCAGTTTTGGCCGAGGCCGCGGCATGAAGGGCCCGTGGGTCTCCAGTGTCGGGGAGTTGCTAGGTGCCGTAACACGGGGCCGTCTCGTCGTCCGTGAAGACCGTAAGTGTGGTTAGCACCTGCCCGGAATGCTGCCTAGGGTCGCCGTAAACAAGTAGACTGCGAGCCTGGCTGGGAGGCGCAGGAAGCGAGATGTAGGGATGAGGCCGTGGGGGTTGGGGGGGTGGGGGGGGGAGGTGTGAGTGGGAGGATTAAGGGCAGGGATGAGTCTGCGGAGGAGCAGGCGGTGATAAACAGAGGGCTGGAGTAAACCTTGGTCCAGGTCCCGGCGAAAACCCGCCGCCATCCGCCTCCGCCATTGCACTCAGTCCCCCCTACTCCCCCTATCCCTCTCCTCCCCCCCCCCCCCCGCCAACTCCCTACCCACCCACCACCTCCGCCCCCAAACCCGATCGCTTACACTATCGGCATAAACCGGAAATACACACAGCCGCGAGCAGGTAGTTCCTTGAGTTTCCCGTATGTCTGCGGCCCGCGGAAGCCGACGCGAGCGGCGGGGGGGACGGCGGAGGCGGGTGGGGCGTTGTGGCGGGGGTTGGGGGCGGGGGGTCGTTGCTGGTCTGCAGTCCGGAAGCCGGCTACAATGAGCACTCTCCGCGTATTCCGGCAATAAACTTAAATATACATATCTGCGGGGCCTCGTGGGCAAGGCGTTTGTCGACAAGAGGGTCGCTGGGGATGTGATGGGTCTGAGTTTATGTATGTCGACAAGAGGGTTGCTGGGGATATGGTGGGTCTGAGTGTATATATGTCGACATCACAAGAGGGTCGCTAGGGATGTGGTGGGTCTGAGTGTATGTATGTCAATAAGAGGGTTGCCAGGGATGTGGTGGGTCCGAGTGTATGTATGTCAACAAGAGGGTCGCTAGGGATGTGGTGGGTCTGAGTGTATGTATGTCGACAATAGGGTCGCTAGGCATGTGGTGGGTCTGAGTGTATGTATGTCAACAAGAGGGTCGCTAGGGATGTGGTGGGTCTGAGTGTATGTATGTCGACAATAGGGTCGCTAGGCATGTGGTGGGTCTGAGTGTATGTATGTCAACAAGAGGGTCGCTAGGGATGTGGTGGGTCTGAGTGTATGTATGTCGACAATAGGGTCGCTAGGCATGTGGTGGGTCTGAGTGTATGTATGTCAATAAGAGGGTCGATGGGGATGTGGTGGGTCTGAGTGTATGTATGTCGACAAGAGGGTCGCTCGGGATGTGGTGGGTCTGAGTGTATGTATGTCAACAAGAGGGTCGCTAGGGATGTGGTGGGTCTGAGTGTATGTATGTCGATAAGAGGGTCGCTGGGGATGTGGTGGGTCTGAGTGTATGTATGTTGATGAGAGAGTCGTTAGGGATGTGGTGGGTCTGAGTGTATGTATGTCGACATCACAAGAGGGTCGCTAGGGATGTGGTGGGTCTGAGTGTATGTCTGTCGATGAGAGGGTTGCTAGGGATGTGGTGGGTCTGAGTGTATATATGTCGATAAGAGGGTTGCTAGGGATGTGGTGGGTCTGAGTGTATGTATGTTGACAAGAGGGTCGCTAGGGATGTGGTGGGTCTGAGTGTATGTATGTCGACAATAGGGTCGCTAGGCATGTGGTGGGTCTGAGTGTATGTATGTCAATAAGAGGGTCGATGGGGATGTGGTGGGTCTGAGTGTATGTATGTCGACAAGAGGGTCGCTCGGGATGTGGTGGGTCTGAGTGTATGTATGTCAACAAGAGGGTCGCTAGGGATGTGGTGGGTCTGAGTGTATGTATGTCAACAAGAGGGTCGCTGGGGATGTGGTGGGTCTGAGTGTATGTATGTCAACAAGAGGGTCGCTAGGGATGTGGTGGGTCTGAGTGTATGTATGTCGACAAGAGGGTCGCTAGGGATGTGGTGGATCTGAGTGTATGTATGTCGACAAGAGGATCGCTAGGGATGTGGTGGGTCTGAGTGTATGTATGTCGACAAGAGGGTCGCTAGGGATGTGGTGGGTCTGAGTGTATGTATGTCGATGAGAGGGTCGCTAGGGATGTGGTGGGTCTGAGTGTATGTATGTCAACAATAGGGTCGCTGGTGATGTGGTGGGTCTGAGTGTATGTATGTCGATGAGAGGGTCGCTAGGGATGTGGTGGGTCTGAGTGTATGTATGTCGACTAGAGTCGCTAGGGATGTGATGGGTCTGAGTGTATGTATGTCGACAAGAGGGTCGCTAGGGATGTGGTGGGTCTGAGTGTATGTATGTCGATGAGAGGGTCGCTAGGGATGTGGTGGGTCTGAGTGTATGTATGTCAATAAGAGGGTCGCTAGGGATGTGGTGGGTCTGAGTATGTATGTCGACTAGAGGGTCGCTAGGGAGGTGGTGGGTCTGAGTGTATGTATTTCGACAAGAGGGTTGCTAGGGATGTGGTGGGTCTGAGTGTATGTATGTCGATGAGAGGGTCGCTGGGGTTGTGGTGGGTGTGAGTGTATGTATGTCGATGAGAGGGTCGCTAGGGATGTGGTGGGTCTGAGTGTATGTATGTCGACAAGAGGGTCGCTAGGGATGTGGTGGGTCTGAGTGTATGTATTTCGATGAGAGGGTTGCTTGGGTTGTGGTGGGTCTGAGTGTATGTATGTCGACAAGAGGGTCACTAGGGATGTGGTGGGTCTGAGTGTATGTATTTCGACAAGAGGGTCGCTAGCGATGTGGTGGGTCTGAGTGTATGTATGTCGACAAGAGGGTCGCTAGGGATGTGGTGGGTCTGATTATGTATCTCGACAAGAGGGTTGCTAGGGATGTGGTGGGTCTGAGTGTATGTATGTCGACAAGAGGGTCGCTAGGGATGTGGTGGGTCTGAGTGTATGTATGTCGACAAGAGGGTCGCTAGGGATGTGATGGGTCTGAGTGTATGTATGTCGATGAGAGGGTCGCTAGGGATGTGGTGGGTCTGAGTGTATGTATGTCAACAATAGGGTCGCTGGTGATGTGGTGGGTCTGAGTGTATGTATGTCGATGAGAGGGTCGCTAGGGATGTGGTGGGTCTGAGTGTATGTATGTCGACTAGAGGGTCGCTAGGGATGTGATGGGTCTGAGTGTATGTATGTCGACAAGAGGGTCGCTAGGGATGTGGTGGGTCTGAGTGTATGTAGGTCGACAAGAGGGTCGCTAGGGATGTGGTGGGTCTGAGTGCATGTATGTCGACAAGAGGGTCGCTAGGGATGTGGTGGATCTGAGCGTATGTATTTCGACAAGAGGGTCGCTAGCGATGTGGTGGGTCTGAGTGTATGTATGTCGACAAGAGGGTCGCTAGGGATGTGGTGGGTCTGATTATGTATGTCGACAAGAGGGTCGCTAGCGATGTGATGGGTCTGAGTGTATGTATGTCGACAAGATGGTCGCTAGGGATGTGGTGGGTCTGAGTGTATGTATGTCGACAAGAGGGTCGCTAGGGATGTGGTTGGTCTGAGTGTATGTATGTCGACAAGAGGGTCGCTAGGGATGTGGTGGGTCTGAGTGTATTGTATGTCGACAAGAGGGTCGCTAGGGATGTGGTGGGTCTGAGTGTATGTATGTGGACAAGAAGGTCGCTAGGGATGTGGTGAGTCTGAGTATGTTTGTCGACAAGAGGGTCGCTAGGGATGTGGTGGGTCTGATTATGTATGTCGACAAGAGGGTCGCTAGGGATGTGGTGGGTCTGAGTGTATGTATGTCGACAAGAGGGTTGCTAGGGATGTGGTGGATCTGAGTATGTATGTCGACAAGGGGGTCGCTAGGGATGTGGTGGATCTGAGTATGTATGTCGACAAGAGGGTCGCTAGGGATGTGGTGGGTCTGATTATGTATGTCGACAAGAGGGTCGCTGGGGTTGTGGTGGGTCTGAGTGTATGTATGTCGACAAGAGGGTCGCTAGGGATGTGGTGGGTCTGATTATGTATGTCGACAAGAGGGTCGCTAGGGATGTGGTGGGTCTGAGTGTATGTATGTCGACAAGAGGGTTGCTAGGGATGTGGTGAGTCTGAGTATGTTTGTCGACAAGAGGGTCGCTGGGGTTGTGGTGGGTCTGAGTGTATGTATGTCGACAAGAGGGTCGTTAGGGATGTGGTGGGTCTGAGTGTATGTATGTCGACCAGAGGGTCGCTAGAGATGTGGTTGGTCTGAGTGTATGTCGATGAGAAGGTCGCCAGGGATGTGGTGGGTCTGAGTGTATGTATGTCGATGAGAGGGTTGCTAGGGATGTGGTGGGTCTGAGTATGCATGTCGACAAGGGGTTCGCTGGGGATGTGGTGAGTCTTGAGTATGTTTGTCGACAAGAGGGTCGCTGGGGTTGTGGTTGGTCTGAGTGTATGTATGTCGACAAGAGGGTCGTTAGGGATGTGGTTGGTCTGAGTGTATGTATGTCGATGAGAGGGTCGCCAGGGATGTGGTGGGTCTGAGTGTATGTATGTCGATGAGAGAGTCGCTAGGGATGTGGTGGGTCTGAGTGTATGTATGTCGACAAGAGGGTCGCTAGGGATGTGGTGGGTCTGAGTGTATGTATGTCGATGAGAGGGTCGCTAGGGATGTGGTGGGTCTGAGTGTATGTATGTCGATGAGAGGGTCGCTAGGGATGTGGTGGGTCTGAGTGTATGTATGTCAATAAGAGGGTCGCTAGGGATGTGGTTGGTCTGAGTGTATGTATGTCGATGAGAGGGTTGCTAGGGATGTGGTGGGTCTGAGTATGTATGTCGACTAGAGGGTCGCTAGGGAGGTGGTGGGTCTGAGTGTATGTATTTCGACAAGAGGGTCGCTAGGGATGTGGTGGGTCTGAGTGTATGTATGTCGATGAGAGGGTCGCTGGGGTTGTGGTGGGTCTGAGTGTATGTATGTCGATGAGAGGGTCGCTAGGGATGTGGTGGGTCTGAGTGTATGTATGTCGACAAGAGGGTTGCTAGGGATGTGGTGGGTCTGAGTGTATGTATTTCGACAAGAGGGTCGCTAGGGATGTGGTGGGTCTGATTATGTATGTCGACAAGAGGGTCGCTAGGGATGTGGTGAGTCTGAGTGTATGTATGTCGACAAGAGGGTCGCTAGGGATGTGGTGGGTCTGAGTGTATGTATGTCGACAAGAGGGTCGCTAGGGATGTGGTGGGTCTGAGTGTATGTATGTCGATGAGAGGGTCGCTAGGGATGTGGTGGGTCTGAGTGTATGTATGTCAACAAGAGGGTCGCTGGGGATGTGGTGGGTCTGAGTGTATGTATGTCGATGAGAGGGTCGCTAGGGATGTGGTGGGTCTGAGTGTATGTATGTCGATGAGAGGGTCGCTAGGGATGTGGTGGGTCTGAGTGTATGTATGTCAATAAGAGGGTCGCTAGGGATGTGGTTGGTCTGAGTGTATGTATGTCGATGAGAGGGTTGCTAGGGATGTGGTGGGTCTGAGTATGTATGTCGACTAGAGGGTCGCTAGGGAGGTGGTGGGTCTGAGTGTATGTATTTCGACAAGAGGGTCGCTAGGGATGTGGTGGGTCTGAGTGTATGTATGTCGATGAGAGGGTCGCTGGGGTTGTGGTGGGTCTGAGTGTATGTATGTCGATGAGAGGGTCGCTAGGGATGTGGTGGGTCTGAGTGTATGTATGTCGACAAGAGGGTTGCTAGGGATGTGGTGGGTCTGAGTGTATGTATTTCGACAAGAGGGTCGCTAGGGATGTGGTGGGTCTGATTATGTATGTCGACAAGAGGGTCGCTAGGGATGTGGTGAGTCTGAGTGTATGTATGTCGACAAGAGGGTCGCTAGGGATGTGGTGGGTCTGAGTGTATGTATGTCGACAAGAGGGTCGCTAGGGATGTGGTGGGTCTGAGTGTATGTATGTCGATGAGAGGGTCGCTAGGGATGTGGTGGGTCTGAGTGTATGTATGTCAACAAGAGGGTCGCTGGGGATGTGGTGGGTCTGAGTGTATGTATGTCGATGAGAGGGTCGCTAGGGATGTGGTGGGTCTGAGTGTATGTATGTCGACTAGAGGGTCGCTCGGGATGTGGTGGGTCTGAGTGTATGTATGTCGACAAGAGGGTCGCTAGGGATGTGGTGGGTCTGAGTGTATGTATGTCGACAAGAGGGTCGCTAGGGATGTGGTGGGTCTGAGTGTATGTATGTCGACAAGAGGGTCGCTAGGGATGTGGTGGGTCTGAGTATGTATTTCGACAAGAATGTCGCTAGCGATGTGGTGGGTCTGAGTGTATGTATGTCGACCAGAGGGTTGCTAGGGATGTGGTGGGTCTGATTATGTATGTCGACAAGAGGGTCGCTAGGGATGTGATGGGTCTGAGTGTATGTATGTCGACAAGATGGTCGCTAGGGATGTGGTGGGTGTGAGTGTATGTATGTCGACAAGAGGGTCGCTAGGGATGTGGTGGGTCTGAGTGTATGTATGTCGATGAGAGGGTCGCTAGGGATGTGGTGGGTCTGAGTGTATGTATGTGGACAAGAAGGTCGCTAGGGATGTGGTGGGTCGGAGTGTATGTATGTCGATGAGAGGATCGCTAGGGATGTGGTGGGTCTGAGTGTATGTATGTCGACTAGAGGGTCGCTAGGGAGGTGGTGGGTCTGAGTGTATGTATGTCGATGAGAGGGTCGCTAGGGATGTGGTGGGTCTGAGTGTATGTATGTCGACAAGAGGGTCGCTAGGGATGTGGTGGGTCTGAGTGTATGTATGTGGACAAGACGGTCGCTAGGGATGTGGTGGGTCTGAGTGTATGTATTTCGACAAGAGGGTCGCTAGGGATGTGGTGGGTCTGAGTGTATGTATGTCGACAAGAGGGTTGCTAGGGATGTGGTGGGTCTGAGTGTAGGTATTTCGACAAGAGGGTCGCTAGGGATGTGGTGGGTCTGAGTATGTATGTCGACAAGGGGGTCGCTGGGGATGTGGTGAGTCTGAGTATGTTTGTCGACAAGAGGGTCGCTGGGGTTGTGGTGGGTCTGAGGGTATGTATGTCGACAAGAGGGTCGTTAGGGATGTGGTGGGTCTGAGTGTATGTATGTCGACCAGAGGGTCGCTAGGGATGTGGTTGGTCTGAGTGTATGTATGTCGATGAGAGGGTCGCCAGGGATGTGGTGGGTCTGAGTGTATGTATGTCGACCAGAGGGTCGCTAGGGATGTGGTTGGTCTGAGTGTATGTATGTCGATGAGAGGGTCGCCAGGGATGTGGTGGGTCTGAGTGTATGTATGTCGACCAGAGGGTCGCTAGGGATGTGGTTGGTCTGAGTGTATGTATGTCGACAAGAGGGTCGCTAGGGATGTGGTGGGTCTGAGTGTATGTATGTCGATGAGAGGGTCGCTAGGGATGTGGTGGGTCTGAGTGTATGTATGTCGATGAGAGAGTCGCCAGGGATGTGGTGGGTCTGAGTGTATGTATGTCGATGAGAGGGTCGCTAGGGATGTTGTGGGTCTGAGTGTATGTATGTCGATGAGAGGGTTGCTAGGGATGTGGTGGGTCTGAGTATGTATGTCGACAAGGGGGTCGCTGGGGATGTGGTGAGTCTGAGTGTATGTATGTCGATGAGAGAGTCGCTAGGGATGTGGTGGGTCTGAGTGGTATGTATGTCGATGAGAGAGTCGCTAGGGATGTGGTGGGTCTGAGTGTATGTATGTTGACAAGAGGGTCGCCAGGGATGTGGTTGGTCTGAGTGTATGTATGTCGATGAGAGGGTCGCCAGAGATGTGGTGGGTCTGAGTGTATGTATGTCGATGAGAGAGTCGCCAGGGATGTGGTGGGTCTGAGTGTTTGTATGTCGATGAGAGAGTCGCCAGGGATGTGGTGGGTCTGAGTGTATGTATGTCGATGAGAGAGTCGCCAGGGATGTGGTGGGTCTGAGTGTATGTATGTCGATGAGAGGGTCGCCAGGGATGTGGTGGGTCTGAGTGTATGTATGTCGATGAGAGGGTCGCCAGGGATGTGGTGGGTCTGAGTGTATGTATGTCGACCAGAGGGTCGCCAGGGATGTGGTGGGTCTGAGTGTATGTATGTCGATGAGAGAGTCGCCAGGGATGTGGTGGGTCTGAGTGTATGTATGTCGATGAGAGAGTCGCCAGGGATGTGGTGGGTCTGAGTGTATGTATGTCGATGAGAGGGTCGCCAGGGATGTGGTGGGTCTGAGTGTATGTATGTCGATGAGAGGGTCGCTAGGGATGTGGTTGGTCTGAGTGTATGTATGTCGATGAGAGAGTCGCCAGGGATGTGGTGGGTCTGAGTGTATGTATGTCGATGAGAGGGTCGCCAGGGATGTGGTGGGTCTGAGTGTATGTATGTCGATGAGAGAGTCGCCAGGGATGTGGTGGGTCTGAGTGTATGTATGTCGATGAGAGGGTCGCCAGGGATGTGGTGGGTCTGAGTGTATGTATGTCGATGAGAGGGTCGCTAGGGATGTGGTGGGTCTGAGTGTATGTATGTCGATGAGAGAGTCGCCAGGGATGTGGTGGGTCTGAGTGTATGTATGTCGATGAGAGGGTCGCCAGGGATGTGGTGGGTCTGAGTGTATGTATGTCGATGAGAGAGTCGCCAGGGATGTGGTGGGTCTGAGTGTATGTATGTCGATGAGAGGGTCGCCAGGGATGTGGTGGGTCTGAGTGTATGTATGTCGATGAGAGGGTCGCCAGGGATGTGGTGGGTCTGAGTGTATGTATGTCGATGAGAGGGTCGCCAGGGATGTGGTGGGTCTGAGTGTATGTATGTCGATGAGAGAGTCTGGCCGGTCCATGGGTGTCAAATCTCGATCCGCTTTTGTTTCTCATCGGCTTTGCTGCATCCGGCTGACTTAGCTGGCTGGGACACCTTACCCTCTGCCTTCTCCTCTCCTCCGTTTCTTCTTCTCATGGATATCGTGAGAAAACACTCGGCGTTGTGGTCTCGTTTTGATGTCTCGAGAACTTCGGGCTGGTGCCGTTGGCGGTGTGCCTGGCCCCGCTAAGAACAAAACGCTTGTCCCATGACTGTAGACAGACAAACAGGCAACATTCTGTCTACCGCCCGATTTCTGGCATCTAGCCAACGCTGCATGTATAATGTATATAGAGGACCCTCCACATTACCATTGCTTAAGTTTTGTTTGCCAATGATGTGGTATACCTGTAAGTCCCCCTATCTTGTTACTTATACATGTACAAGTTTAAGATAACACACATCCGTCCTGAGATGTCTGTCTGAGACGCTGGTACAGCGTACACTCCCAACTCGTGTCTGGGCGCTGGTCGTCCTCTTATCTTCTGATCCAATGGGTGACAGGTACGCTGACCCGATGTCGAACTTTGCGTGCTCACAACTGGCGTAAGACACGACGCGTCCATCCATCACACTATGTGAGTTGTGAGGAGAATGCCGGAGCCCTGGGTTAGGCCCCGGGTGGCTGTCCATTGCAGAGCCCCGTTGCGGCGACTCGCCAAGGGGCCGGCGCGATAGCTCAGTGGGCTAGAGGGCTCGCATTGAGTGCTCTGGCCACCTGAGAGCCTAACGGCGCGTGGATCGATGGTTCGAGCCCTGCTGTGGCCATGTCTGTGTGGTCGCAGGATAAAGATCTCATGTCTTTCTTCGCAAAGAGTAGGGGGTTACCCCCGGAGACATGGCTTCACTCTCCCTTCCTTCTCCCATTGACGCGATATGACCAAAAGTGGTTAAAGCGTCCTGAATAACCAACCAACCAACTATTAAGAGCGCGTGGCGAACCGTTTATTCGGTCCACCTGAGTTACAGCAGGAATATGAATGGTGCCCCACTAGTGGACCTACATGTATGCCCTTGAAAACCGTGCTCATTTCTCAATGCCTATTACAATTTTATCGACAACTGCAATCTTCTGGTGGCATATGGCCGAAGCCCGTTAAGATGGGGTTATCGGTTATAAGGTGATATTTTGCAGCGTTTATTGCGAGAAATACGACCTTCCCAGGTGGCTATCAGCGGACTTGCCCTTCACGTAGAGCTGCGCGACAATGTATCAGCGTTGGCGTATAGAGTGAACTCTTATAGTATATACCATGCACACCAGCGGTAAAACTCTTATAGTGTAAACCGTGTACATCAGCGGTAACTAGGTCCGATATTCAGAGTGTAGATGTATAGCGGGGAAGCCAGTCGGGACCCGGAAAATATATGAAAAGCCAGAATAGTTCGGTTGACGCAGACTCAGAGGTTGACGAGGTTGTACTGTAGGAGAAAATCGTTAGGACAATAATTTAAAGTAAAAATCGTCGACCGCTAACAAGCCGCGGACGTGAGTTTGGATGCCGTGCAAAGCAAGTCTGTGACGTCACACTGATGCCGGGCCTGATTCCGCTTTCATGTATATATATATAAGACTCCGTACTGTTCGGGATCATTGTGGCAATTGTCATCACTTTAAAAATGCGTGTTTTGGACGCACCTAAGAAGTGACGATGTCATTTTTGTTATTTTTGTAATACTATAGTTGTACCGATTTCGGAATGAATTTCCTTTACGTGATAGACGTTGATTTGAAGTCCATGTGACCTGGTGTCGCGCAAGTGCAGCCAGCATTGCATTAATGGGTCGGTTATCGCTGTAATGAAGACTTGTATGACGCCTTGGCGCCTCTGGTCGTTTAGGATACTAAGCGCCTTTGTGTCTGGCGATGGGGGGATCGTATGATAATGGGACAAGGGCTCCATCTTACTGGCTCCATGTCACCGCCTAATAGCTACATATTATTGTGGTTCAGCAATATGGTGGATCATGGTTACATGTTAATGTGGTCTGCTTGTATGGTAGATCATGGTTGTATGTTAGCATGGTTAGTGGAGTCTGGCTATATAATAGATCATTGTTACATTTTAGCATGGTTAGTGTGGTCTAGCTATATAACAGATCATGGTTACATGTTAGCATGGTTAGCGTGGTATAGTTATATAGCAGATCATGGTTACATGTTAGCATGGTTAGTTTGGTCTGGCTATATAATAGATTATGGTTACATTTTAGCATGGTTAGTGTGGTCTAGTTATATAACAGATCATGGTTACATGTTAGCAGAGTTATTGTAGCCTGGCTGTATGATGGATCATAATTACATATTATTGTGGTGTGGCTATATGGTAGATCATGGTTACAATTGGTGTGGCTGTATGGTAGATCATGGTTACAATTGGTCTGGCTGAATGGTAGATCATGGTTACAATTGGTCTGGCTGAATGGTAGATCATGGTTACAATTGGTTTGGTTTTATAGTAGATCATGGTTACAATTGGTCTAGCTGTATGGTAGATCATGGTTACAATTGGTCTGGCTGAATGGTAGATCATGGTTATAATTGGTCCTGCTGAATGGTAGATCATGGTTACAATTGGTCTGGCTATATGGTAGATCATGGTTACAATTGGTCTGGCTGTATGGTAGCTGTATGGTAGATCATGGGTTACGTTGTTTGCATGGTTAGTGTTGCCTGCCTTTGTGGTAGATCATGGTTACATGTTAGCATGGTTAGTGTAGTCCGGCTGTATGATAGATCATGGTTACATGTTAGCATGGTTAGAGTAGTCCGGCTGTATGATAGATCGTGGTTACATGTTAGCATGGTTAGTGTAGTCCGGCTGTATGATAGATCGTGGTTACATGTTAGCATGGTTAGTGTAGTCTGGCTGTATGATAGATCATGGTTACATATTATTGTTGTGTGGCTATATGGTAGATCATGGTTACAATTGGTCTGGCTGTATGGTAGATCATGGGTTACATTGTTTGCATGGTTAGTGTTGCCTGCCTTTGTGGTAGATCATGGTTACATGTCAGTATGTCCTGACTTTTTGGTAGATCATGGTTACATGTTAGTGTGGTCAGACATAATGGTATATAGTTGCAGGTTATTGTGGTCATGCATTATAGGATGTTCTATTTACATGCTCTTGTGGTTTGGCTTGGTGAAATACCAGATTTCCATGTCATTGTGGTCCAGCTGTGGTGGCGAATCCTAGCGTGTTTGTCTGGTCTTGGGGCCTGTTTTATCCATCCAGCCTTTATTGTCCTGGGAGGTTCTTCGGCCCAGTCTAGCCCTGGTGTGCACAGAAGCGACCTAACACACCTATCAGTTTCTGGTCAAGCATTTGTTGTCTGTCGGGACTATTCATATTCTCTTCCCACACATCAAGACTTTTGACCTCGAATTGAAGATTCATTGATATGACAGCATCCACTTGTGGTTAGTTTTGTTGACATTAATTAGTTCCGTAACCAGGTGTGTGTAAATGATATTACATGTTGTGACGGCTTGGCGATCTATGTGGTAATACTCGAGTTGCTATCGGTGCATAAAAAGGCTGATATCACCACCTCGGTCTAATGAGTTATAATGTCACCGCCATTCTGCACTATCCAACGTGTTGAGGGACCCTCCATCGCTCATTTCCAAGCCTGCAGCATAACGGCATGTGGACCGATGGTTCGAGCTCTGCTGTGGCCATGTCTATATCTGGTCGCGGGATAAATATACCAAGAGTTCCTTCGCAAAGAGTAGGGGGTTACCCCCGGGGACATGGCTCCGCTCCCCCTTCCTTCTCCCATTGACGCGACATGACAAAAAGTGGTTAAAAGCGTCCTTAATATACAACCAACCAACCAAGGCTGTAAAGGAGTAAGCAGTAACGGGGCGTGGGTATCTGGGGCATATTTCATCCAACCGCCTTTCATTGTCCCGGGAGCTTTCATGGCTCTGTTTGGCTTCTATGTGCATAACAGTGACCTAGTTTACCAACCTTTCATTGGCTGCCTTTGTGAACTTTTTTTGGTGAACTGCTTTGAGTCAACGAAGCTATAAAATAAAGGTCTGTTAGATTAATCGTAGCTCCAAACTGTTGTTGAACGTTTTCCCTATTTAGTTTAGCATTTTGGCTCATCAAGTAAACGCGAGCGGCCCCTCCCCCCCCCCCCCCGAACTGTGTGCATTCAGCTTGCGTTACCTACACCTGTGACCGGTCACACCTGTACATGTACACACCCCACGCACACCGGCCGATTCTCCCGCCCAGTTACACCAAGCCGGCTGTCGTTAAACAGTGTGTGTGGGGCGACCGACAACAAAAAAAGAGTGAAAAAAAGTATCGTTAAACCATGATAACATAACAAAATAATTTCGAACTCCTTGACGTCTCTCTGAAGGTCCAAAACCCGGTTGAGGGAGACTCACGCTTTACAATGTACTGGTACTGCTTGTAATAACATTGCCATTTAGTTCTGTTCAATGATCTAATAATGAATACTGTATGTATGGTCCTGTGTATGATGTTCCAGTGCCACGGAATGCTAATGTCCCTCGTTCTGTTGCAGTATGCGGAGACATTCATGGTCAGTTTTATGACCTAATGAAGTTATTCGAAGTTGGAGGCTCCCCGGCGACAACACGCTACCTCTTTTTAGGCGATTATGTAGACAGAGGTTACTTTAGCATAGAGGTAAGTCCTGTTTCTGTCGTTTTACATATATTTGTTAGGGTATCCCTTGTTATTGCAATCCTGTCTCAACCAGTTCCATCTCCTTGACACTCGACTGTTTTATCGTCCCAAACCATCCATCCATCCATCCATCCATCCATCCATCCATCCATCCATCCATTTACCCATCCATCCATCCATTTACCCATCCATCCATCCATCCATCCATTTACCCATCCATCCATCCATCCATCCATCCATCCATCCATCCATTCATCCAAACAAGTGGAGAATGTTAGGCCGAGTTAAGTGACTTGTCATGTATAATTTGCTAACCGACATAACGACGGGCAACCCCTCCCAGGGTGAAATTGGCTGAATGGCCACTTTCTTCAGAAACGACGTTGCATTACTGTGCACAAAGTGATCCAAAAGCATTCAGACAGGGTGCCTGCCGTGCTTTCTTGCACCACCCATCATTGTAGGTGGACTGCTTTGGGCCCCGACTTGAATGTCATTTATAATTCGCAGACTGGCGGTTGAGGTTTATTATACAGGTGACTGCTGACTGTATGTAACGGGGCTGCGACATCTCTTTAGGCAGCTCACTGTATGTAACGGGGCTGCGACATCTCTTTAGGCAGCTGACTGTATGTAACGGGGCTGCAACATCTCTTTAGGCAGCTGACTGTATGTAACGGGGCTGCAACATCTCTTTAGGCAGCTGACTGTATGTAACGGGGCTGCAACATCTCTTTAGGCAGCTGACTGTATGTAACGGGGCTGCGACATCTCTTTAGGCAGCTGACTGTATGTAACGGGGCTGCAACATCTCTTTAGGCAGCTGACTGTATGTAACGGGGCTGCAACATCTCTTTGGGCAGCTGACTGTATGTAACGGGGCTGCAACATCTCTTTAGGCAGCTGACTGTATGTAACGGGCTGCGACATCTCTTTAGGCAGCTGACTGTATGTAACGGGGCTGCAACATCTCTTTAGGCAGCTGACTATGTAACGGGGCTGCGACATCTCTTTAGGCAGCTGACTGTATGTAACGGGGCTGCAACATCTCTTTAGGCAGCTAACTGTATGTAACGGGGCTGCGACATCTCTTTAGGCAGCTGACTGTATGTAACGGGGCTGCGACATCTCTTTAGGCAGCTGACTGTATGTAACGGGGCTGCAACATCTCTTAGGCAGCTGACTATGTAACGGGGCTGCAACATCTCTTTAGGCAGCTGACTGTATGTAACGGGGCTGCGACATCTCTTTAGGCAGCTGACTGTATGTAACGGGGCTGCAACATCTCTTTATCCAGCTGACTGTATGTAACGGGGCTGCAACATCTCTTTAGGCAGCTGACTGTATGTAACGGGGCTGCAACATCTCTTTAGGCAGCTCACTGTATGTAACGGGCTGCAACATCTCTTTAGACAGCTGACTGTATGTAACGGGGCTGCAACATCTCTTAGGCAGCTGACTGTATGTAACGGGGCTGCAACATCTCTTTAGGCAGCTCACTGTATGTAACGGGGCTGCAACATCTCTTTAGGCAGCTAACTGTATGTAACGGGGCTGCGACATCTCTTTAGGCAGCTGACTATGTAACGGGGCTGCAACATCTCTTAGGCAGCTGACTGTATGTAACGGGGCTGCAACATCTCTTTAGGCAGCTAACTGTATGTAACGGGGCTGCAACATCTCTTTAGGCAGCTGACTGTATGTAACGGGGCTGCGACATCTCTTTAGGCAGCTGACTGTATGTAACGGGGCTGCAACATCTGTTTTAGCGGCTGACTGTATGTAACAGGGCTGCGACAATGTCTTTTAGCAGCTGACTATGTAACGGGCTGCGACATCATTTTAGGCAGCTGACTATGTAACGGGGCTGCGACATCTCTTTAGGCAGCTGACTGTATGTAACGGGGCTGCAACATCCCTTTAGGCAGCTGACTGTATGTAACGGGGCTGCGACATCTCTTAGGCAGCTAACTGTATGTAACGGGGCTGCAACATCCCTTTAGGCAGCTCACTGTATGTAACGGGGCTGCGACATCTCTTTAGGCAGCTGACTGTATGTAACGGGCTGCGACATCTCTTTAGGCAGCTGACTGTATGTAACGGGGCTGCAACATCTCTTAGGCAGCTCACTGTATGTAACGGGGCTGCGACATCTCTTTAGGCAGCTGACTATGTAACGGGGCTGCAACATCTCTTTAGGCAGCTGACTGTATGTAACGGGGCTGCGAAAATGTCTTTTAGCGGCTGACTGTATGTAACGGGCTGCGACAATGTCTTTTAGCGACTGACTGTATGTAACGGGCTGCGACAATGTCTTTTAGCGACTGACTGTATGTAACGGGCTGCGACAATGTCTTTTAGTGACTAACTGTATGTAACGGGCTGCGACAATGTCTTTTAGCAGCTGACTGTTATGTAACGGGGCTGCGACAATGTCTTTTAGCGGCTGACTTATGTAACGGGGCTGCGACAATGTCTTTTAGCAGCTGACTGTTATGTAACGGGGCTGCGACAATGTCTTTTAGCGGCTGACTGTATGTAACGGGGCTGCGACAATGTCTTTTAGCAGCTGACTGTATGTAACGGGCTGCGACATCTCTTTAGGCAGCTGACTGTATGTAACGGGGCTGCAACATCTCTTTAGGCAGCTGACTGTATGTAACGGGGCTGCGACATCTCTTTAGGCAGCTGACTGCATGTAACGGGGCTGCGACAATGTCTTTTAGCAGCTGACTGTTATGTAACGGGGCTGCGACAATGTCTTTTAGCAGCTGACTGTATGTAACGGGCTGCGACAATGTCTTTTAGCAGCTGACTGTATGTAACGGGCTGCGACAATGTCTTTTAGCAGCTGACTGTATGTAACAGGGCTGCGACAATGTCTTTTAGCAGCTGACTGTATGTAACGGGGCTGCGACATCATTTAGGCAGCTGACTGTATGTAACGGGGCTGCAACATCTCTTTAGGCAGCTGACTGTATGTAACGGGGCTGCAACATCTCTTAGGCAGCTGACTGTATGTAACGGGGCTGCAACATCTCTTTAGGCAGCTGACTATGTAACGGGGCTGCGACATCTCTTAGGCAGCTGACTGTATGTAACGGGGCTGCAACATCTCTTAGGCAGCTGACTGTATGTAACGGGGCTGCAACATCTCTTAGGCAGCTGACTGTATGTAACGGGGCTGCGACAATGTCTTTTAGCAGCTGACTGTATGTAACGGGCTGCGACATCTCTTAGGCAGCTGACTGTATGTAACGGGGTGCAACCTCTCTACGCGTCCTTTTTTGTCTTGGTCGTGGCTTTGTCGCATGTTGCGAGGCCCGCTGCTGCTGCTGTTGCTGCTGTTGCTGCTGTTGCTGCTGCTGCTGCAGTCCGGCATTGTGTCTGACCCGTCCGGGTGTGCTTTGGCGATGTGTGGGCTAAGCCAGGAGTTTATCCCGAGCCTTTATGGGATTTCCGCAGTTGTCCTGCTTCAGCGGCCCAGTGGCCTGACGCCGCCACGCGGGCAGTGTAGGCTTGTGTGTGTGTGCTAGGGGGGGGGGGGGGGAGATTGGGGAGAGGCTAACGTCCTCATCCTCCTTGCGGGGTCTATGTGGCAGCGTCTACACCCCCCCCTCCCCACCCCCACCCCGCAAGCCCACCTTCCCCAAGCGGATCTGCAGTGGTCGTGCTGGCGGGACCCGTGACTGCCACGCCATGCGCCTGACCTGCCTGGGTCCCTGCTATACCGCCCGCGGCCATGCCGCTCGGGGCCATACCGCCCGGGGCCATACCGCTCGGGGTCAAGCCGCCCATTATCCATATTATCCTCCCGTCCCCCCCGTTCTATCATCCTCCCGAGCCCCAGTTCTCCCGTCCTCTCGTCTTCCCACCCACCCCCCTTTACTCCTGTTCCCCAATTTTCTTGTCATATCGTTGTCTCGTCCTTTCGCCCCACAGTCTTCCCTTCCCATAGTCCTCCCGCCCCTCATCATCTCGTTGTTTCATCCTCTCGTCCCCTCATTATCTCGTTGTTTCATCCTCTCGCCCCCCCATCATCTCGTTGTTTCATCTTCTCGTTCCCTCGTCATCTCGTTGTTTCATCCTCTCGTCCCCCCATCATCTCGTTGTTTAGTCCTCTCGTCCCCTCATCATCTCGTTGTTTAGTCCTCTCGTCCCCTCATCATCTCGTTGTTTCATCCTCTCGTCCCCTCATCATCTCGTTGTTTCATCCTCTCGTCCCCGCATCATCTCGTTGTTTCATCCTCTCGTCCCCCCTTCATCTCGTTGTTTCATCCTCTCGTCCCCTCATCATCTCGTTGTTTAGTCCTCTCGCCCCCCCATCATCTCGTTGTTTAGTCCTCTCGTCCCCCCATCATCTCGTTGTTTCATCCTCTCGTCCCCCCATCATCTCGTTGTTTCATCCTCTCGTCGCCCCATCATCTCGTTGTTTCATCCTCTCGTCCGCTCATCATCTCGTTGTTTCATCCTCTCTTCCCCCCATCATCTCGTTGTTTCATCCTCTCGTCCCCCAATCATATCGTTGTTTCATCCTCTCGTCCCCCCATCATCTCGTTGTTTTATCCTCTCGTCCCATCATCTCGTTGTTTCATCTTCTCGTCCCCTCATCATCTCGTTGTTTCATCCTCTCGTCCCCTCATCATCTCGTTGTTTCATCCTCTCGTCCCCTCATCATCTCGTTGTTTCATCCTCTCGTCCCCTCATCATCTCGTTGTTTCATCCTCTCGTCCCCCCATCATCTCGTTGTTTCATCCTCTCGTCCCCCCATCATCTCGTTGTTTTATCCTCTCGTCCTCCATCATCTCGTTGTTTCATCCTCTCGACCCCCCATCATCTCGTTGTTTCACCCACTCGTCCCCTCATCATCTCGTTGTTTGGTCCTCTCGACCCCCATCATCTCGTTGTTTCATCCTCTCGTCCCCCCATCATCTCGTTGTTTGGTCCTCTCGACACCCATCATCTCGTTGTTTAGTCCTCTCGTCCCCCCATCGTCTCGTTGTTTAGTCCTCTCGTCCCCCCATCATCTCGTTGTTTCATCCTCTCGTCCCCTCATCATCTCGTTGTTCCATCCTCTCGTCCCCTCATCATCTCGTTGTTCCATCCTCTCGTCCCCCCATCATCTCCTTGTTTCATCCTCTCGTCCCCTCATCATCTCGTTGTTCCATCCTCTCGTCCCCTCATCATCTCGTTGTTCCATCCTCTCGTCCCCCCATCATCTCGTTGTTTAGTCCTCTCGACCACCATCATCTCGTTGTTTCATCCTCTCGTCCCCTCATCATCTCGTTGTTTCATCCTCTCGTCCCCCCATCATCTCGTTGTTTGGTCCTCTCGACCCCCATCATCTCGTTGTTTCACCCACTCGTCCCCTCATCATCTTGTTGTTTCATCCTCTCGTCCCCCCATCATCTCGTTGTTTCATCTTCTCGTCCCCTCATCATCTCGTTATTTCATCCTCTCGTCCCCCCATCATCTCGTTGTTTCATCCTCGTCCCCCCATCATCTCGTTGTTTCATCCTCTCCTCCCCTCATCATCTCGTTGTTTAGTCCTCTCGACCCCCATCATCTCGTTGTTTCATCCTCTCGTCCCCTCATCATCTCGTTTCATCCTCGTCCCCCCATCATCTCGTTGTTTCATCCTCCCGTCGCCCCATCATCTCGTTGTTTCATCCTCTCGTCCCCTCATCATCTCGTTGTTTCATCCTCTCGTCGCCCCATCATCTCGTTGTTTCATCCTCTCGTCCCCTCATCATCTCGTTGTTTCATCCTCTCGTCCCCCCATCATCTCGTTGTTTCATCCTCTCGTCCCCTATCATCTCGTTGTTTCATCCTCTCGTCCCCCCATCATCTCGTTGTTTCATCCTCTCGTCCCCCCATCATCTCGTTGTTTCATCTTCTCGTCTGATCATCATCTCGTTGTTTCATCCCCTGGTCCGAGGCCGGCTAAGTCAAATGCCATTTCCGTGTGAACCTTCAAGAATGCCCGCCACACCAGAAACTCTCTCCACCGCCTCACCTCACCTCCTCGCCTCCTCTCCCCGATCACCCCCCCCCCCCCCCCACTGCCGCGCACCTCTACCCACTCTGGAACCACCGTCGTCATGCCATCTCTTCCTTCTTGATACACCGCCGTCCCTTACCACCCCCCCCCCTGTCCTGTACCCCCCCGCCCGTTCTCTACTCCCCCCCCCCCCGCCCTACATCCTACCCCCGGGCCTCTACCCTCTCTTCTACCCATCACACCCCGCGTCCTCTACCCTCTCTTCTACCCATCACACCCCTTTCTCCCCTCGCACTCTACCCTTTCTCTCCCCTCTCTCCCTCTCCCTTTGGGTCGCCGCAAAACAGGAAAGCGCGGCCCGGGCGCCGGCTGGCCAGTAATATATCTTTGGGTTTGGGCTACAACAACGGCTTACATACACCGAGGTGAAGTAACAGAGTCTGTGTTGCTACTTAGGGCAGGCGGCCGGCTGGCTTAGTCGCTGCTGGCTCGACGGCTGGGCTCACTCCCTGGCTGGGCTGGCTGGGTGGGTGGCTGCCTGCTTCGCTGGCTGGTGTGACTGACTGGTTCCCTGCCATGCTCGGCGCCTTGGTTGCTGGCTACCCGGCAGGCTGGCAGACTGGCTGGTTCCCGGCTTGCTCTCGGGGACTCCTTGGCATGATGGCTTTGATGGCCGGCCGGCTGCCCGGCGCACACGGCAATGGCTCTGGGCTGCTGCTGCTGCTGCTGCTGCTGCCGCTGCTGCTGCTGCTGCCGCTGCTGCTGCCGCTGCCGCTGCCGCTGCTGGTGGAGATGATGATGCTACTGCGGCCTGGGGTCTTTGCGGTCGACGTAGAGCAGCGCCACCCTGCGGGCCCCTACTCGGATCCTTCCTTGGCCAACCTTCTCGGCTACTTCAAACATTGGCAATGGGGAGGCAGGCAAAGGGGGCCGGGGGAGGGGGGACCCATTGGGGTTAGTCGGCAATAGATGCTCCCATTTAGCCGCGGGACGCCGCCGTCTCTGCCCTCCTCTCTCCTCCCCTCTCCTCCTCCTCACTCGTGTCGCCCCACCTTGGGCTGCACGGCCCGGGCTTTGTGCTCCATATTTTCCCAATGTTGCTGTCATAATTTACCCAAAAACATCGCGGCGTTGACGGAGGGGACCGGGACGGGGACGGGGAAGGGAACGAGAAATGGGACAGTAGGACCGCACCCGCCGGCAGGTGGCGAGGTGTGTGTGTGTGGTGGGGGTTGGGGGGTAAAGGAGGGGACGTGAATCCCTGGCGTGCCGCCGTCCTCCAATAAACGCCTGCCTTAATCTCGGTGGGCCTGTGTTGATCTGCTGTACCGCTGCGGCCTCGTCACCCCAGGCCGGGGCCGCCGCCGTGGCCTGGTGTGTAGCGGCCTGGACCCTATCGTCTTTACCTCCCATGATGGGTAGTCAGGAGTGGTGGTTTGAATTGCCACCCGTGTGTCCTCCCCGCTCCACCCCTCCCCTCGCCGCTCCACCCCTCTCCGCTCCAGCCCTCCCCTCCCCTCCCCTCCCCTCCCGATGTTGTACATCTCCAGTATATGCTGTTTGTCTCTGACAGTGGCCCACACGGCCTGACCGCGTGGCAGCCCTGAAAGCGCCCTGTCTGGCGGCAGGGCAGGCGGCAGGGCAGGCGACGTGAGCAGCGGTAGGCGGGAGGTCGTGGTCGCCTTGGCGGTGAAACAAGTCTCTCGAAGGGGTGTATTAAGGCCAGGGGGGGGGGTGGAGTGCTGACTCCAGGCGTCCCGCGGTGTAGTCCAGTGGGCTGAACCCCACTCTCGCCAGCCCACCGCGACCATCCTCCCCCTATCTCCTGACCCCCCACCCGTCCGCGCGGCTGCTACCCAGGGGGGGCTTCAACCCACCATGAAATACGCATGACCGCTGGCTGGCTGGCTTACAACGGTACCCCGCACGGTGCCCCTTACTGGGGTGCACGGTGCCCCTTACTGGGGTGCACGGTGCCCCTTACTGGGATGCACGGTGCCCCTTACTGGGGTGCACGGTGCCCCTTACTGGGATGCACGGTGCCCCTTACTGGGGTGCACGGTGCCCCTTACTGGGGTGCACGGTGCCCCTTACTGGGGTGCACGGTGCCCCTTACTGGGGTGGACGGTGCCCATTACTGGGGTGCACGGTGCCCCTTACTGGGATGCACGGTGCCCCTTACTGGGATGCACGGTGCCCCTTACTGGGGTGCACGGTGCCCCTTACTGGGGTGCACGGTGCCCCTTACTGGGATGCACGGTGCCCCTTACTGGGGTGCACGGTGCCCCTTACTGGGGTGCACGGTGCCCCTTACTGGGGTGCACGGTGCCCCTTACTGGGATGCACGGTGCCCCTTACTGGGATGCACGGTGCCCCTTACTGGGGTGCACGGTGCCCCTTACTGGGGTGCACGGTGCCCCTTACTGGGGTGTACGGTGCCCCTTACTGGGGTGCACGGTGCCCCTTTCTGGGGTGCACGGGGCCCCTTACTGGGGTGCACGGTGCCCCTTACCGGGGTGCACGGTGCCCCTTACTGGGGTGCACGGTGCCCCTTACCGGGGTGCCGTATGGGCCGTTGTTCGTGGCCTGTGTATGAAATGATAATAGGGTGCGGGACAATGGAAGGACGGTTCCCGGTGCGTGCCTCCCGCCTAGGCGCCGCTCGTGCTCGCCAGCGGAGAGGTCGGGTGTTGGCTACCGCCCTCGACACCCGCCACCCCACCCCGCCTCGCCAAACCACTCCCCCCTCCCACCCCCCACCCGCGGCGGCGGTGGGTGGGGGTGTAAAAACACAATCAATATTACCTTTTGCCGGCAGTGTATGTTGCGTATGGGCCAACAAGGAGGAGGGCAGGTCGTGTGGGTTGGGTGAGGATTGGCGGGGGGCGGGGGGGGGGGGGGGAGGTGGTTGTGTTGTGTTGTGTCGTGGTGCGAAGTATAATATAAGGACACTGCTATCAGCTCGCTATTTGACCGTCGGACTTACTACCCCCTGGTGTTTCCGTTGATATGGGAGGCGGGGTTAGGAGGGGATAGGAAAGTCGGTACATTGTCTGGTTCCTGGATTGTATCAACGTGGGGAGATTGTCTGGTTCCCAGGTAGTATCAAAGTGGGTAGATTGTCTGGTTCCCGGGTGTGTCAAAGTGGGTAGATTGCCTGGTTCCTGGATGGTAGCAAAGTGGGTAGATTGTCTGGTTCCCGGGTGGTATGAAAGTGGGTAGATTCTGTGGTTCCCGGGTGGTATCCAAGTAGGAAGATTGTCTGGTTCCCGGGTTGTATCACAGTGGGAATATTGCCCGGTTCCCGGGTGGTATGAAAGTGCATAGATTGTCTGGTTCCCGGGCGGTATCAAAGTGCATAGATTGTCTGGTTCCCGAGTGGTATCAAAGTACATAGATTGTCTGGTTCCCGAGTGGCATCAAAGTGCATAGATTGTCTGGTTCCCGAGTGGTATCACAGTGGGAAGATTTCTGGTTCCCTGGTGGTATCAAAGTGGGTGGTTTCCTGGGTGTTTTTTTAGTATCAAAGTGGGTAGACTGTATGTCGTTTATGGCGACGTGTCCCCCAATGTCAGCATTGTGAAGACGCCCGCAATGTAGTTTGACAAGTAGGGCCTGGTGTTTCTTCCATGGGCGTCCCTTTTCCTGCGTAGTTTGATCCCACTCCACGCCGGCCGGGGGGTTGGGGGAGGGGTAAGAGGGATGGGGTGGCGGTCTTCAGTCTAGCGGGCTGGGTATGTTTGTTATGTGGTGTGTGGTGTCAGGGCTACAGATATTGACTCTCGTCGTGTCTACCATGCAGCCGCCACCGCCAGCGCCGCCCTTCGACCACCGTCCCATCCCAGCGTGCATGTTGTATTATTGAAGACGGTTTGATGATGCTCGCGCCGCGTCGCGCCTTACCCCTCCTCTCCCCTTCCTCCCCTCCCCTCTCCCCTTCCTCCCCTCCCCCCCTCCCTTTCATTCCCGCCCCCTCCCCTTCCCGCTCGGGAGCCCGTACACATGAGGTATGAGACCTAGACGCTTGGTTTATGGTCCCCCACCCCCCTTGTCAGCTTGATGGCGCTGCTTTCGGGTCGGCGGTTGATCTAGAACCCATTGATTGCGGCCGGCCGTCGATTTGCCCTGTACACATGTAGATGCATTTAGCGTGTTGTCTCCTCGGTGAGCGTACCGTGCCCGGGGCGGCGCGTGCGTGTCCGACGGCGTGTGGACCGTGTCTGTGTGTGTGTGTGGGTGGGGGGGTGGTTAGGTAAACCCCGGGCCGCTGGTTCCAGGGTCGCAGAAGTAGTTGTCACGTGCTATGGTGGCTTTGGCGACGCCCCCCCCCCCCCCTGCTCTCGCCCCCCCCCCCCCACCGTTCTCAGGCCACAGGGATGTGCACCACGACGGGTGGGGGGATAGCCACTCACCCACCCCCCCCCCGCACCCAAACCGCTGGGATGTGCACACAACCCACCCCCTCTCACTCTTGGCGGTCAGCGGCCTGCGGGGGCGCCCCTCCCCCCCCATCCCACCCTGGCGGGCGGACGGTCAGCGGCCATCCTGCCGGGGTGAAGCCCGCTAAGTGGCCAGTGCGGTAATACAGGGAGACAATGGCGCGGGCGCCCTGCACAAACGTTGCGGTATTAGGGCCAATCCTGATCTGTTTGCTTGACCAATCTCCAGGGTGGGGCCTCTGGATCCCGGGGAGGTCACCCTCCCACGGGGGGCGGGGGGTCCCGCCGAGGAGGTCCCGTTTGGCTCTCTCGCTGAAACGCAGCAGAGACGTAGCGGATATAGTCGCACTGGAATCGCTAACGTAGCCTGAACGTATACGTAGCGGAATCCTAGACGGCGTCGGGGAGATTTAGCGGATACAGACGTAGCGAATACAGACGTAGAGGAGGCGTAGCGAATTTAGACGTGGGGGAGGCGTAGCGAATATAGACGTGGGGGAGATGTAGCGAATATAGACGTTGGGGCAACGTAGCGAATATAGACGTAAGCGAGACGTAGCTGAGGCAGACGTAGCTGATATAGACGTCGGGAAGACTTAGCGGAGCGGAGACGGAGCGAATATCGCGCAGTAAATAAAAGAAAAAAAATAAAGATAAAAACGATAAAGAGAGGACCGGATAAGAGTCTGTATTCGTGGGCTGTCTGCCACGTTTTGTGCAAGGGGCGCCGGCCCGCCGACCGGCCCACCGACCGGCAGACCGACAGATCGGCAGACCCCGGCCTGGCAGTATGGATTTCCAGTTATGCCTAAGTATATTAGAGTGGGCCACCGTGTACGGGCGGCTTGGACGGCCGACCGGTAAGGCTTTGTTTCTAAACTATGGAGGCTTTAATAATTCATAGCGGCGAGGGCGCTTCTGCCGTGTCGAAACCCGTCCTCGAGTCCCTGCGTGCCGGGCCGGTCAGCTGACATCGTGATTCGGGAGGCGGGGTGAGAGCTGCGATGCGACGGACGGGTGTTATGGTGTGTGGGCCGGTGGTCCACTGTGACATAAACCATGGCGGAGGGTTGAAGCACCCGTCTTGGCGGTGTGTACGGCCAGTCCACTGTGACATAAACCGTGGCGGTGTGTACGGCCAGTCCACTGTGACATAAACCGTCGCGGTGTGTACGGCCAGTCGACTGTGACATAAACCGTGGCGGTGTGTACGGCCAGTCCACTGTGACATAAACCGTCGCGGTGTGTACGGCCAGTCCACTGTGACATAAACCGTCGCGGTGTGTACGGCCAGTCGACTGTGACATAAACCGTGGCGGTGTGTACGGCCAGTCCACTGTGACATAAACCGTGGCGGTGTGTACGGCCAGTCCACTGTGACATAACCGTCGCGGTGTGTACGGCCAGTCCACTGTGACATAAACCGTCGCGGTGTGTACGGCCAGTCCACTGTGACATAAACCGTCGCGGTGTGTACGGCCAGTCCATTGTGACATAAACCGTCGCGGTGTGTACGGCCAGTCCACTGTGACATAAACCGTGGCGGTGTGTACGGCCAGTCCACTGTGACAAACTAATGTGGATTCCTATGCTCCTATGAAGCATGCAAACATATTTATCCCTACGAGATCCAGTGCCCTTCGCAGATAATTGAATTGGTAGCCTCCCGCAAGGTGAACCTTCCATTTCCTTCGAAAAGTGTAGGGAGTTGCCTCCCACCAGATAACGATCCCACACAACAGTTATCGCCCACTCCTTGTGTTCTATCCCTTGGTCCACTTCGTGTGCTGCAAGGCCCGGTAATACCAACGCTTACTCTATTGGTGCCTGGAGGTAGCTGGAGTGGCTGTTGAGATTTAGGTGGTCCATGTTACTGGTTGGTTGGTTGTATATTCACGACGCTTTAACCACTGTTTAGTCGTATCGTGTCAATGGGAGAAGGAAGGGGGCTGAAGCCATGTCCCCGGGGGTAACTCTTTGCGAAGAAGGACATGGGATCTTTATCCTGCGACCACACAGACATGGCCACAGCGGGGCGCGAACCACCGATCCCCTGTTACTGACCTCTTTGACTGAATTCCGGACTGGTCAGTTTCAATACCTGTGCTGCGAAATATCATGTAACTAAGCTACCTATTCTGCCCAGTGTTATGTGTATATAATTTCTCACTTGCTATCATTGTTTAGTTGTAGAGATAATGTACAAGTTGGTTTCGTTATAATTTTAATTATAGCGTGTCGATGAAGTGAGTGCATGTACCTTATGCCACATTCTGTGTAGCACCCTATTGCACTGATATCGATTCCTAATGTGTTCCGTTTTTCTCCTCTTTGCAGTGTGTATTATACTTGTGGGCATTGAAAATCTTGTACCCTAACACGTTCTTCATGCTCCGAGGAAACCACGAATGTAGGCATCTTACAGAATATTTCACATTCAAACAGGAATGTAAGTATTACCCCCACACTGTGGATTTTTGTACTTTCTATTTTTTTAAACTGAGGTGAATTTTAAGTGTTCTATTGAACCAGCTCTCTAACAATGATGTTCGTTATGCTGATTGAGCGATATTTGCCTGCATGGCCAGCGATCAGGTGGTGATTCTAAGCTCAATCAGCCCATGTGTGCACAGAAATGTTGTTTCTCTGGTGTGTCTATATACACTTAGTCCGCTATTGTGTTATAAACATGACAGTGAAAAAAAGTATGTAAATTAATCCCCGTGATTGTTTAATCCGCCGCCTGGTGACGCCGCCGGTCCTCGTCAATTTGTGTTATATGCGTGCACGTACGGTGTAGGTTTCTGCTGTCCTCTGCCCATGGTGACTATTGCTAAAGGCGGTTTAAAGATCGTTAAAAGATCGAACTGCCCTCGTCCTGAAGTCGATCATGACGACTGAACGCGTCGTCATGGAGTCGTTGGTCGTTGGTGGGAGGCATGGTCTGTTGGTCTGTTCGTGTGCCTTGCCTGTCAGTGAGGAGCGGCGGCATGGTCTGTTGGTCTGTTCGTGTGCCTTGCCTGTCAGTGAGGAGGGGAGGCATGGTCTGTTGGTCTGTCCGTGTGCCTTGCCTGTCAGTGAGGAGGGGAGGCATGGTCTGTTGGTCTGTCCGTGTGCCTTGCCTGTCAGTGAGGAGCGGCGGCATGGTCTGTTGGTCAGTCCGTGTGCCTTGCCTGTCAGTGAGGAGCGGCGGCATGGTCTGTTGGTCAGTCCGTGTGCCTTGCCTGTCAGTGAGGAGCGGCGGCATGGTCTGTTGGTCAGTCCGTGTGCCTTGCCTGTCAGTGAGGAGCGGCGGCATGGTCTGTTGGTCAGTCCGTGTGCCTTGCCTGTCAGTGAGGAGCGGCGGCATGGTCTGTTGGTCAGTCCGTGTGCCTTGCCTGTCAGTGAGGAGCGGCGGCATGGTCTGTTGGTCGGTCCGTGTGCCTTGCCTGTCAGTGAGGAGCGGCGGCATGGTCTGTTGGTCAGTCCGTGTGCCTTGCCTGTCAGTGAGGAGGGGAAGCATGGTCTGTTGGTCTGTCCGTGTGCCTTGCCTGTCAGTGAGGGGACCTCGGGGCGTTGGGCTAACAATGTTCCAATGTGGACTGCCAAGGTCGGATCAGGTGGGGAAGGGGGGAGGAGCGGGGGGGGGGGGGGGTCCAGTCAGCTGTGTCCGTGAAGCCGGCTCATCTTCCGACTCCCTGACCGTTGAGCCGCCATTGGCCGCAGGTCACAGGACAAGGTCGCAGGGCAAGATCACAGGGCAAGGTCGCAGGGCAAGGTCGCAGGGCAAGGTAACAGGGCAAGGTCGCAGGGCAACGTCGCAGGGCAAGGTCGCAGACATAGGGCGACGCCCAGGTTAGACCAAGCGCAGTCTGTGAGGGGCCTCCTTTGTGACGTCACTGCTACTGGAAGGAAGGAACGGCTCCTTGTGACGTCACTCCTTAACGGAAGGGACTTACCATTGTGACGTCACTGCTTACTGGGAGGAAGGAACGGCTCCTTGTGACGTCACTCCTTCATGGAAGGGACTTCCCTTTGTGACGTCACTTACCGGTAGGAAGGGACGACCCTTTGTGACGTCACTCCTTAACGGCACGAAGGGACAGCTCTTGATGACGTCACTCCTTAACGGAAGGGACTTCCCTTTGTGACGTCACTCCTTACCGGAATGGGAGACAGCCCTATGTGACGTCACTTGCCGGAAGGAAGGGACGTTCCTTTGTGACGTCACTTCTCACCGGAAGGATGGGATGACCCTTTGTGACGTCACTCTTTAACGGACGGAAGGGACTGCACTTTGTGACGTCACTGCTAGCAGAATAGGAGGCAACCCTTTGTGACCTCACTTGTTACCGGAAAGAAGGGACAACCCTTTGACGTCACAAAGAGACAACGTTCGGGGATTTGCCGCCCTTCCCCCTGACGTGGCGGCGGCCTTGGTCTGAAAAGTGGGCCGCCTATTACGGGCACGGGGGGCCCGGCCGGGGCCGGAGGGCCGGGCAGCCGGGGGGCTTCCTGCTGTAGCTGTGTCTGTATCTGTGTCCGCGTGTATAGTGTGTCAGCGTATTATCAGGGCGGTCCTGGCGGCGAGCGGGAGGTCAGCGGGCTGCCGGCGCCACTGGCGGAGGCAGGTGTTTTCTTTAAGTCGCCGCTAATAACCGGGCTGGTGGCGCTTCCCCCCCCCCCCCCTCATCCTCCACCCCATCATCCCCACCGGCCGCTAGATGGCGATGGCGGTGTTGGTACAGGGAGCGCCCCCCAGCGGCTGGTCTGTCGGTGACGCGCGGTGACATTGAGTGAAGTCCGAAGGGAGGGAAACGACATCTGTGTCCGATCCTACGCCGCGAAAGGAGCAACTCCAAGACCTGTATAGCAGCCGGTCACCTCACCCTCCCTCCACCCCGCTAGAATGCATCACCATGGCAACGGCGACGTTGTACTGACATCTGCGCCCTTCGCAGGAGCGGAAGCTCAGCCTGTCGGAAGCCGCAGTGGCTGTCGGGAGTTGTGGCGGCGTCCTCGAATGAGTGACCTTCAAAGGTCAATTACAGCTGTCGTTCCGACCTTTCGGCTCTTTTGATGTTACCTTTAGAAAAGCGCAGTGGTACTCCCTTAATCAGACTATAACTAGAGTGGCGGCGGGTGGCAGTCGGGCGATCCGGGGTGGGGGGGGGGGGGGGGCGTTAGAAATTACTCACGTCAGTAGACATTAAGCGTGAGTGAGGTATGTATTTCAGTTGGTCCTTGATAGCGCTAACTGACGGGTCCTCGGTGCCGCTATGTTAAGGTGCCTTCACAGCGGTGGGCACCGAAGCCTATTGTTCGGGACAGGAACATTCGATTTTGAATTAAAATCTATACTGAACCGTAATGTCGGTTACCGTGCTGACGTGACACCCGACATTTAGGTCAGGTCTGCAAGTTTTCTTGTACTTGTATCAGTATATTTTCTCGTTCAAGTTCGAAACCCGAGACCAAAGCGGTTGTTGATGGAGAGAACTTGTAAAGGTAATGTTAAATGTATTAAGGTAGTGTTAGCGGAGTGAAGCTAGTGTCAGCGGTGTGAAGCTAGTGTTAGCAGTATGAATCTAGTGTCAGCGGTGTGAAACTAGTGTTAGCAGTACCAATCTAGTGTTAGCAGTACGAATCTAGTGTCAGCGGTGTAAAGCTAGTGTTAGCAGTATGAATCTAGTGTCAGCGGTGTGAAGCTAGTGTTAGCAGTATGAATCTAGTGTCAGCGGTGTGAAGCTAATGTTAGCAGTATGAATCTAGTGTCAGCGGTGTGAAGCTAGTGTTAGCAGTATGAATCTAGTGTCAGCGGTGTGAAGCTAGTGTTAGCAGTATGAATCTAGTGTCAGCGGTGTGAAGCTAGTGTTAGCAGTATGAATCTAGTGTCAGCGGTGTGAAGCTAGTGTTAGCAGTATGAATCTAGTGTCAGCGGTGTGAAGCTAGTGTTAGCAGTATGAATCTAGTGTCAGCGGTGTGAAGCTAGTGTTAGCAGTATGAATCTAGTGTCAGCGGTGTGAAGCTAGTGTTAGCAGTATGAATCTAGTGTCAGCGGTGTGAAGCTAGTGTTAGCAGTATGAATCTAGTGTCAGCGGTGTGAAGCTAGTGTTAGCAGTATGAAGCTAGTGTCAGCGGTGTGAAGCTAGTGTTAGCAGTACGAATCTAGTGTCACCGGTGTAAAGCTAGTGTTAGCAGTATGAATCTAGTGTCAGCGGTGTGAAGCTAGTGTTAGCAGTATGAATCTAGTGTCAGCGGTGTGAAGCTAATGGCACCTCCACTGAGGATGTGGGTGAGGCTGCCACTGTATTAACCTGTGAGGGATCGGTCTGAGTGGAGCGGGGGTGCGGCAGTGACAGGGTTGTGGTAATGGTGGCCTGGATCAATAGGTGTGGATCCTCTCTCTGTCTCTGTCTCTGAGCGCTCATCCAGGGCCAGCGGGTGCGCATAACCCCCCCCCCCCCCCGCGGGCCATACCTCACCCCTCCCTCCTCACCCCCACCCCATCTTCCACCCCCACCACACAATCGATGCGCTATATACACCTGTGTGTGTGTGTGTGCCGTACCGTTCGTCCGCTGACGCTCCCCCCGACTCAGCTGGAAGCGCTCGTTCGCAGACTATCGCTGCTAGGCGGAACCATCAAACGGCGCTAAACATGAGTGACAGCGGGTGGCCATGGTGACACCTGTTGCATGGCAATGTCTGCCTGCGTCTAACTCCCTCTAGGTGTCTCCCTCTATGGGGCTGGTGGCCCCTTCTCCGCCACGCTCAGCCCAGCGCAGCGCAGCGCAACGCAATGCAGCGCAACGCAGCGCAGCTCAGTGGGTGATGCACTGAGGCACTCTCTGCCTTCGACTCCGCTAGGGCTCCATGATATCTCTGTTGTCACATACGTCCTCAATGCATTTTCACACTCGCTCGCCAGGGCGGCACTGCGCAAATTGATAGGAAATACGCGTCGCGCATTTCTACAAGTTAGTACTGGGACCCAGCCTAAGCCTAATAACACATATAATCAGGTAATGAAAAGAAAGAGTTCAGTCACAATTATAACTTTTTCGAAAGGGTACAAGATGTTTTTTGCTGTATTAAATACACAAAGCTCGTTATTGTTATGTTTTATTCTTGAAAACTATGATGTTGCAAGAAATTACAGCTGATTTGACCCTTTTTCAAGAATCTTGAAATTGGCTCCCGGTCGACCGCAACGGTAAAACCTAGCTTGCGTAGCGCCACCGTGCGGGGAGGTTGGCACTGAAGTTGTTATCGACAAACCTGGGTTTGATCCTGGACCCCGCAAGTCAGTGAGAGATCGTTTCATATCATTTGTTTTCTACATTTTTTTGCGAGTGGGGGGGGGGGGGGGGGGCGGAGATCGTTTCGTCTGCAGAGCTAATTCATCGCTCACCGGTGTCTCCGTATAATGCCCCGACCGGTGTCCCGATGTAACGCCCCGACCAAGGCCCGGTGTCCCGATGTAACGCCCCGTCCACGGCTCGGTGTCCCGATGTAACGCCCCGACCAAGGCCCGGTGTCCCGATGTAACGGCCCGGTGCACCGGTGTCCCGATGTCACACCCCGACCACGGCCCGGTGTCCCGGTGTAGCGGTCTCCCGATGTAACGCCACGACCACAGTCCGGTGTCCCGGTGGAACGCCCCGACCACAGTCCGGTGTCCCGATGTAACGCCCCGACCACGGCCCGATGTAGCGGTGTCCCGATGTAACGCCCCGACCAAGGCCCGGTGTACCGGTGTCCCGATGTAACGCCCCGACCACAGCCCGGTGTCCCGGTGGAACGCCCCGACCACAGCCCGGTGTCCCGGTGGAACGCCCCGACCACAGTCCGGTGTACCGGTGTCCCGATGTAACGCCCCGACCATGCCCCGGTGTACCTCTCGGTGTGCCATGTGCCATGTGCGCTCACGTTTAGTTGAGCCCCAGGCGTGATACTGTCAGACTGTCACCGATAAGAAGTGGAGCCTACTGGCAAAAAAACCCCTCTATCAAACGTAACTATATTAGAAGCACGATCTCCCGCGTAATTCTGGTTACGTTCACAACAAAATGCTTCTGCACCGACTTGACATTCATCAGGGGCGAGAGGCTTTAGTGTTAGCAGCAGGCCTCTTGTTTGTGTTTCTTATGCATGACATGTGTTTTTTGTACATGACATGTGTTTTTGTGCATGACACATGCTTTGGCGAAGGTCATATTTTGCATGGACTAATGACTTGTTTCGGTTTTGCAGGTAAAATCAAGTACACGGAGCGAGTGTACGACTCCTGTATGGAGGCGTTTGACTGCCTCCCGCTAGCAGCTTTAATGAACCAGCAGTTCCTCTGTGTGCACGGCGGCCTCTCCCCGGAAATCCACACGTTAGATGACGTTAGAAAGGTGAGGTCGGGCCACAATCTGGTCACAAATCTGATCACAATTCGGCCACAATCTGGTCACAAATCTGGTCACAATCTGGTCACAAGTAACGATGACGTCACAGTAGCGATGTGCGTCTACTGTAAGTAACGATGACGTCACTGTACAATTGTGCGTCTACTGTAAGTAACGATGACGTCACAGTGCCGCTGTGCGTCTATGTAAATAACGTTGACGTCACAGTGCCGCTGAAGTTTCCTTTTGAAGAGCGTTGACATGACAGTGGCGGGTGTGTTCGCGGCATCCCCTCGGGTGTCGCCGTTACCTTGATAATTGAGTCCAGAGAGACGGCAGGAAATCTGAAACTCTCTCGACGGAAACCTGTGTAGAAATCCCTGTCGTCTCGTGTCGTATTTTTCACGTGCTACCACCGTTGCTATGACAACTGAGAGAGGGAGATATTTTATATGGGATGTTATGCCGGTGGGGACATGATTAACGTGATGTTAATGTGTATCTAAAGCGAGGGGTGTCCGTGTCTCCACTGACCGACTGCCAGACCCCGACTGACTGCCAGACTGACTGACTGCCAGACTGACTGACTACCAGACTGACTGACTGCCAAACTGACTGACTGACTGCCAGACTGACTGACTGCCAGACTGACTGACTGCCAGACTGACTGCCAGATTGACTGACTGCCAGACTGACTGACTGCCAGACTGACTGCCAGACTGACTGACTGCCAGACTGACTGACTGCCAGACTGACTGACTGCCAGACTGACTGACTGCCAGACTGACTGACTGCCAGACTGACTGACTGCCAGACTGACTGACTGCCAGACTGACTGACTGCCAGACTGACTGACTGCCGGACTGACTGCCAGACTGACTGACTGCCAGACTGACTGACTGCCAGACTGACTGACTGCCGGACTGACTGCCAGACTGACTGACTGCCAGACTGACTGACTGCCACACTGACTGACTGCCACACTGACTGACTGCCACACTGACTGACTGCCACACTGACTGACTGCCACACTGACTGACTGCCACACTGACTGACTGCCAGACTGACTGACTGCCAGACTGACTGACTGCCAGACTGACTGACTGCCTGCCAGACTGACTGACTGCCAGACTGACTGACTGCCAGACTGACTGACTGCCAGACTGACTGCCACACTGACTGCCACACTGACTGCCAGACTGACTGACTGCCAGATTGACTGCCAGATTGACTGCCAGACTGACTGCCAGACTGACTGCCAGACTGCCACACTGACTGACTGCCACACTGACTGACTGCCACACTGACTGACTGCCAGACTGACTGACTGCCAGACTGACTGACTGCCAGACTGACTGACTGCCAGACTGACTGACTGCCAGACTGACTGACTGCCAGACTGACTGACTGCCAGACTGACTGACTGCCAGACTGACTGACTGCCACACTGACTGCCACACTGACTGCCAGACTGACTGACTGCCAGATTGACTGCCAGATTGACTGCCAGACTGACTGCCAGACTGACTGCCAGACTGACTGCCAGACTGCCACACTGACTGACTGCCACACTGACTGACTGCCACACTGACTGACTGCCAGACTGACTGACTGCCAGACTGACTGACTGCCAGACTGACTGACTGCCAGACTGACTGACTGACTGACTGCCAGACTGACTGACTGTCAGAATGACTGCGAAACTGACTGCCAGACTGACTTACCCGAGAGTGGGGGATGGGGGCAGGGGGTCAGCGTGGGTGCGGTAGGGGAGACACCATGGTGAGTTTGGGGTGGGTGGTGGTAATAGGTTAGTAGGTAGGTTCCGTCTTACCAGAGAGTGGGGGATGGTGGGGGGGGAGGGTCAGCGTGGATGCGGTAGGGGAGACGGCACGTGTTGGGGTTGGGGTGGGTGGTGGTATTAGGGTAGGCCTACGTACAGAAGCGCTTGGCGGTAGTTCCCATAGCGTGCGGGAAACGTTTAGCGGTAGATGGACGTTAACTGGTTTGGGTAGGCGTGGGTCAAAGGTCGTGAGTCGAGGGTCATTGGTTGAAGGTCGTGGGTCGAAGGTCGTGGGACGGAGGTTGTGGGTCGAAGGTCATGTGAGGGGGTCTTGCCTGGTGCGACCTACGTGCCGGCTATCGGAATATGCCTGTGTATGGCCATTAATATGGAGGCTGACCAAAGCAAAGTCGAGCTGACCAAATAAACCTGAAGATGACCAAACTGAGCTGAAAATGACCAAACTCATCTGAACATGACTAAACTGATCGGTAAATGACCAAACCGATCGGTAAATGATCAAAGTGTTGTGGAAATGACAAAACTGATCTGAAAGTGACCAAACTGATCAGGAAATGACCGAACTGCACCGAAAATGGCTGGACGAATATGAAAACGACCAAAGTTACCATACCATGTCTGGAGAAATTGACAATATTCAGCTGAAAAGGACAAAATTAACCGGAAAATGACCAAATTAACCGGAAAATGACCAAATTACCTAAAATTGTCCACTCTGCGCTACACACGATTGAGACTAACGGGATTCTGGGACCATCATGCGAGCTACCTTGGACGATGGAGCTATGACCAAAGCGACCTGTGGAACTGCACACTAGCTCTGGGTTGGCTTGCCCTTGCACATCGCCTACCCTAACCTGACCTACTTACCCCCGCGGCAGGGGCGGCGGGAGAGTGGGGGTGGGGGGGGCACAAAGGCGGGACAGGGGGCTGTGGTGGTAGAAGGACTACTGGAGCGTATAGCTGGTAGTAATGGGACCTTAGGGATCGGGGGGGGGGCGGGCCGGGGGGGTGGAGGGGGGTTGACACCCTGGTCTATTTACCATGCCTGGATACGTCCGACAGAGGGAACGGGGAGATACGTCCGCCCCGAATTTTATGCCTTAGTGGCATATTGGCGACCCGCAGAGGTCGTTGAAACGCTGGAATGATTTCCACGAGACATTGCAATCCCTGCCTTGGTGCGCTACACACAGTTCGCGGGTCGGAGACTCCAGTAACCAGTGGTATTAAGTGGTAGTAACGCGATTGCCGGGCCAACGGACCTGGGGACAAGGGTTTAAAGTGGTTATAAGTACTGTGGCCCATACGGACAATTTCTTCGTGGACAAGACGGAATTTCAGCGCGGAGTCGCGTGAGAACCGATTTCAGCGCGGAGTCAACCATATTTCGGCGCGGAATCAACCAAATTTCGGCGCGGCGTTGAATGAGGCCAAATTTCAGCGCGGAGTCCACTAAATTTTAGCTCTTAGTCGACCAAATTTCAGCGCGGAGTCGCCTAAATTTCAGCGCGGAGTCCACTAAATTTTAGCTCTTAGTCGACCAAATTTCAGCGCGGAGTCGCCTAAATTTCAGCGCGGAGTCGACTAAATTTCAGCGCGGAGTCGACCTAATTTCAGCGCGGAGTCGCCTAAATTTCAGCGCGGAGTCGACTAAATTTCAGCGCGGAGTCGACTAAATTTCAGCGCGGAGTCGCCTAAATTTCAGCAGGAAATTTAAACGAGTCCGCGCTGAAATTGGGACGACTCCGCGCTGAAATTTGGTCGACTCCGCGCAGAAATTGTCCCTATGGGCCACAGTACAAGATCGGCTAGTGGCGCCTCAGCTTGGCATCGCCATGAACACCCCGCTCTGACCACTCCACGCAGCCCCGTGACGATGTGGCACCGGTAATTAGCGGGGAGTGGCATTCGCAAGACGTTGGGTTTGGAGGAAACGATCGTTTGTGGGGGTGCGGAAGGTGGTGGGCATTCATTCCCCCGTTCCGCCTACCCCCCCCCCCCCCCCCCTCCTATCCTTATATTGCACCGGCCTCAGCCATGGGTCTGTGGTGACCACATGGCCACATTACGCACGGCCATTATTTCAGGAATTTGGTAATGCCCCCCTCCCCCTGTCCCTCCTGCTCCCCTTCTTCCTTCTACTATTAATAATCCGTTCTTTGCCTTCCATACGGCCGTTATGTCAGCCCGACCCCCCCACCTACCCTTCACCCCCCCCGACCCCCCGACCCCCCCACCTACTCTTCACCGACCCCCACCCCCACCCATCTACACTCCACCCCCACCCCCTGCCCTCAGCTACACCGTCACTTGGCGGGTTTGACACCTGCGCTGTGCCGCTAATCACCACCGCGGTGCGTCACGTGCCCGTCACGTGCCCCGCCTGGTACTGCTCACTCCCGTCACGTGTCGCCGGGAGGTGCCGGGGGCGGGGAGGGGGGGGGGCGTGGAGTTCACACGGCGCCAGCACCCCCACCCCCACGGCGCCCGAGTCACGTGCTGAGCCTTATCTCGGTGGGTGGCCCCCTGGAAGGATGAGGGGGCAGATGCCTCCGTCGCGCGCGGCCTCAGTCGCCTGTCACTCTCGTCACTCACTCACAGAGCTCTTACTTCTAGACAACTAGCTAATGGCCGACACAAACTGGCCCCTCGAAGCGCTGCCGTTCGTCCACCTATCGAGCTGGCACGAGGACGGTTCTGGCGCGCCTTGCTGGCGGGTTGGGGGTATGTTGCCGGGTCCCGGCTGCTGGGTGAGCGGCGGACAACGGGGCGGGTGGGTGGCTGGGTGGAGACAGAGACGGAGACAGCTGTTGTGCTCCTGGGCCACTCAGGTGGAGAGGAAATGAGCGGTGTTCTCCTTGACAGTGACGTGTCGATGGCAGCCTCCTTGATAACCGATACATGTGAGGCTTCTCGGTGACATCTTCCTCGCCATGACATCTGTCTCACCATGACACTTGTCTCGCCATAACATCTGCCTCGCCATGACATCTGCCTCGCCATGACATCTGTCTCGCCATGACATGTCTCGCCATGACATCTGCCTCGCCATGACATCTGTCTCGCCATGACATGTCTCGCCATGACATCTGCCTCGCCATGACATCTGCCTCGCCATGACATCTGCCTCGCCCATGACATCTGTCTCGCCCATGACATCTGTCTTGCCATGACAGCTGTCTCGCCATGACAGCTGTCTCGCCATGACAGCTGTCTCGCCATGACAGCTGTCTCGCCATGACATCTGTCTTGCCATGACATCTGCCTCGCCATGAAATCTTCTTCGCCTTGACATGTCTCGCCATGACATGTGCCTCGCCATAACATCTGTCTCGCCATGAAAGCTTCTTCCCCATGACATCTGTCTCGCCATGACATCTGTCTCGCCATGACATCTGTCTCGCCATGACATGTGCCTCGCCATGACATGTGCCTCGCCATGACATGTGCCTCGCCATGACATGTGCCTCGCCATGACATCTGTCTCGCCTTGACATTTCTCTCGCCATGACATCTGTCTCACCATGACACTTGTCTCGCCATGACATCTGCCTCGCCATGACATCTGTCTCGCCATGACATGTCTCGCCATGACATGTGCCTCGCCATGACATCTGTCTCGCCATGACATGTCTCGCCATGACATCTGCCTCGCCATGACATCTGCCTCGCCATGACATCTGCCTCGCCCATGACATCTGTCTCGCCCATGACATCTGTCTTGCCATGACAGCTGTCTCGCCATGACAGCTGTCTCGCCATGACAGCTGTCTCGCCATGACAGCTGTCTCGCCATGACATCTGTCTTGCCATGACATCTGCCTCGCCATGAAATCTTCTTCGCCTTGACATGTCTCGCCATGACATGTGCCTCGCCATAACATCTGTCTCGCCATGAAAGCTTCTTCCCCATGACATCTGTCTCGCCATGACATCTGTCTCGCCATGACATGTGCCTCGCCATGACATGTGCCTCGCCATGACATGTGCCTCGCCATGACATGTGCCTCGCCATGACATGTGCCTCGCCATGACATCTGTCTCGCCATGACATGTGCCTCGCCATGACATGTGCCTCGCCATGACATCTGTCTCGCCTTGACATTTCTCTCGCCATGACATCTGTCTTGCCATGACAGCTATTTCTTGTTGACTACGTCTCCTCGAAAACAGACTGCTCGGTGTCACACTTCTCGGTCACATATTTTTTGTAACAAAAAACGTATCGATGACACTCCTCGGGGACCATTCTCGATGACACTCCTCGGGGACCATTCTCGATGACACTCCTCGGGGACCATTCTCGATGACACTCCTCGGGGACCATTCTCGATGACACTCCTCGGAGACCATTCTCGATGACACTCCTCGGGGACCATACTCGATGACACTCCTCGGGGACCATTCTCGATGACACTCCTCGGGGACCATTCTCGATGACACTCCTCGGGGACCATTCTCGATGACACTCCTCGGAGACCATTCTCGATGACACTCCTCGGGGACCATTCTCGATGACACTCCTCGGGGACCATTCTCGATGACACTCCTCGGGGACCATTCTCGATGACACTCCTCGGGGACCATTCTCGATGACACTCCTCGGGGACCATTCTCGATGACACTCCTCGGGGACCATTCTCGATGACACTCCTCGGGGACCATTCTCGATGACACTCCTCGGAGACCATTCTCGATGACACTCCTCGGTGACCATTCTCCATGACAAACGTCGTCGCCGGTTTAACTAAGAGAAGAAATACATGTATGTTTTTCCGACATAAAATTGACGTACAGAATATTCGTTCAGGCTTACCGTTGCTGCTCAATAGAAGGTGACTACGTGAACTAAACTCCTTCTGGGTAAACGGATGTGATGAATCCTGTTTATGTGGAACTTGAATTAAGATCTTCTTCTACGCTTTGTCGGTGCAGTTGAGTCATTGAACTAATTCCTGAATGCACATGTTTGAACATGACTGGCGATGTAATGTTAACTCAGTGACTTGGCTTTTCACCATTGACCTGTAACCTATTTTTTACCTACATCATTAGTTTAGCCGGCTACAAGGTTTAGTCGGGTAAAATCGCCCATCATTTACGTGGTAACTATACAATGTCAAACGTTATGCGTTGATGTGTCAGTAATGTTGCCATGTTTCTGTTGCTGTGACGCTGTTGCCATGTATATGTTGCCTTGACGCTGTTGCCTTGTGTCTGTTGCCATGTGTCTGTTGCCATGTCTCTGTTGCTATAACGCTGTTGCCATGACATATGTTGACCTGTTGTGCTTTGATCTCGCAGTTGGACAGATTCAAAGAGCCCCCCGCATTCGGACCGATGTGTGACTTGTTATGGTCAGACCCTCTGGAAGACTTCGGAAACGAGAAGACCACAGAACATTTCACCCACAATAGCGTTAGAGGTTGCTCATATTTCTACAGGTAAGTTTGAGTGTCGACAGTCGTGGGTAAGGCCGTCTGGGTCCTGGGGGCCTCCCTGGTGTAGTGGTTAGTGCACTAGACCGCAGGTCTATAAGTCCTGGAGTCTCCCTTGTGTAGTGGTCAACGCACTACACCGCAGATCAATAGGTCCTTGGGGCCTCCCTGGTGTATTGGTTAGCGCACTAGACCGCAGATCAATAGGTCCTGGCGGCCTCCCTGGTGTAGCGGTTAGCGCACTAGACCGTAGATCAAGAGGTCCTGGGGGTCTCCCTGGTGTATTGGTTAGCGCACTAGACCGCAGATCAATAGGTCCTAGGGGCCTCCCTGCTGTAGTGGTTAGCGCACTAGACCGCAGATCAATAGGTCCTGGGGGCCTCCCTGGTGTATTGGTTAGCGCACTAGACCGCAGATCAATAGGTCCTGGGGGCCTCCCTGGTGTAGTGGTTAGCGCACTACACCGTAGATCAAGAGGTCCTGGGGGTCTCCCTGGTGTATTGGTTAGCGCACTAGACCGCAGATCAATAGGTCCTGAGGGCCTCCCTGATGTAGCGGTTAGCGCACTAGACCGTAGATCAAGAGGTCCTGGGGGTCTCCCTGGTGTATTGGTTAGCGCACTAGACCGCAGATCAATAGGTCATGAGGGCCTCCCTGGTGTAGTGGTTAGCGCACTAGACCGCAGATCAATAGGTCCTGGGGGCCTTCCTGGTATAGTGGTTAGCGCACTAGTCCGCAGATCAATAGGTCCTGGGGGCCTCCCTGGTGTAGTGGTTAGCGCACTAGACGGCAGATCAATAGGTCCTGGTGGTCTCCCTGGTGTAGTGGTTAGCGCACTGGACCACAGATCGACAGGTCCTGAGGGCCTCCCTGATGTAGCGGTTAGCGCACTAGACCGTAGATCAAGAGGTCCTTGGGGTCTCCCTGGTGTAGTGGTTAGCACACTAGACCGCAGATCAATAGGTCCTGGGGGCCTCCCTGGTGTAGTGGTTAGCGCACTAGACCGCAGATCAATAGTCATGAGGGCCTCCCTGGTGTAGTGGTTAGCGCACTAGACGGCAGATCAATAGGTCCTGGGGGCCTCCCTGGTGTAGTGGTTAGCGCACTAGACCGCAGATCAATAGGTCCTGGGGGCCTCCCTGGTGTAGAGGTTAGCGCACTAGACCACAGATCAATAGGTCCTGGGGGCCTCCCTGGTGTAGTGGTTAGCGCACTAGACGGCAGATCAATAGGTCCTGGGGGCCTCCCTGGTGTAGTGGTTAGCGCACTAGACCGCAGATCAATAGGTCCTGAGAGCCTCCCTGGTGTAGTGGTTAGCGCACTAGACCGCAGATCGACAAGTCCTGAGGGCCTCCCTGGTGTAGCGGTTAGCGCACTAGACCGTAGATCAAGAGGTCCTGGGGATCTCCCTGGTGTATTGGTTAGCGCACTAGACCGCAGATCAATAGGTCCTGGGGGCCTCCCTGGTGTAGTGGTTAGTGCACTAGACCGCAGATCAATAGGTCCTGGGGGCCTCCCTGGTATAGTGGTTAGCGCATTAGTCCGCAGATCAAGAGGTCCTGGGGGTCTCCCTGGTGTAGTGGTTAGCGCACTAGACCGCAGATCAATAGGTCCTGGGGGCCTCCCTGGTGTAGTGGTTAGCGCACTAGACCGCAGATCAATAGGTCCTGGGGGTCCGCCTGGTGTAGTGGTTAGTGCACTAGTCCGCAGATCAATAGGTCATGGGGGCCTCCTTGGTGTAGTGGTTAGCGCACTAGACCGCAGATCAATAGGTCCTGGGGGCCTGCCTGGTGTAGTGGTTAGCGCACTAGACCGCAGATCAATAGGTCCTGGGGGTCCGCCTGGTGTAGTGGTTAGTGCACTAGTCCGCAGATCAATAGGTCATGGGGGCCTCCTTGGTGTAGTGGTTAGCGCACTAGACCGCAGATCAATAGGTCCTGGGGGCCTGCCTGGTGTAGTGGTTAGCGCACTAGTCCGCAGATTAATAGGTCCTGATGGTCTGCCTAGTGTATAGATTAATGGTTCATCTTACCTTTAGTTCATGCCCATATATATATGTTTTGTACCTGTATGCATGGCGCTAAATGACATAGACTAGTTAATTCAATAGATATTAGACAACTAAGGGCGGGTAGGTGACCGCCCTTCCAGACATGACCCCCGCGCCTTTTTCCATATCCCTTGGAATGCTCTGTTCCTCTGTGTTGATAACTGTTTGTCGTTATATTCCAGCTATGCAGCATGTTGTGATTTCTTGCAACAGAACAACTTACTATCAATAATCCGAGCACACGAAGCACAGGACGCAGGGTGAGTGGACAGAGCTGCGACCCAACATGATATCTCGTGGTCCCCTAATCATGCACGAATGCTACGGCTGTAAGAAATGGCCATGGCAGTGTTTTTGTCCACGCAGTCAGATGATGGAAGCCAACGTTACTCAGCATGTCCTCTGCTTGCAATATCTGACTGATGAAACAATTTTTCCGCATTGATCCACCTATGTTACGATTTGAGGAACTGGCGCTTCCAGTATTGCGTCAAATGCAATTAGCCATATTGTGACATGTAAATGTAGTACATGGTTACTTTAAGGTATAAGACCATGGAAATTGTTTTCTATGTTGTTTTCATGTTTCAATTGTGATCACGATTAAATTCAATGTAATCGTAATCGATTACTTACATATTTTTTGTAATCTATTACCTTCATCTTTCTTGTAATCTATTACTTTCATATTTCTTGTAATCGATTACTTTCATATTTCTTGTCATCGTAATCATGATATTTTCAAGTAATCGTAATCGATCACATTAACAGTGTAATCACCGGATGTTTGAAATGTACCAGTTTGATAATCCGTTGTCTGTAGAGAGCCCATTATAGCTTGACGTTAAGAAACTAGGGCATAAGGAAGCGAATTCCACTAAAGCTGTTGCAAGACGGAGACGAAATTTTGAATGAGCAACTTGAAATTCATGTTGATATTAATATGAATGTTATTGAAAGTTATTCACCATGAATATTGTTTTTGACGTTTTTTGAGCTTGGTTTTCCGTCTTTTCTATTCCAGATACCGAATGTATAGGAAGAGTCAAACAACGGGATTTCCATCTCTAATTACGATATTCTCAGCACCAAACTACTTGGATGTATATAATAACAAAGGTAAAAGGTTCTAATCCGCTGTATGGCCGTTTTGTAACCACGGTATAACCACGGTATAACCACTGTATCGCCCTTAACTCACCCTGCTGTATCACCGAATAATATCATTACAGTGTCCCACACTTCATCACCACCCTTTAACCATTGTATCACCACAGCCCCACGATGACAAAGTCATGACCATGGCACCACTGTCACACAGTCCACTCAATTACCACTGAATCAGAGACCCGTCCAATAGTCTCTGATCTAACGACACCCATCGTTCTGAGAGTCCCGCATCTCCGCAGGCCTTGGCACAGTGTAGCCTTAATGTCCACAAGGATGGCCTAAAACATTCCCGCTCGGGGCTCCGAGAGACAGTCAGGCACGGAAACAGGCCAGCCACCCAGCCACTCGGTCAGTCAGTCTGTGAGTGAGTCGATCGCAGGTCGACCGCTGGTCGTACATAATTGATGAGCGGCTTGACGGGCCCGGTGCCCCCTAGCGTACCCACCTTCAGTATAAGCAATGCGGTTGGCGGTGTCTGAGACGGGGACAGAGGCGATCCACATCGGCCTAGGTGGCGGTGGCGGGAGTCCCCGTCCCCCCCTCTCCCCTCCCCCCGCGAGTCACGTGGTGTGCGCCACCGCGAGAGTGGCCACCACGAGATTGGTATTTCGCGGCCACGCTTACTCGGATCCCAGTAGAAGGCACCTGCCGGTGACGTCGCAGACTGTCATCCGGGGCTCTGCGGCTTGCTGTGTGTCAAGGTCGCGTCCTTGTGGTGGTTGGCGCCCAGAGCTTTGTGGCGTGAGCTCCGGGCTCAGGCCCAAGCTCAGGCTCAGGCCCAGGCCCAGGGTCAGGCCCAGGCTCAGGCTCAGACCCAGACTCAGGCCCAAGCTCAGGCTGGCTCAGGCTGGCTCAGGCTTAGGCTCAGGCTCGGGCTCAGGCTCAGGCTCAGGCTCGGGCTCAGGCCCAGGCTCAGACCCAGGCTCAGGCTCGGGCTCAGACCCAGACTCAGGCTCAGGCCCAGACTCAGGCCCAGGTTCAGGCTCAGGATCAGGCCCAGGCTCAGGCTCAGGCCCAGGCTCAGGCCCAGGCCCAGGCTCAGGCTCAGGGTCAGGCTCAGGCTCAGGCTTGCTCAGGCCAGGCTCAGGCTTGCTCAGGCTCGGGCTCAGGCTCAGGCTCAGATCCAGGCTCAGGCTCGGGATCATGCTTGCTCAGGCTCAGGCTCAGACCCAGGCTCAGACTCGGGCTCAGACCTAGGCTCAGGCTCAGGCTCAGGCCCAGGCTCGGGCTCAGGCCCAGGCCCAGGCCCAGGCTCAGGCCCCGGCCCAGGCTCAGGCCCAGGCCCAGGCCCAGGCTCAGGCTCAGGCTCAGGCCCAGGCCCAGGCTCAGGTCCAGGCTCAGGCCCAGGCTGGCTCAGGCTGGCTCAGGCCAGGCTCAGGCCAGGCTCAGGCCAGGCTCAGGCTCGGGCTCGCGCTCGGGCTCGGGCTCAGACCCATGCTGGCTCCGGCTGGCTCAGGCCAGGCTCAGGCTCGGGCTCGGGCTCAGACCTAGGCTCAGACCTAGGCTCAGGCTCAGGCTCAGGCTCAGGCCCAGGCCCCGGCTCAGGCCCAGGCCCAGACTCAGGCTCAGACTCAGGCCCAGACTCAGGCTCAGACTCAGGCCCAGGCTCAGGCCCAGGCTGGCTCAGGCTGGCTCAGGCCAGGCTCAGGCTCGGGCTCGCGCTCGGGCTCGGGCTCAGACCCAGGCTGGCTCCGGCTGGCTCAGGCCGGGCTCGGGCTCAGGCCCAGGCCCAGGCCCAGGCCCAGGCCCAGGCTCAGGCTCAGGCCCAGGCCCAGGCCCAGGCCTAGGCCTAGGCCCAGGCCCAGGCTCAGGCCCAGGCCCAGGCTCAGGCCCAGGCCCAGGCTCAGGCCCAGGCCCAGGCTCAGGCCCAGGCCCAGGCTCAGGCTCAGGCTCAGGCTCAGGCTTGCTCAGGCCAGGCTCAGGCTTGCTCAGGCTCAGGCTCAGATCCAGGCTCAGGCTCGGGATCATGCTTGCTCAGGCTCAGGCTCAGACCCAGGCTCAGACTCGGGCTCAGACCTAGGCTCAGGCTCAGGCTCAGGCCCAGGCTCGGGCTCAGGCCCAGGCCCAGGCCCAGGCTCAGGCTCAGGCCCCGGCCCAGGCTCAGGCCCAGGCCCAGGCCCAGGCCCAGGCTCAGGCTCAGGCTCAGGCCCAGGCCCAGGCTCAGGTCCAGGCTCAGGCCCAGGCTGGCTCAGGCTGGCTCAGGCCAGGCTCAGGCCAGGCTCAGGCCAGGCTCAGGCTCGGGCTCGCGCTCGGGCTCGGGCTCAGACCCATGCTGGCTCCGGCTGGCTCAGGCCAGGCTCAGGCTCGGGCTCGGGCTCAGACCTAGGCTCAGACCTAGGCTCAGGCTCAGGCTCAGGCTCAGGCCCAGGCCCCGGCTCAGGCCCAGGCCCAGACTCAGGCTCAGACTCAGGCCCAGACTCAGGCTCAGACTCAGGCCCAGGCTCAGGCCCAGGCTGGCTCAGGCTGGCTCAGGCCAGGCTCAGGCTCGGGCTCGCGCTCGGGCTCGGGCTCAGACCCAGGCTGGCTCCGGCTGGCTCAGGCCGGGCTCGGGCTCAGGCCCAGGCCCAGGCCCAGGCCCAGGCCCAGGCCCAGGCTCAGGCTCAGGCCCAGGCCCAGGCCCAGGCCTAGGCCTAGGCCCAGGCCCAGGCCCAGGCTCAGGCCCAGGCCCAGGCTCAGGCCCAGGCCCAGGCTCAGGCCCAGGCCCAGGCTCAGGCCCAGGCCCAGGCTCAGGCTCAGGCTCAGGCTCAGGCTTGCTCAGGCCAGGCTCAGGCTTGCTCAGGCTCAGATCCAGGCTCAGGCTCGGGATCATGCTTGCTCAGGCTCAGGCTCAGACCCAGGCTCAGACTCGGGCTCAGACCTAGGCTCAGGCTCGGGCTCAGACCTAGGCTCAGGCTCAGGCTCAGGCTCAGGCCCAGGCTCGGGCTCAGGCCCAGGCTCAGGCCCCGGCCCAGGCTCAGGCCCAGGCCCAGGCCCAGGCTCAGGCTCAGGCCCAGGCCCAGGCCCAGACTCAGGCCCAGGCTCAGGCTCAGGCTCAGGCCCAGGCTGGCTCAGGCTGGCTCAGGCCAGGCTCAGGCCAGGCTCAGGCTCGGGCTCGCGCTCGGGCTCGGGCTCAGACCCAGGCTGGCTCCGGCTGGCTCAGGCCAGGCTCAGGCTCGGGCTCGGGCTCAGACCTAGGCTCAGGCTCAGGCCCAGGCCCAGGCCCAGGCTCAGGCTCAGGCTCAGGCCCAGGCCCCGGCTCAGGCTCAGGCCCAGGCCCAGGCCCAGGCTCAGGCCCAGGCCCAGGCTCAGGCCCAGGCCCAGGCTCAGGGTCAGGCTCAGGCTCAGGCTCAGGCTTGCTCAGGCCAGGCTCAGGCTTGCTCAGGCTCGGGCTCAGGCTCAGATCCAGGCTCAGGCTCGGGATCATGCTTGCTCAGGCTCAGGCTCAGACCCAGGCACAGACTCGGGCTCAGACCTAGGCTCAGGCTCGGGCTCAGACCTAGGCTCAGGCTCAGGCTCAGGCCCAGGCTCGGGCTCAGGCCCAGGGTCAGGCTCAGGCCCCGGCCCAGGCTCAGGCCCAGGCCCAGGCCCAGGCTCAGGCTCAGGCCCAGGCCCAGACTCAGGCCCAGGCTCAGGCCCAGGCTCAGGCCCAGGCTGGCTCAGGCTGGCTCAGGCCAGGCTCAGGCCAGGCTCAGGCCAGGCTCAGGCCAGGCTCAGGCCAGGCTCAGGCTCGCGCTCGGGCTCAGGCTCAGACCCAGGCTGGCTCCGGCTGGCTCAGGCCAGGCTCAGGCTCGGGCTCGGGCTCAGACCTAGGCTCAGGCTCAGACCTAGGCTCAGGCTCAGGCCCAGGCCCAGGCTCAGGCTCAGGCTCAGGCTCAGGCTCAGGCCCAGGCCCAGGCTCAGGCCCAGGCCCAGGCCCAGGCCCAGGCCCAGGCCCAGACTCAGGCCCAGACTCAGGCCCAGACTCAGGCTCAGACTCAGGCCCAGGCTCAGGCCCAGGCTGGCTCAGGCTGGCTCAGGCCAGGCTCAGGCCAGGCTCAGGCTCGGGCTCGGGCTCGCGCTCGGGCTCGGGCTCAGACCCAGGCTGGCTCCGGCTGGCTCAGGCCAGGCTCGGGCTCGGGCTCAGACCTAGGCTCGGGCTCAGGCTCAGGCTCAGGCCCAGGCCCAGGCTCAGGCCCAGGCTCAGGCCCAGGCTCAGGCCCAGGCTCAGGCCCAGGCTCAGGCCCAGGCCCAGGCTCAGGCTCAGGCCCAGGCTCAGGCTCAGACTCAGGCTCAGGCTCAGGCTCAGGCTCAGGCCCAGGCTCAGGCTCAGGCTCTGGCTCTGGCTCAGGCTCAGGCTCAGGCCCAGGCTCAGGCCCCTTCGGCCCTTCCGTAGAAATAGACAAACGTCCCATATCCTTCTTCGACAAGGGTAATGGGTTGCATCGCATCCCGGTTCGTCGCCCCGCCCTGTTGTATGTCCATCGTCGTCCCTCCTATCTTAATGAAAGTGGCGGCTTAAATGACAATGATTAATGACATAGACCCGTTAATTCAGTGGATATTAAACCAATAAAGGCGGGAAACTGACCGCCCTTTTAGACAGGACTCCTGCGCCTTCTCCTAGTTCCGTTTGATAATTCGTCAGGTCGGCAGGCTACACACTACCCGGTTTAACCCAGTCTGTCTAACATTAATACGCTACGCGATACTTCCCTTACGCGATTGGTATCAAACTAGTTACTTCCGCATGCAAGGCTTGCCCCCCCCCCCCCTCTTTACCCCAGTCCCTGTCCATAATATATGTATGTATATATAGCTCTTTAGACGTAAACTTGTGGTTTACGAGGTAAAGGAAGAAAGAGAGAACGTTCAGAAAGGTTAACCCGGATTGAGACCAAAGGTCACGGACTTCCGGAATACCGACATTGATATTAATGATTGATTGTAGGGCGGCATGTCTAACATACGAACTTCAAAAATATATATATTTATATCTGTTTATTTTTATATTTTTAAACATAAGATAATGAATGAGAAAAAGCACGTGTGCAGTGCTAGTCTGAAACGAGTATGCTGTTTGTACATTTCTACCCCCCTTTTGTCCGTTACAGCTGCCATTTTGAAATACGAGAACAATGTGATGAACATCAGGCAGTTTAACTGCTCTCCGCACCCGTACTGGTTGCCAAACTTCATGGATGTCTTCACGTGGTCGCTGCCCTTCGTCGGCGAGAAAGGTCAGTGGCTGGTTCACCCAGGGGTCAGTCGTTGGTTGACACAGCGGTCAGTGCCTGGTTCACGCAGGGGTCAGTGGCTGGTTGACCCAGGGGTCAGTGCCTAGTTGACCCAGGGGTCAGTGCCTGGTTGACCGAGGGGTCAGTGGCTGGTTGACCCAGGGGTCAATCCCTGGTTGACCCAGGGGTCAGTGCCTGGTTGACCCAGGGGTCAATCCCTGGTTGATCCAGGGGTCAATTCCTGGTTGACCCAGGGGTCAGTGCCTAGTTGACCCAGGAGTTAGTGCCTGGTTGACCCAGGGGTCAGTCGTTGGTTGACCCAGGGATCAGTGCCTGGTTGACCCAGGGGTCAGTCGTTGGTTGACCCAGGGGTCAGTGCCTGGTTGACCCAGGGGTCAGTGCCTGGTTGACCCAGGGGTCAATCCCTGGTTGACCCAGGGGTCAATCCCTGGTTGACCCAGGGGTCAGTGCCTAGTTGACCCAGGAGTCAGTGCCTAGTTGACCCAGGGGTCAGTGCCTAGTTGACCCAGGGGTCACTGCCTGGTTGACCCAGGGGTCAATCCCTGGTTGGCCCAGGGGTCAGTGCCTAGTTGACCCAGGGGTCAATCCCTGGTTAACCCAGGGGTCAGTGCCTAGTTGACCCAGGAGTCAGTGCCTGGTTAACCGAGGGGTCAGTCGTTGGTTGACCCAGGGGTCAGTGCCTGGTTGACTCGGGGGTCCTTTAGCACGTGGTGTAGTAGATAGCGTTTTTGACTATTGTGGAGTGCCCTCTTCTTTGTAAGCCCTAGCGGCCGGTGCGTGGTTCGAATCCCGCCTGTGCAAATATCTTTTGTGCAGGATACAGATCCCCTGTCTTCCTTCGCAAACAATGGTAGAGGCGTTACGCCCCGGGACATGGGTCCTCTCTGCCTTAGCCCTTCCCATCTGTCGCGATATGACCTGCAGCGGGTGAAGCTTCATACAATACGTAAAATCGAGCAACCACACAAGTAAACAACCCCCCCCCCCCTCCCTCCCACCCCAGGTGACGTTCTTGTTGTACGCCAGTGAACACATTTCATTGTGCAGTGTGGTCGGGAACACGTATAGCACAGTACACTGTGGCGACGCGAGATGTCGCGGCACAAGTCGCGACACGATGTGACCCAACGGCGTGGCTGTACATGGAGCATTGTGTTGGGGATAAAACTCCAGACTAGCTTACTCAATGAGCGCTCATATATCTAGTGGAAAGACAGGGGCCGCTATTCTCTCGCGACGCAAAACTGGAATCTGTTAATGGCTCGACGCTCGAGACAGGGTTTTTTTTGTTCTGCGGATGAAAGGCGTACTCAGACAGGTGATCTGTGGCGGTGGGAGCCGTCGCGGTGGCTGGGTGGGTAGCGTGATATGTGGGCGGCGTGCTCGGTATAAATCACTCCATACTGTCATGGCTATTTTGTGAAGCATGTCGACCCCCCTCCCCCCTCCCCCCTCCCCGCACCTCGCTCATTATTGAGGGGATCTTCATTTTCTCCAACGTGTATTGTACGTTAGAGGCTGTTTACGGCCCTCCGACCTTTCATATCTTAAGTTTTGTATGAAAGCTTATTTTAATGTAGTCACCATTATGGCGTCTTGCCATATCCGCCATCTGACTACTCGGCACTGGTGTACTTGGGGGTCGTTGCGACAGCTCAGTGGGCTAGATCGCTCGCATTGAGTGTTCTGGCCACATGAGAGCCTAACGGCGCGTGGATCGGTGGTTCGCGCCTCGCTATGGCCATGTCTGTGTGGTCGCAGGATAAAAATTCCGTCATTCTTGGCAAAGATTAAGGGGTTTCCGTCGGGGACATGGCTCCACTCTCCCTTCCTCCTCCCATTAAGGCCATATGACCAAAGTGTAAGCGTCCTGAAAATACAACCATCCAACTGGTATACTTGCGCTGTAGCCCTGACACCCCCCCCCCCCCCCCACTTCCCCCTTCCCTTGCGTTATCTTTCAGTGACAGGGTACAGGGACTGGGGCATGTCGGGGGTCGGCCCGACGGGGTACAGGGACTGGGGCATGTCGGGGGTCGGCCCGACAGGCTACAGGGACTGGGGCATTTCGGGGGTCGGCCCGACCGGGTACAGGGACTGGGGCATGTCGGGGGTCGGCCCGACGGGGTACAGGGACTGGGGCATGTCGGGGGTCGGCCCGACAGGCTACAGGGACTGGGGCATTTCGGGGGTCGGCCCGACCGGGTACAGGGACTGGGGCATGTCGGAGGTCGACCCGACAGCTCAGTGGGCTAGATCGCTCGCCTTAAGCGTTCTGGCCACATGTGAGCCTAACGGCACGTAGCCCTGATACATGGCGGCTCATACGCGCTGGTACCCGACGCGCGAGAGAGCCATGAAGTGCACCCCACATGAGGCCAGGAATTGGTGGGGGTGTTTGTGCATCGTGTAGGCTTTTGCCCTTATCAATAAATCGTCTACCTTCCAAAGTAATAAAAGGTAACTCCACAATTGTTGAACTTTTCTTTCGTTGTCTTATATTCGCTGGGCGGATTTAAAAAAAGTGTCATTACTGCAATAAACAACACACATTTTTCTCGACACTCGCTCCGCCATTTTGGCTTATCTTCCGTTGCGAGATTCTCAAAGTGGCGGAGCGAGTTTGCGTAAACTTGCTATTTAGTGCATGTATAAAAGGCCGACATTGAATATGAAGCCACGAAAGAAAAGTTTAACACTTGTGGAATTACTTTTCATCACTTTTGGTGGTAGGCTATTTAGTGATAGAGGCAAATAGCTACATGATGCACATGCGCCCCCACCAATTCCAATTCTGTATGAGAGTCATGTATCAGGGCTAAACGGCACGTGGATCGGTCGTTCGGGGTCCGCTGTGGCCATGTCTGTTTGGTCGCAGGATAAAGATCCCCTGTCCTTCTTCGCAAAGAGTTAGGGGTTACCCCGGGGGACATGGCTCCACTCTTCCTTCCCTCTCCCATTGACTCGATATGACAAAAGGTTGTCCAAAACGTCCTGAATATACAACCAACCAATCTAGGGCGTGTCTGTAT
>OZ025251.1:272540-395466 GCA_964019135.1 Arenicola marina
AGTAGTCCCCCCCTGCCTTCGCCCTCCCCGTCCCCTTGTCATCTCGTTACGCTTCCCGGACATGTGGGATGGACAATAGCCCGGCTCATCGTTTCTGCCTCTTGTAGCCGGGGCGTTTACCCAGCGGTGGGGAACGGCTTGGCCGTAGGTCCACTTTCCCCGGCATTAGCCTCCTCATCCTTCTTCAGCCAGGCTCTCCGGCCTGCCTGCTAGGAAGGCTGATCAGTGTAACACCCACCCCCCAGTGCTTTAGTTGCGCTGTGCACCGACCTAACCTACCTCCACTCCCCCCAGCCCCCCCCCCCCCCCCATCAGCCCCCCTAGCATCCCGGTCTCTAACGCCCACCCCTGTCCCAACCCTCTCCCCGTTCCCCCGTCCCTACCACCCCACCGCTGCCCTTATCCTACCCCCAACTGCGTCCCTAGCAACCCGGTGGCTTCCTGAAGGAACCTCCATAACGACGCGGGGCGGGGAGGGGGGCGGGAGGAGGGTTGACTCTTCGGCCAACGTCGGGGCCTGAACTCGGACGTCTGTATATCCGGAATGACGACGCCGGAAACTGGAACTCGGACGTCGGTACTCGGAACGTCTGTGCGCGGACGCCACTACTCGGATACCTGTGGGGGAGGCGACTTGAGGCGTGGTTTGCCTGTCCGGCCGCTGTTCTGAAATCCCTACTGTGTACACTTTTACATCCTACTAGTTATTACCACAAAGATATGATGTGTACATTTTCTTATTTTTTTTGCCCAGAATGTGAACTGGTTGGTCTGTTATGTACTTTAACTGCATATACATGTACAAAAAAATGATGAAATGGTTGCTGTTATTCAAAGGATTCATTCACTGTTTTTCTCTGCTATTTATATTACTTTATATGTATATGATATATATGATGAACAAAGTAACTTAATATGTTTCATTGACTAAAACTTAAAAAAAAAAGTTTTGCCCATCTGCCAGTGAGCTGTGTTGGTGTGTGAAGACTGTAGTCCGCGTGGGGGGTCGCAGGGTGGTGGGGGTGAAAGGAACACCCCCCTGCCCACCCCCACTCCACGTTCACCAGTCCACCTTTTACTACTATCCATTTTTAGATGTCCGATGTTTGTGTTGCGTGTAAGCTACTATTTCCAAGTTTATGGCCTTTTTGTAAGTGTCCCAGCTCAACTGCTTTCCTTTACCATGTAATATATATATATATAATGACATATATATATATATATAATATATACACATATGGTTATATATATATAACGAATGCGAAGGTTTCCAGTTACAGGAAGTGTTACAGAGTGTTTACCAGGCTCCGTCACTATACATACATAACCTATTTTTTATTATTGCTGTTATTACTACTATTGTACGACGTAGTGGCTAATGTTTGCAGAGCCTCGCGCCCCTGTTGATACTTGTTGTGCCCTGGGGGTGGAGAGTCCTTGACCTTAGCCAAGGTCACGTCTGAGGCGAGTCTCCCTTGGCTCGCCGGGCGTGGGTGTCGACAATAGGCGCCCGCACCCCGGCTCTATATACTTCTCGACCTATGCACGCAGCTAGCCTGTGGTAATCAGCGCTTTGGGAGCTTTGGGGCTGAATTAGTATACCCCTCCCTCTGCTTGGTCAGACGGGACCCCCATTTAGCCGCCCTAGTTGTATGTAGGTTGAAGTTCTCCGCTGTTTCCACCCCGCCAACCCACCCTATCGGGGACCCCCCACCCCCACCCCGCAGTGGACCCCCGCTGGTTGTATGTATGTTTAAAGTTATCCACTGTGGACTTGAAGTCCCCCCCCCCCCCCCCCCCTCTTTTTACCCGATTTGGTCCTGGTTGTTTGTAGTTTTTGAAGTTCTGCGCAGTTTCCACCAGCCTAGCCCACACACCGCCTCCCCGGATCACGCATTTTGACATTTGTCAAAAAGTGTTATATAGTGAACTCTTTGGCCGCTAGGTGATGTAAAATCGTGGCTTGTTTAATGAAGAGTGCCGCCCTGGGGTGCAGTCTGTCTGTCTGTCGGTCTATCTATCACTGACTGTTTAATGAAGAGTGCCGCCCCGGGGTGCAGTCTGTCTGTCTGTCGGTCTATCTATCACTGACTGTTTAATGAAGAGTGCCGCCCTGGGGTGCAGTCTGTCTGTCTATCGGTCTATCTATCACTGACTGTTTAATGAAGAGTGCCGCCCTGGGGTGCAGTCTGTCTGTCTGTCGGTCTATCTATCACTGACTGTTTAATGAAGAGTGCCGCCCTGGGGTGCAGTCTGTCTGTCTATCGGTCTATCTATCACTGACTGTTTAATGAAGAGTGCCGCCCTGGGGTGCAGTCTGTCTGTCTATCGGTCTATCTATCACTGACTGTTTAATGAAGAGTGCCGCCCTGGGGTGCAGTCTGTCTGTCTATCGGTCTATCTATCACTGACTGTTTAATGAAGAGTGCCGCCCTGGGGTGCAGTCTGTCTGTCTATCGGTCTATCTATCACTGACTGTTTAATGAAGAGTGCCGCCCTGGGGTGCAGTCTGTCTGTCTGTCGGTCTATCTATCACTGACTGTTTGGTCGCTGAGGAAATTACTGGTATATTTGTGTCTGGAAGTGGCAGTCACGCTGCAGCGAATGCTTAAATTAAGTCGCGGGTTAGTTTGACCTGTGAAGAGATGCCGTGTATTCCCAGTCGGGGTGGGGTGGTCAGGCAGTAAACACACCTTGTGTGAGATGGGCGCGCAGAGATCTCTCGAGATGTGATGTGATGTGAGAGGGCGGATGGAGTGTGTGTGGGTTGCTGCGTGTCGAATGCCACTGTGCATGCCACCACAGTCATACAGTGGACGTGGTAGTGTGTAGGCCCCGAACTCACCCACTCAGGTGGTGTCGAAAATAACCGCCAGTATGTTCCTGTGCGACTCTCGAAGGTACCGGTTGTGCACTTCCTTGTTGAAGATCGATAGAAGAAACCCGCTTAACAACAACTCCTCATTGGTGGTCGAATGAATATACCCACCCGCCTAACATTCGTGTAGGGCGGTCGAAAATATCTGACAAATATATATATATATTTAAATATAGGTGAATAATACCCGCTTACCCCCTATACTGGGGCGGTCGAAAATACCCGCCGACCCCCTGTACTGGAGCGGTCGAAAATACCCGCCGACCCCCTGTACTGGGGCGGCCGAATATACCCGCCCAGCTCCTATGGTATGGCGGTCGAAGATACCCGGAGAATTTGACAGCCAAGCGCGGGGCTTCCACTATTCTCCGCCTCTGCCGTGGTGTTGTGTTTTGGTCCTTTTTAACTAAAGTGTTAATGTTCTCATTTCTGAATGTGCTCATCATTTAGCCAGTCAGACTCGTCCCCTGTAATATAGTTCTCAAAGATAACGTTTGTACGTTCGATCCCAGGTTTTTGAAGGTGTTTTTTTTTCTATAGATTTTTTTTCTTCACGGAAGGCTTCTGTTTTGCTTCTCGTTTTCGTTGTCGTGGCCCACGTGGCCTGCTCACGTGGTCTCCTCCGCCGAGGAGTCTCAAAGAAATGATCGTCTCCGACCATTCTTGGGGTGTGTGGTACAAACACCAGGCGGCGCTAGCGAGCGGTTTAACAGTTTTTCATTGTGTTTGTAGTGGGTTACTTATGATATACCGGAGGGGATAGCGACGCATGTGCCCTAGTCTGACCCCATGCTCCATATTGTACAGGAACAGTGTGACAGTGTTAAGTCCCTACCCACAGTACTTAGTATCTAGAAATGTACTTGCTCTCTGTGAATACACATTTTACATTTCATATTTTGATTATTATTATTATTATTAATACTATTACCAAGGTAAAATGTTAAATACGATTAAAAACACGTTTTCACAATTTCCCCCTTTTTCATTGATAATTATTATTTTGTCAATTGTCTGACAGTTATTGTTGTACATTCATGCATGTATTCATAATTGTAAACATTTCCGTGTTTAAAAATAAAATTTGGAAGTAAAGTTAGTCTTGTCTTTTGATCTGTGTACGGACCCAAATTATTGGTAATTGTTACTTTAGCTGCTAATGGTGCCACACCGTGGTTTGTCCACTGAGGAAACCCGAGTGGTCCAGCGGTCTGCCAGGCTAGGTGCCGGGGTTTGCAACCCGCAATGCGAATGAAGGTTGTTTCCTACACGAGAAAGATTTAGGTCTAAAAATCCTTAAAATAGGGAGCACCCCCCGACAAATGGCTCTGGTCTGCCCTTTTAGTTTCCCTATGGACTCTTATAGGACCTTAAAGCAATATATTTACATGCGCCATCTTAGATTGTTTACATTTCAGAATCAAAACTAAAAGTATCTCAAAGTGATGATGCATATATGTTTCATATCTCGGAGAGTCCAACAACAATTTCAACATAAAACTGTACGGTTTATGTATATCGCGCGCGGACGTGATAGCGAGCCGCGGTCGACATCACACAGAATACCGAACGGCGAACAGGCGCGCAGGGATATAAAGCCGGCCACCAACTTCTGCTACGGTGACCAAATTGCTTCTCTCCGGATAGCCCACAGGCTTTCAGGATTTAAATTTAAGACGGAATATACTTATTTGACATGGGGAAGCGGTTGGTAATACAAAACATTACGGAATATATTGCTTTAATAGGCTCAAATATCCCTCTCAAACATATAGCCCGTTTTACTCGTGAACTGACGGTGGTATTTTGCGCAGGCAATTCCTAGCGAGCTGCGTAATTATGTTTTGGGGGTTAAACCTTCAATTCGACCGAAATCGTAAGCTTTCAGGATTGACAACGGACAACAAACTTTAAATTCCATGATTTTCTATTAATGATGCATAACATTTCAAACGGTCAAATAAAATCTCTCAAATATCAATAACGTTTATTACAAATTTACCTGCCAAAAATAGGTAGTTCGCACGTGAAGAAATATAGTAAACTTCTGCCGATCATGATACAAGTCTCATTCAGAACAATATGTGCTAATTAAAGCTGCTTCCACGGCAATGTTCATCTTTATGACGTACTAGACAAAACCCCACACCAGAGCACCATTCTGGACTAGATCGCGTCACTGAACAACATTCTGTTCTATTTATAACACACTTATCTATGCTTATACTTAGCAACGCTCTTACACATCAGACTAAATTTGGGCTTCGGAATAACGAATTTGGCTGACAGAAGATGTAAAAGTAATGTCGTCGCCACCAGAGAATCGAACCCAGAACCCCAGGACATACTTACGTAATACAATAAAACCATATCCATGTGAAATATTTAAAATGTCTCGCATAAAAAAAAAGGAAGAATTTGTATTATTTAAATATTTCATGATCACACGGGTATCATCCCTGCCTTTATAGTTGCTTTATACAGACAAATGAAATAACAAGTCTACAAAGAAAACCGAATACCATTAAAATGAGTCAGTTTATAATGCAATCTATTGGAATTTGTGCGCACACGAACGCTACGTTTGGCCAGGAAACCTCAGGGACAACGAAAACCAATCGGTGCAAGCGCCCTCTTTATGTACATACTCTCATGCGCCGGATTAAAATAAACTCACAAATTGACAAAAATCTAACGACACCTATCATCGACTTAATATATAACAATTGAAGATCAATTGAACGTTACGTCACCCATCCATGATGACTATCAGTTTTGAACTGATAGTCACACAACAACAGATCTTTGGAATGTTTAGTATAAACACAATTTCACATCAAATCTTCGATATTATCCATATCGCAACAAAGCTCTACTGCATACTCCATAACCATTTGTTCATAAAGGATCATATCACCCCTTCAGGTTGTTTCTCAACGCTCTTGGTTGTGCACTACCATGCAACACTAAGCCGATCACATTAGTGGGTGAAGTCACGTGGTATTGTGGTCTCGGAAATTAACTTCAGAAGCTCTGGGAATCGTTTCGATCGTTCACGAAATGGAAATTCCATTTATAATGACGAGAAATGGAAGATAACAACCAAGATGGCTGAATGTAAATATGCTGATATGTGTCTTTAATTTTCAGGCATTTCTTCTAAAACCACCCATGTTACTGCTACCGGCTACTACTCAAGGAAGACACAAACGAGGTTTATAACAACACATCAGATTAGAAAAGCACAACTGGTGGATAAGTTCAATTCACCTTCACAGTTTTAGACTCGGAATGCATTTTATCTGTACAAACGAAAAAATTGGAAAACAAAACAAACAAAAGCTAAACAGATGAAATTATTAAATAGAAAAAAAAAAAAAAAAAAAAATCGCTTTCATGGATAATAATGTTATTGGTCTGAAAGACCACGCCTAAACAGCCAAAATATTAAAAACTCCCGTATTCATCACAAAATAAATATGTGACATATAACCTATGGGTACCCAGTCTGAACTATGTGTACAACTCAATCACTGAATGGCGCACAATTAGCGTACGAAGATCTGACAATAGGGCACAGTGAGAGCGATAATACAGGTTGCAGATCGTCGTGCACGGATCTGGAAAGCACGAGGTCGTGAACAGACAGCTGATATGTCGCTTCATATCTTGCAAGTACAGAGTACTCACACATACTTCCCTTGCACATCGGAATTACTATTTTCATTAAAATGAAGAGAAAAAGATTGCAGTATAGATAGATATTCATCGAATTCATTGTAGGCGATTGAAAAAATATCGATAGAAATTTCAGGGCAGAATAAGGCAGGCATGGGGTATGTATATATATATCTGGACCATGAAATGACGAAAGCGCGACAGTAACATGGACATCCCCCTTGGCATGGGGAAGAAATGGTACAGAAATAACAGGGGATCGTTTCACTAAGCGTTACGAGATCGTAACCATACTTTTTACATGGTAACGACTGCTCCTAAGTTTACGAGAGACGGAATAAGCGAATATATTGTGATTATTGAGATGCAGCCATCTATCTTCGTGCAATTTATGTTTAACCCATATTAATCAAAACTACGTTGGCCATATATGTATGATAAATTCAGCATTTTTCTGGGGTTTTTCTGTCCGGAATGAGCTTTAATTATGTTTTAATTTTACGAGCAAAAGTTTTAGTGAAAGACCCCCTGGTATGCCAGGTTACGCCAAACTCTTATCACCACCAACATTAGGAGATGCGAACGGGTAACAACAATAAATCCCTGTAGATCGTATCACATAACTCATTCAGACAACCATGTGTTGTCTCTGAGAGGTTTGTACAGTATTAGCCTTACTAGAATAACTCAAAAGCACTATGAAAACTCTATCCAGTTCGCCTACCCGTAGCAACATTATAGCATGGCAACAGAGCTAACCAGACTTCGATGCTTATTTTGATTAAACACGCAAACAGTCGTGAAAGGGGTGTCCATAGCAACCTGATTCAGGTTGGAGATTATCAGCAGTCGCTAAGTCTGGTAACGGAATTTGCAGGCTCATCACACGGTATAAGGCACAATTCTTACACTGGTCGCATGTTTACATAATTAGCGTCCTATGTCATGTCTATCATACCGATAGGATCAATCTTTGACTAGAACGCTCGCGAATGGAGACTCGCGTGGTGGGGGAATGAGGAAGTCAGGACGGTGGGGTGTGAGGGCGGTGGTGGTGGTGGTGGTGGTGCTATGTCGCTGCGGCCGGCGGGCGTCTGTTGCTGCACCACCGGAGGAGCTTTAACGCCACCATTCCCACGGCGACAGTGCTGCCGAGCGTGACGTAATTGGAGAGTTGTTGGTAACGAGGCGGGGACCAGAGCACTGCGTACCTCATAAGGCCGCTCTTATCTGCAAAAAAACATATCACGAACGTTGTCAGAAATTTGAACCATGTGAAACATTTTACGTACTAATGATCAAACAGAGAATTGCAGTTAGTCCCTGTTTTTTTTCCTGGTTGAGAAAGAGAACGATGTCTCTACCTTTTTCTTTCACTACATGTTTTGTTTTACTAAAAATCAGTCAGTGTCATCGAATTATTCAAAATCAGTTATCAGAACATTTACGAAGCACATTTCTGCAAAAAAAAAAGAACGATGTGTACAATTGTTTAACAGCTTACATATACCATTTCCATTTCTATGTAGGAACACTTAATTGTAAATAATATAAAGTTACTTTACATAAAGCATCTTTACTTGACAATGTCTCCATAGTCGCTACATATTGCGTTCATCTACTTGATTTTTGCAATGTATAAGATACATCCTAAAACAAATTTATATCATTTGTCGTGCTTGTGTGAAGAAATAGAAGGCACAAGACACACTGACCCACCGTTGCTATGGTAAGGTGCGAGAGCCCTCGCGCGTTACAATGGAACCGAGGTAAAAGGAGCATCCTACTGATATGCTTTGTGACTTGTGCTACCGCCCACCAAACACGTATACTTCCTGGTGTAATTGCCACTTTCACTCTTGAATTTACCTCCAATGGATGATGCACACAAAGCATGAGTGAGGGCAACGCCTAGCTGCACCGAGATTTGACAATTACAAGCAGAACGGCAAACCATCCTACACGTGTTATAAATAGCAACAATTGCACACACCAGCAAAGCAACTTTAGTGATCTGTTCCACGAGGAAAAATAATTTAACTAAAGCTCAAAACTAATTTCGTTTATTAAGTATTCTTGATCTATGACAAATGTACCAAGACTTGAATGTCCAACCAGATCACTTAACTTACTCTATAATATGGTGATGGGTGACGTCCTGCCTGGAAATCATGCAGTCTGATTATTGAACTTAACACATAAGAGTACGTGGGTAACAATCACCAGGGTTCTGATTGGATAGGAGCTTTCATAACAGGGGCTAAAGAAAAACAACTACTGAACACAAGCTATGGCAGGGCCTTCTTTAGCTAAAGAAATCTGAAACACAGTTGCGGTTCAAACTTGAGGCGGCGGGAGAGGACTTGGCGTTAGGGGGGAAGGGGGGGGGAGGGGGGGGGGGGTGTGACAGGGGAGTAGTTCCACCAACAATATTTTAAGTTATATCATACAGAAAAAGTATATTAAAATGGTTGCATTCTACTAATCTTAAATCATTCTATTGCGTATTGGACGTGGCTATGGACAGTTAGGTGCAGCCGCTCTGTGCATGGATATGATGGGTGACGGGCTCTTAACTTCTTAATTAACAATATGTATATTGAAGTGGGTGACAGAAAGGTAAATTGACTGTGAATCATTCGGGAAATAATTAAGTAATAAAAGGACAGAATGACACGCTCCTTGGATACGATTTGCACGCCACGGAGTACCGTAATTTCCGGGTTATAAGTCTCACCGGTATATAAGTCGCACCCCTCAGACAAGAGAACAAAAATGATGCGACTAATACACTGAAAAATACGGTAAATACAGTCCCTAAAGTGACGTTTTCATAACTATCTAGAGTAGCTGAACTTAGGTTAATTGGGTGATTAAATGGCAAATTTAGTGGGGGGTTGAATCAGTTAGTAAATGTTCCAGGTAGATAGCGAGTTGAGTAGAGGGTCTCGGATGTAACTGACCGCAATGACGAGGCCCTTGAAGGCACACAGAGCGGTACATGTACACAACATGTACACATAGGCGTACAGCTGGCCATACCGGGCGGGTGACCACAGTACAGTGTACTGCATAGCGCCCTGCGAACCTGCAAAGTTGAGACATAACAGTGCAGGCGATCTATCTACGTCACCTTGCACCTTGCCCTCCAGTCATTTATATAAAGAAAAAAACACAGCGCGTTACACTAACAAGCCGCAGAAACAAAACGGAAGAAGAAAACCGATGAAAAGAAATAATATAATGTCTGTTTTATAATATATTAAATGGCAAGCAAATATTATGTACCGAACACATAAGCATCATTCTGTATGTAGTACAGACAGATTACAAGAAATAAGGTAATATCTGTTTTATGTTTTATAAAATGTTGAATGGCAACCAAATAATATGTACCACTTAGACTATAAGCAATGTTTTGTGTATAGTGAAGAGGTAAGAACTGAAAGGAATTTCAGTTGTACTGTTTTGTGTACATTTATATACAGGTCAGGGACGCACAGTTAGATTTTGTGGGGATGGAGGAGTGATAGAAAATAAAATGTTAAACTAACTTTGATTTAATCAGCGACTTTTTAATCAATCCCCCACCCCCTCCCAAACAAAAAAATCTAAGTGTGCGTCCCTAGTTAATTATAAAAAAGATATATTACATAATAAAAACTACTTTTGCATTTCTTTATGCATGGAGTAAATAAGAAACACCTAAAACCGTTAATATTGACAGTCGTCTTAGTTTAGTTTCGTTTTCTACGGTGCTATAAAACCAAAACTACGCAGGTAGATATAAGGCGACAGTATTTCTACATTATATACGGTTAGCACCATTGATGGATCCCCCACTGGTAGGCTACTCACTGATGACCGCCGCCCCGTACCCCATCCTAGGGACACCCATGCGGTAGCTACAGGTGGGGACGCCCAGCTCACTGATCCCCGAGTCCTCGTTCAGGCTGAACGCGTGAACGTCCGAGTCTTGCAGATAGCGCATGTATGCAGCCTCCAGATGTTCCAATCTCTGCACACCAGGGGGCATGGTCGGGATTTGCAGAGGGCGTTGCCCACCACCGCAGCCGCTTAAACAAGTATACTGTCGGCTCTGGAAAGAGAAAGACAAAATGTTTCAATTAGTTAGGATGAGATGCAAGATTCCTAAAAGCAAATTATTAGCATTGTTATTATTTCATGGGGTCCGATGACGTTTACTAAATTACAACGTGAAAAAGGTAACTTTTCGGGCGTTTAATTAATGTACAGTGCAGTTCCCGCCCATTTCCTTGTAACTTTGTGTTGCGGTGAAGTGGAATTTGCGCTTAACCGAAGTTGCGATAAACCGAAGTGCGATTAAGTGGCGTGCAATATATTGCGAACTAATGTCATTTAAGTTACTTACATAATGAGAGTGCGCCGAGAAAATAAAGTTGGCTTGCGTTATTTGAACAATCTGAAAAGAAACGTAAATGCCACAAACCATATGACGAAGGTTATTGCAACATGTTAACTCCTGTAGACCAGATAAAACAAGTTTTAAGGAACAAGTCGAAAACAAACCATTCGGGCTAATCAAAAATTGTCACATAGGAGGTAACACCAGGTTACCGAGTGATAGGGACACCGGGACATCGGGTGAGCCGGGACATCGAGTGAGCCGGGACACCGGGACATCGGGTGAGCCGGGACATCGAGTGAGCCGGGACACCGGGACATCGGGTGAGCCGGGACATCGAGTGAGCCGGGACACCGGGACATCGGGTGACCGGGACACCGGGACATCGGGTGACCGGGACATCGTGTCGGGTGATAAGAGTTTGCCGTGTGCCATGTAATGTTAGCATATCGGAGACCGATATCTATAAGGTCGACAAATGCCTATACACACCAATTCTACTATACAACCCTTGGTTTCTATACCAATCTTGTCCAGTATTCTCGACACATTTGTGACCAATTTAAGATGCAATGCTAATGAAGTTTCGTAGCGATAAAAAGTCGCAATTTGTTATTTACGAATATCGCAATCGGTCGAGAATGTGGGCCCTGCTTCTTCCTTAAATCCCTTATCTGACGATGCTATCTATTATGTCTCCCCTAAAGCTGTTTCCACATCCCTATCATATGTATTTACTCCGCTAGAGAGCTGGGTCCACAACAACAGTTCACTTACGTCCTCTTGATCATTGCTGAATCGCGTCAAAATTGAACAGTGGTTGAGGACGATTTTGTACTTGGCTGATGTTAGCGCACTCATGTCTCGTAGCTGGTTTCTTATATTTTCAGCCACTACTTCATCGGGAGACAATTCTAACTGCAAAAATTCGCAAAACAAAAAAAGACGTATTCAAAGCAAACGAGTTACATTGACCATTAGAAGCCGCCGGCAACAAAACAATGAACCAAAAGATTAAGAATCCACTGGCAACAAAACAATCAAGAAAAAGATTACGAGTCCACTTCCAACAGCAAAGTGTATCATTTCCTGGCCTTCATTTTAATCTTACACCAATGCAATCGTGCAGACTTACATGCAAAATGCCATTCTATCGAATAGAAAATTAAGCACCTGGGATTGTATTCATAAATCCATCTTAGTAACACCTACTTAGAGTAATGTAGAATATTTGACAAACAATTATCTAAACAAACTCAGAAAGTGTTTTCGCAGCAGACGCATTTTCTAACTTCAGATGCCAACATTTTATTACGTATGGTAACTCTACCACTACGCGACTGAAATGAGATCACAGCAAGTAACTTTTCACGCGTTACTTGCGAGTTCATGATAGATACGGACCGTAGCAGACTCATTTATCAATAATACTTTGCTACAGCGAGTTAACAAACGGTCGGCCTCGATTCAACTTCACTTACCCTTAAGAAGTCAATGAACTTGACCTTGACAACGCTGGGGGCACAGTCAGCACAGTTGAGGAAGTGTTTGTTGAAGTTTTGCACCTTCCATTCCTCCTTGCGTTCGAAGCCCTCACCCCCGACATCATTGTCACCAGATATATACACCTTCTGGAAAATACAAATGTTGCTGTTTTAGGCCCCGAGAACTCCCGGGACACCGACATGCAGCTAAAGGAAGCGTGTCCCAGATGCGTGTAGCAAGGCGCCAACCCGTGAACCTTTGGTCTACACCTCAGCCCTCCACGAGTAACGGGCAGAGCTAGCGATGTTACCACGTGATTCACGGTCTGATAGGGCTATACTGGTCACGCGCTCGGGCCGCGAGACTTCACTACAGCCGGGCGAGATTTCAGTTTCGGTCCCAAGCAAACACACGTGCTCCATGTTGAAGCATAGGCAGCATTACCTGTCACTTCAAAACCTAATAGAACCCCCAGTGTGTGATAAACCCGGATGTTCTAGTCTTCCGCGACATGCAACAGTACACCGCATAAACACGCCACGGCGGTTCTACGGGTATTCAGGCGGCCGGCCTGCTGGGGCCAGTAACAGTACACCGCATAAACACGCCACGGCGGTTCTACGGGTACGCCGGCGGCCGGTCTCTGGGGCCTGTAACAGTACACCGCATAAACACGCCTCGGCGTTTCTACGGGTACTTCCGCGGCCGGCCTCCCGGGGCTTGCAACAGTACACCGCATAAACACGCCACTGCGGTTCTATGGGTACTCAGGCGGCCGGCCTGCTGGGGCCTGTAACAGTACACCGCATAAACACGCCACGGCGGTTCTACGGGTACTCAGGCCGCCGGCCTCCGGGGGTTGCAACAGTACACTGCATAGTGGAAAAGGTCAGTAAATTTTGTGACGAGAACATCTCACCAATAGATCTGCAGCAACAAAGTAAATACACACTTAGTGGTGCAAGTTACAGCCTAGAATCACCTTCTGTTTGGTATCATCACACAGCGAATATATATATAATAATATTAGTGTCGGTGACGGTTGTCAAGCGCCAATGCAAATCAGGATAAATTCGATAGCTGACAGGTAAAGTCAGTCAGACTTGGGGGTGAACCCATAATTCCCAAAAAGGAATCATCCTCATCTTTAGCCTAGATCTATCAAGTCAAAAGGAAAAAAACTGACATAGCTGTTGAGTTTGGCGGGGACTACAAAGGGTTCCATTTTTGTCTCATTCAAGGTGGGGTTCAACAGAGTTCCAGGGGAGCGGGAGCTATGTGCCGTATCCCCACTGGAAGTCCCTGCACCATGGCGATTGTACGGGAGCTTTGGGCTTGGCGGTTGAACGTTATAGATCCTCGAGGTCTTGGCTACATACAACCGAAACTTACACATAACGGATGATACAAAACTTTCTAGCATGGAATATGGTTTCCCCTGCAAAATAAATGCACTTGGCCACGGAAACCATATCTACAGAGCGGAAGGGTCATATCTAACAAATGTCGAGCGTCTGTGTGGTCGCAGGATAAGGGATCTCATGCCCTTCTTCCCAAAGAGTAGGGGTTTACCCCAGGGGACATGGCTCCACTATCCCTTCCTTCTCCCATTGATGCGATATGACCAGACTTTGTTAAAACGTCCTGAATGTACAACCTACCATATCTACAGAATGCATCGCAATGACATCAGTAACTGCCCGATAAACACGTACCGGTGTGTCCTTAGCGACAGCGAAGATGTCATGGAACCTGTCCATGTAGTCGCTGTATTGTTGGTCGGTAGCCTTGGAGCCTTCGTCCAGTAGGTCTCCCATATAGACGATCACATCAGGCCGAAAGTAGCCGAAAACGAGCTGAAATGTTCGCCTCACATACCTGCAATATACAGTACAATGTTTGAGCTCTTGGAAGAAGAGGTCTTGATATAACCAGTAAGTTGCTTTTATCGCCCACACCGTGCCTTGCGGTCGAATGACGCAACACCGACATCATCATAAATTGGCCTGTATGTCGCCCAGGGGGGCGGGTGGGGTCATTTCACTAGAGATTACGTAACCTTTGCTTGTAAAATTAAAACAAAATCATTGCCGGCCCGTAGAGAAAGGCAAAAGGGTGAATTGACGAGAGCACAAAGATGCCTGGTCTATCCTGTGACTACTCTTGTAATAAAAAATATCAATAGGTAACTCCTACTCGTTGTAACTACTTCAAGGATTTTTTTTCAAATTGATTGAAAATTGAAACAGTTTGTTTTCTCTGTCTGAGAGACAGATAATGGGTGGGACACACATTGTGACAGCTCCCTGCCATACACACCACCTTGAGTGCGCAAACATTTAGTGACATCTACCTGCCACAATGCCATCATAATTACATCTGCCCTAATACGTCCATCTGCCATGGTAGCCCAGGAAATGGATTATTGTAGCAAATGATACGTGCGATTAGAACGTGAATTATGCTGAAACAGTGGTCCGCTCTAGCATGGAAGAACGACATCGTAATACGATCGGTAGAACCAATCTGACCTACCTGTCAGAATCCCATCGGGAGTATTTGCTATAGCTTTCAGGATCATCCTGGTAGCCGATGAGCTGTGGGTCGGCCACGAACAGGATGCGAATTTCCTCATCAGGATCACTAAAACCACAGTAAAACGAAACCCTTGTCACATAATTTGAATAGTAATGGATTTTGTACTACACTGGTGGAGGAAACATATTGTGGATCATACTTCTCTTTGAATACAAAATTTGTTTATTCCGATGTGCTCCTTTTATGGGTACAGCAGACCAACAACAAGTTCAATATCTGGTAAGTGGTATTAGAATGCTACAGGCAAATATTCAGTGTATCTATGTTATTGTAATTTATTGGTATGATGGTAGTGGCGATGTTGTGGGTGGATACTGCAATGAAAGAAGCAATAGTTTTAAAAGATCTACCTTGCTTCTGCAGGCAGTTGGCCCCAGGAAAAGGGCATCAGCATGTAGCTAACATATTCATTCCATACAATAGTGAGCAGCACTGTGAGGGCCACGAGACGAAAGAGGCTACAGTTGTTGTACAGGTTGTTAGGAAAGGATCCTCTAGGCATTGTAACCTGTCAAAGTGGTCTGTCTTCAACTTCAGAGCAATACACCTGGAAGCATGGATCTGAAAGATAAGAGATGTCAGAAGTAACAACTATAGTGACTGACCATGGCCCTAACTGCAGCAAACTTTGCCACAGTGAGGCTCAATTGTGGTGTCAGTAGGTGGAACATCAAGATCAGTGCATATATCTATATCAGAGAGTTTTAAATGGTAAAACTGCTTCCTTACAAGTAAGATAAGTGGAACATATATTTATTCATAATTTAACCCTTGCTCAAATGGTAAAGAAATAGTCTGTAAAGTGATCTTCATTAAGTAGAAGAATTCTTATTATGCATAGTATGTTAAAGTTGACATTCTTGTTTTACTGAAGACTAACTCTAAAGGGAACATGCTTAGTGGCAGGATACCAATTCAACCTCGGCAGTGTCCATAAACCAACTGCCACATCTAATCCCTACACCATCTACCAATAACTGAAGCTTCTGTAACCATAGTCACCAGATTGTCTATAGAAACATGCTTAGTCTTAGCTCAGACTTTAAAAAAAATAATCAATATAAAAATATAAGTTCAGTTTATAAGTGATAAACCTTGTCTCCATTTTCTAATAACCTAAATGTTGAATAAAGGGCAGAAGTGATACCTTAGCTTCTGGCAAAGCAAAGTCTGGCATAAATTAAAACTTAAATCATTTCCAAGGATAAGACTTTCTTTTGGATAAGAGAGTTGATCTTTACTCTGACAGTACAATAACAAATTACATGTCAGTAGGCATCTAGCTGACAATCTCTCCAATCAAATGGTTTGCAAGTTTATTCAAATAAATCAAATTATGGTACCTCATTCAAAGAGCTATATTTAATCCTTATCTGTAGCAATCCCTAATGGCAGTGACTTTCTTGTGACAAACCGAAAACACAAACATTTTGATGAATTTGAGATTGCTATTTGGGCTATTAAGATTGCTACTATTAGCGGTAGCCACAGCAGCTTACTAGCAGGACTAAGTGATAGTAGGCCTAATGTAAGCTCAAACGAACAGCCCCAAACAAATGGTCTATAGACAGGACAGCTGCATGACCAGAATGGCCTTTTGGTCTTAATCCCTATCCCTTAATTAGTATAGGTCGAGCGGAAAGAGGTGGCAGGAGGAGGGGGGGCAGGCTTTGAGTTACAAACATCTGATCCTAGTCCTGTGTGACGTTTTCTTTGAATTGGGCAACTTGGGGCTAATCTGATCTCAGACAGGCATGACTTGTAAATAGATCTATCTATAAAATAGTTTTGCGCTGAAATATTCGTATCAATTAAAGAATGCCAATTATTCATTTTCACACCCAACCCCTGTTTGAGCCTCCACCCCCTGCTGCACAGTATGCACATGGCCCGCCAATTGACCCGGCTGCTAGCTTCACGCACCCCCCCCCCTCCATAGAAACCCCTCCATAGACCGCCAACCCACCCATAGTAGGGCCAAGGCCATACGGCCGTCCTAGCCCTAGCATAACCAAACACCAACCAAAACACCAAACCGTGACTAAATTGCACTTTGACAACAAACTTGCAGTTGTCATCATTAACTGACCCTACCCATTTAACTGATATATGAACAGCTAAATTTACCACAAGCGATGTACTTAGCAGTCACATATTTATTTGGACGTTCTTTTCGTGCTAAACATAGATATTTGGGGACCTCGGCAACTCAGGCATCCATTATACCGGATATACATGGCCCCTTACCACAACGAGCAAACTTGCTTTGAAATAATTTGAGTCAATTAGGCTAATTTTTTTAGCAATATCAGCATTTAGACATTTTGTTAGTAATTTAAATCTATGTATTTTCACTTCAAGATATTTTAGAGTTCTAAATTTAGCTCTTGCTTTTTTTATTTTATTTACATAAGTGGCTAAATATCCGGGCAACACTAGAAAAACACGCAGATAAGAGTCTGTAGCATTTCTATTTAGAAATTAGTCAAATGAATGTCCTTTGGACTATTAAGCATGTAAGTTCTCAAATTGTAATCCCTTCAACTGTTTATTTTTTTATATGTGTAACATTCTTCGCAACTGTAAACGCTTTGTTATATTTTAGGTCCAACCTCAAAATCATTGTTCCGCCTCTATTATCGCTCGTTGCCTGGCGTCTGTGGTTTTAGGTTTAGTCATTTAATTTAGTCGGCAACTGTCCTTTTACATCAAGCTAGAAGTATTTGTTTGACATAGTTTTGCAGATGTTATGCTTTGTATGTATTACTCATCTGTGGTATTACTATCACCTTTAGAAAAGTAATGATCAATTACAAGTTTACCCTTGGCCTTGGCACTGGGATTCTCAATCTCAGTAGTGCTCCTGTCATGTTACTTTTTATACTTCCCTGCCCAGGAACAGATATAAAGTTGCTTGTCCTATCAGATATGCAGTCTTGAGTTTGACCTGCTCCTCTAAAAATTTACTTAATATATCCAGCTGAGAAACAGTAACATTGATACAAATCATAAATATTATTTATTTACAGCGTTATTTATAAGGATTTTGATGATTTTAATGTTATAAATCATAGTGATCAATCTGCTGTGCTCAGTCTAAAGCTTCATCTATTCCATCTGGTATACAACCAGTACTCTGACCTGTCAGACCCTGAAATTTAACTTTTTTGGATGGTTAGTTATATCTATCCCTATGATTAGGTTTTGATGTTTTAATGCATAATATGGAATAACAACCTATATCTCTAATAATGCTCCAGAATAAAATTAAAATTAAATTATTTTGATGGTGTAATATGTTAGGATTAAAGCTTAAGAGCCCTTGTAGACCTATGAGCTGGACTATTATATATCCTGGGTATATTTCCTATTTTTAATATTTCATATCTGCTCTTATCAGTTTATGCAACCTAACATCATCAGATTTATTGATAACTTCTATGGATTCCAAAAGGCAGTTTACGGTGGTATTAAATCCATAATAAAAATATATGTAATTATATCTATACTCTTATTAATATGTAAAAAGTAGTAGTGATATATAAATATTGATCATATGATATATAATTATCTTGCAAAGAATTAACTTTTACAGGTTATATTTTATATCTCTAATCTAAATATATTATATTATATATAATCTAAATATATTATATTCATTTAAAACAATGATCATATTTATTGGAGGCTTTGTCTATTCTTCAGTTTTCGAGTCATAGCATGATCAATAATGCATAAAACTAAGACCAATATATCCCTCATATCACAGGTAATTAGGTTATGTATCATGAAAGCTCTGTAACTTAAAGTCTTAATCTTACTGTCTATGTCTATAGTCTATATCTCCAGTATGCAATACCCAATGTGGTCTGACTGTGGCTATTAATATTATATTATATATTAATCTTTCCCATCTGTGCTATTTTGTCAACCTGTCAAGAAGTGTGGCAGATCAATTAAAGGGGAATGCTGTTATATTCTGCGCACATGGGGAGCCAATCCCTGGCCCCAAAATACCCTAGGACAGATGCCTCAGAGGACAAAAGCTGTGGTCTAGATATAGGATCAAAGTACTCACCAATGCTGATAACATACATTATATGGTGCTTTGATGTATCCCTTTAATATAGGATAAAATGCAAGTATTAACACATTTTAGGATCAAAGTCCACACCAATGCTTATAACACAAGTTAGAAATGACAACATGGCGTGCACTGGGGTGCGTAAACTAATGGCTATCTACAGTGGGTGTTGCACTGTATTATATCATGTACCATATATATATATATACTTGATAAAGAAACTCCTCTTTCTTCCAATGCATTTAGAGGCTAATATTGTAATTTACACTTGAAAAAGTAAATACAAAGTACCGTAAACTGCCTATTTGAAGCTGCATACATATTAGAAACCGTACCCCAACTTTGGCCTCAAAACTGGGTTAGCAGGCACCCACAACCATTTCCGGAAAACTACATATTAGACTTTGGTCTCTCAAACCCCTCCTCCTCTCCCCCCCCCCCCGCCCCCATATCCCTGCTTAATCCTGTCCCACCAACGAAACCAATTAATTGGTTATGCAAGCAGTTGCGACTACCAACAACATTATATCTCCCTCTCTGATCGCACCTCTTATCAGATGTCACACCAGTGGCTGGCTCTCCTGGCCCCTACCAAGCCAATTAATTGTTTATACAAGCAGTCGCGACTACTAACAACATTCACCCCTGGTCTTGTCTTGTCTTCCAGCAGAGTGGGGGCAGACATGTAGCACATATCAAGAAATTGCAGTGAATTTTGAAAATACTTGTTTGGAGAAGGTATCCCGAGAGAAACGAACATGCCATTATATCTATAATTATCTTGTTAAGTGTCTTAATGTTAATAAATGCAATGAAACTACATGGGAAGGAGAACTTCGATGTACCATCTCAACCCATGAATGGAAATGTTTTTATAAATTGTTGTACATAGCTACTATTGATGAGCGATTAAGGAGCTTTCAATTTGACAGATTGCATCATACTACCGCCACAAATGTATATCTTAAGACTTGCAAGATACAAGAGAATGACCATTGTTCATTTTGTCACACAGACCCGGAAACTATAATGCATCTTTTTTGCGGGTGTCCCTATATAAGGCAACTTTTGGGTAACATTGGCCACATGGTTGGAACAGTACATTGAAATTAATATTGTTAATTTGTTTTCAAAGAAAATAATCTTGCTTGGAATTTCTAAGAATAAATATGGCAATCTTTTCAACCATATACTATTGATCATTAAAAGATATATATATGGTAATAAATGGTAAGGTAGTAAGCCATCTTTTCAAGGGTGTAAAAATGTAATGAAGTTTTACTATCAAATAGAAAAATATATTTCGCATGATAAAGGCTGGTACAGTTTAATGATTTTTGATAACAAGTGGAGTCCTCTGCCCCATGCCCTCGATTGCCTTAAGCTACGGTAGAGACATTTTTTTTGTTTACTATGAAACCACCGCTACGTTTTGGTTATTATGTACTGTGTTTGTGCTGCCTATGAAAAAAAACAAAAACATTCACCCCTCCCTCTCCAATCACAGCTCTTATCAAGTGTCACACCAGTGGCTGATCCAAGTTGAATTATCTCCCGACTTGTTGACTTATATGACGTTATGTTGCCGTAAATTATTTTAGGCCACACCAGTCAAATGCCCCCCGCCCCCGCCCCCCCCCCCCCCCCACTGCCGCTTGTCTTGCCACACTTGCTTGAAATTGGCAAAAGGCTCTATTTAAAGCTGCATCCTGACTTGCAACTCAAACCCGAAAAGTGGAACATTTAACTTCCTAATATAGACCATGGCTTCAAATAGGCAGATTACGGTATTTCATTATAATGTCAATATCGCTGTTAAACTTAAAGTTACATGTGGAGCTGACCGTTGCAACGGCTGTACCAAAATATACATAAACAGGAAATGTTACCTTTGAGCGGCGGTACCAGCTTATGACCACAAGCAGTGTCAACAGCCACCGCCAAAGAAAAAGTGGCGCTCCGGACGCTTCTATTGTCTCATAATTTAGCGCTTGGGCACCCCTGTCGGTGGCACCAGTAAACGGCTTGTGTACACACGTTTATGACGTTTCAAACCAGCACAAGTTTTCATTTTTGTGGCGGACAATTCATGAATTTGAAATGTTTTGCTCATTGGCAGATAATTGGTGAGCGATATGGTAGGTGTTTATTGTCTGTTATGAGCCTTAAGGCCTTAGGTTTGTGTTCTTATACGCAAATTTGGCATTCAAAAACAGCGAAACAACTCCACATGCAACTTTAACGTATATACTGATATACTTTTCACTGACTGTAATTTCATCTAATTTCAACAATTTTGGTGGACTAATATACAAAACTATAGGTATCACTTAAACATTATTATTCCACCTGTAAAATGAAATAAAAAGTTTTCATTGTGTGTGTTACTGGTACTTAAGTTGATACGTATGAAGACATAAATCTTCAGTGTCTTATCCTACGTACCAAGTATCTCCACTTTTCACCGCCACTGCAGCCACTAAATTATAATTTGTGGCTCACACTGGTCTATTTATGGAATATAGAACCTAAAACTGCTGAACTGTGCTTTTTTGAGCTGAGATGTTCATAAATAACCTGCAAGTGTCCATAACTGGTTGGACATACTACAATCCTGAGGGGGTGTGGGTACTACATATAGTTAAGTTAGTTACTTAGCTAGGTACACATATATATATGCCATCCAAATGACCCCTATTTTAGCCTGTTTAGATATGCCAAGATACACTGTTTTCTTTTTGGTTCTCTCTTTCTTTCTGTTTTCCTCAGAGCAGAAACCTGCATTTTCTCTCAATGTGCACATCTGAGACAGAAGTCTCTATATTCAAGGCAAGAAAATGCCTCCTATTATCCTCACGTATTCCCATGATTCTTGCGCCTGGAGATCTCAATCCGATCCCCTTCCCTTATTTATTGCATAACTGTCATTGTTTAATTTGGATGCCATCTTCTCACCAAGATATTCTCTCTTGATGACCACTGACTGTAAAATTGCATATTTTTCTCTCATATGCCCTGTATGGCAGGGGCAGCACAACCTGACCACTACCATAAGATAGTGCCCCTGCCCCCCCTGCAGTATTACAAGCAGTTGAAGAAATGACTGTTCCCTTCAAATGATACCAACAACTGCCAAATTGATTTTTTTTTTTAAACTGTTGAGTAGGATGGAAACTTAATCCATAATGCTTAACAGAAAACGTAAGGAAATACTAAGACCTTTCTTTCATCTGTTTCCAAGTCGCTCATGGACAATCACATGGACAGGGTTCTTATACTCATACTTGTTATTATACATACATGTATTTATATATATGTACAAGCATAGTGTTTAGTTGTAACTTGTTCAGATGTTATATGATTTTGTTTGCAGACACCAACCATACACTGCCTACATATGACCCACCATGGGGAGGAAAAATAGAAAAAGAGTGCGAAGGTCGTCGGGGAATGCTGTGATACCAAAGAGAAATGGCCTTATTTCTAAAGCACCCAAGGAAAGACTTGGTAATTAACCAGATGCTATGTCTTGCTAAGTTATATCCCCATTAACAAGTGAAGGGAAATACATGTAGCTTAATTGTTCTCCCAGTTAATGATTCTGCATCTTAGATCTTGGCAAGGAAGTCTTTTTGTCAACATGTTTTTGTTGGGCGGGGAGTGATGTAAACACTTGTCTATCGAGCTAGGACTAATGTTAACTGACGTTAAATTATCGTTTAGCTGGTATTATTGTTAAATCACCGTTGAGCTGTTCAGCCCAATATTATTCGGTTGAGGTTCTTCTAACGTTGTCTTCACGTTGCAGCCTCCCAGAAGACGAGGCTGCAGATGATGCTGGCGGAGGGCGTGGTCCAGGACTTAGCGGCCCACTCCGGTGTCCCGGAACAGGTCCTTGTCGGGGAGGAGGAGTTTGACTCCGAGTCAGAACACGTGGACGTGGATGGCTTGGGCAGCGAGGGGGACTACCCTCCGGGCCAGGCCTTACCCCCCGAGGACCTCCCGGACCCCTACAGCCAGCCCCGCGCGGCCCCGGGGGGGACGGAGGCGACCCTGGCCTCTTCCCCAACCAGTGACAGTGACTCCAAGTCAGACATATTCGACGGCGGCTGCTACGACATGGCTCCGGCCTACATGTCCGCCGTGGCCGAGTACGACGGCGGGTTGTTAGCGGGCGGGGATCCGGCCACGCGGTTACTGGTGCCCAAGCAGGACGGCCTGCTGGGCCAACCGCTGATTCAGATCTCCACGTCCGCGTCCTCGCTCCTGGCCGGTCACCAGGCGGCGCTGTCGCTCGGCGTCACGCCGCAGACGTTGGGTTCATTGCCTTCGCCGTCGCAGGGCGGACTGAACGGGACGGTGTGCGGGGTAGCTGGTCCGCCCTCCGCCCGGGGCTTGGATGGGGGCGGCGGCAGCGGCGGCCTTGGCGGCGCGGGGCTGTCGGCCAGCGCCGCCACCGTCAGCCCCCTGGTGGTGTCCACGTCGCTGCTTGGCCAGCAGCATCATCTTCACCAGCACCAGCACCACCACCACGTGGGCGGTGGCGCCGCCACGGCCACGGCCTTCGCGCAGGTCACCCGGATAGAGCCGGGCCCGGAGCAGAAGGGCTACGTGCTGCACCTCGCCATCCCGGCGCTGGGCCTCAGTGACGTCATGCTGTCGGCGCCCGGATTATCGCTCACCCAGGGGGCCGGGGACGAGCGGCAAGTGGCGCCACCGTGTGGCGACCTTACGGCCGGCCTGATGGGGGTCTCGGGGGGGTTACAGCTGACCGGTGCCGCCCTCCAGCGGGTCCACCTGCCATCGGTGGTGGAGACGATGAGTAACGGGATCCACCGGGGCGCCGGCCTCGACCCGGCCCTGGCCTCGGCGGGGGGGTCGGACGGCGAGGAGAGCCCCCTGTACGACGGCGCCCACTCCAGGATCAGTTTTGAAGGTCAACTGGCGGAGAGCGACGACCTCTGTCGGGGGTCGTCGCCGGCGCTATCTACTTCCGGTCGGGAGGACCTGGACGACGGGCTCCTGGATCCCGACGACTCCGTCCTGAACATCACCGGCTGGATGGAGAAACCGGAAGTGGACCGCTTCGTCATCTGCTCGGACGGACCAATGGAGTGCGTGCTCTGCGCCTTCAAGACGGACAGCTACAGTGCCTTCAAGTCGCACATCATCTGTAGCCACCCCTGCTGGAGGATAACCAAGAAACTCAGCAAGAACCGCCTCCTGGTGGAGAAATCGGTCAAAATGAACATCAACCTCGTGCCGTCGAATCTGTTTCAGCTGCCGCGCGACGCCCGGAAGTGCCCGACGGACAAGGACAAGGAGTCCGGAGACTCCTCCCCGGGCAGCAGCAGCGGCGGCAGCTCGGTCGGCAGCGGCAACAGCAGCGGCGGCGGAGGGAACAGCGGCGCGGGGGGCAAGTGCCGCAAGCAGGCACAGCAGCACCAGCTGCAGCGGCGGAAGGCTATGTTGGAGCGCAACAAGCGGCTCTTCCGGTGCTCCGTCTGCCTGCGGCTCTTTGTCTTCGAAGGCTCCATCGTCAACCACCTCATCGACAACCACGGCGTGAAGAAGCCCTATGACGTCATCCAGGTGTCGAACGACCACGGCAAGAACTTCGGCAAGATCCACCGCTGCTCGCACAAGAACTGCTACGCGTCGTGCACGAGCGAGGAGGAGCTGGAACGGCACCGGCTCGAGAGCCACGCGCAAGTCGTGTACCGGTGTCAGATCTGCGGCTTCACGGCCAACAGCGCCGAGGCCGTCAAGTCGCACGCGACGCGCATACACCACCAGCAAGTGCTCATGTACGGGCTCATGGACTAGTCGTCAGCTTGGCAGGCAGCAAGGCAGGCAGCTAGGCAGGCAACTAGCCTGGCAACTAGCCAGGCAACTAGCCAGCCAACTAGCCAGGCAGGCTGGCGGCCATCCAGCCAGCAAGCCAGGCCACTAGCCAGCCAGCCAGCCAGACATCTTTCCCTGTGCTGTGGATGAACTTACACGGTTTCGTCTCCTCGTTACCTGCATTCTAACCAGGTATCGAGGCGAGGTGTGCGTCTTGGTGACGAGGGATCTCACGCCAAACTGTGCGGTGAATGATCAAAGTATTCGACTCGTTCCTGTGTTCTGCGTATTGATCGCATCCCACAATGCAATGCAATACCTTAGTCAGTCCGCGCGTGGGACAGGTGTCACGTGACAGGTGTCACGAACGCTGGGAACTGTGGAATTGGGTGGGCAAAGGAGGGCGGGGCGCATTATTCCTGTGTTAATCTTTAATTGTGCGATATCATTGCGTCAGGATCCTCTAATTTAGTTTCTCTTGCATACGTGTAGTTTAGCTGTGATCGTTTAATACAGTGTTCATGATATAAATGAGGAGTATAAGGTCTGCAGTTGGAAGCAAAGCGTGCGGAGGATTTGAGTGCATCTTGAATAACCGGTTTCTACGACTTAAACAGTCACTCGCGGGTCTTTCTGTCAGAGTTTGCTGGGAGCCATTAACGTCAGAACAGCTCAATTGTACGCGGAAGATATTGAACGTATGTCCTGGTGGTATCATAATGTGTTGACAAGCATTATTTACCTCTTGCGTGTGCGTTTGGTCGTTACGAGTGAGTGGACGCCCATGTCAGGGTGTCTTATAATGCTGGTTTTTCCTGATTGGAGCCTAGGCAGAAATCCACTTGCATGTTGTTATTTGGGGGGTGGGGGGGGGATGTTTTCACTCGTGGTGACCAGGTTCCACGCCATGATGAATGACTTCAGCGGAGGGTAAATTAGTTTATGTAGACTGAAGCGATCTCGCATAGCGCGCAAGTGGAGAGAGGGAGGGAGGTGGGCACACAACGAATGTGGGAGGGAGGGAGGTGTAGGAGGAGTTTTGGGGAGTCTAGTGTAGGATGAATCGGGAGTTGTACTACTGCTGAAGGCTTTGGCCGCGGTGATGGTAAACTTATCCTGCTGTTCGCCGTCTTACGTTTCTTGCAACAGAGGCTTCTATATTGGGTCTTCCCCACTGGGTCGTTATATGACCCCCCTTGTCACCACACCTCCCCCCCCCCTCCCCCCCGCTGGCGCTGCCCTGTTACATGCCTCTTCTGTCACATCTTCGGGGTCACCGCGTAGCGCGTTCTGCTATTGTTTAGTTTGCTCTGCTACGTCAGCCTAACTCTCCTGAGCTGATATGACCTACTTACTCCAACCAACATCTTTTTCAACAATTTGTCGACACTTTTAAAATTGGTCTGATAGCTGATGAGGCTTCGCAAGTATAGACCACTGCAATTTATAGTTGGCATCATGGTTTAAATTTGTCTGGTATAACGGGTGAACAGTGTATACTCTTCATCGTTGCTGCACCTTCTATCTATAGTGCAATTAACGTTTATAATTAACTACACGTCTTTAGGAACTACACCGGCTGGCCATCTAAGGCATGTAGAACGGAAGTGATACCTCAGTAGGAAGCGAATCAGTAGTCAGACCGACGCTCGTGATCGGGTTGCCATGTGACGTACAAGCGCCTAGTGAAGATGGGATTTGGTGTGACCCAGAACTAGACATGCGCAGTCAAGAACTTCCGCCGTTGGATTACACCCAAGACCCATCATTATAGCCAATCGCGTATAGCCATCGGCAGTCCGAACGAACGTCTTAGAGGAATATTTTTAAGAAGTGTTTTTTCTCCCACCGGTGGAAAGGGTTAGTTAATTTTTGGAGGGATTCTTTGTTAGACTTTGCTTGTTGAAGCGTGTGTTCCCACGTACTGTGGTCAGTGCTGATGTCTGCCCTGCTGTCTGTGATCACGTGTCGCTGTGAAAACCATTATAATCATTGCATTGCATGTATCCGTAGAAAACATGGCGTCTTCATTTGATAATTCGGGGTCCATGCACGTGACGAGAGGGGCGGGGCTAGCTACAGTCACGTGACGTGAGGGGCGGGGCTAGCTACAGTCACGTGACGTGAGGGGCGGGACTAGCTACCGTCACGTGACGTAAGGGGCGGGGCTGCCTACCGTCACGTGCTATCGGGATCTCTCACTGGGCGCATTTCTTTGGTAACCCGGGTGTATCCCTACGGTGGACCGAATACGCACATTACGCATCGGTTCACCGCCTGACACTTCCCCGAGTATGGATGCGCGCGCATGCATTCGGTATGCCGATGTGCCCCGTTCTAAACAGCACGGGGCATTCGGGAGAAGATGGCGGCTGATTGAAAGGTGATGAAGAGTAGGTTGGTTCCAGTGCCGTAATGTGCACCGGATGTGAACGGTGTGTGTATTTCATTGGAATAGGCATATCTCTATCGGTATACTCGGAAGTTCCCTGTCACGTGTTGCGGGCCCGGGGCGGGATACCGAACCTGGCCCAAAGAAATGCGCCCACTGTGTCGCTGTCACAAACTCGAACCGTTGAATCTGTTGTGAGTCAACGTCAGAAACCAAAGTTATTTATTTACTCCACAAAGACGAGGCTTTTATCCGAAAATTTAGAGGGTTCTATTTTGTGAAGAATAATGGCGTAAGTATTTAAGTGAAAAATTAGATAATCTGTCAATGTTTTTTATAACTAATAGTTGTAAGAAAGGTGAAGATTGTTGAGTTTGAACCAGTTGGTGCGGGACTTGTGCCCGGTAGCTTGCATCCGTACAATCATATGAAGAGTACCTCTGAAGGTGAGAAAGTCTGAACAGAATCTCGTAAATCTGCCGTTGCTGAAGAATGATTGTGACTAGTAATTAATTTCTCGTTCAATGCTATTGCTACTTACTTAATGACACCCAGTGGAACAAATGTGTTGAGTGACATGATCACGAGAGCTGACTTGCTCGACAAATTAGAGAATCAAATGTTTTACCTATGGGTTCGTGTCAGAGTTCCGTTTCCGGTCACCGCGAGGGTGTCTGGGAAGGGTCTGGCAGGCAGATACGTAGGGGGACCCGACCACGTGCTACTTTGACCGCTACGACCTTGGGCGTCGTAAGCGGGACGGGATTTTTTTTTTACTTGTTATTTTTGAAGGTTGTGTAGTTTTGTCTCCGGCCACACGAAGTTGTTTATTGTTTCTTCATTTTGAGAGGCTACGACGAATACTGCTTGACCGTAAATATATATATAAGCTTTCCTATTTAATGTGCTAAATTAAACCGACCATAATGATGCCAGATACAGCTGTTGCTTATTTAGAGAGTCGCATGTGAGGTATGGTGTGTCATGTATAAGCGTATGTCGCTGGAATAAACAGGGGCAAGACATGAGAAGACCTGTCTTGTCAGAAAGTCACGGAAATGACTCCCTCTTCGTGTTTTTATTTGTCATCAATATACAAACGAGAGCTTCTCACCCGTAAGACTTCACCTATGGCGACTAATGGCTGTTAGAGGCGGTCTGTTTGAGCATGCTAATCCAAACCGTACTTTTACTTTTCTTTTTAAGCGAGTTCAAACTTTTCTCTCCGCTGCCATGGCGAACAGGAAAGGCGGGGAACTGAGTTCGTATGCGCATCGAGTGGTGTCGGCGAAGATGGCAGTTGTTATGGCAGTGTAGCGCATAACAACCTGCGTATTGGCGGGGAGGGAGGGGTTGTGGCGATGGCAGCGTGTGAAGGCTGTCATATCTATATATTTTATCATTGCTTTGGTTGTTTCTTTTGCATGATAGGCACCCGGGGGGGTATCTCGAGGTAATTAACTGCTGGGGACGTGCCGCTGGAAAAGGTGTCTTTTTCGGGGGGGGGGGGGGGGGGGGGGGAGGCAGAGGGGGGTCGTATTCCCAAATCACGAAGAATAGGTGGGGCAAAATGGGGACGCGGGGCATAACGGGGTGGGGTGATATCTCCATAGTTACGTGGTGCCGCCTGGCGCAATACTTTTATGCTAGCAGCTTACGTCATTTGGCACGCGCAACACGAAGCGGGGAATCAGTAGGACACAACATGGGAGTATAAACCAAGATTTGTTGTTTTTCTCAGTTTTGATCTATTTCTCAGCTCGTCTCGATGCTATATGACAAAACATGCTTGCAACTTGATCTTGAAGTCCCTAGGACGTGGGAAATTTTTGTATTCACTAAGCGAACCTAGTGACGACCGAATGGCCATTAACTCCTATTTGAATTGCTTCATGTTAAACAATGGCCTCATGTTGCCCAAATCTGACCCCAAATTGCCCCATCTACGGGGTAAAACGGGGCAATGAAGGTTTAATTTTGTATTTTTTCTTTGTAATTTGTTATTGGTAAGAAATGCCAGTCGGCTTATCAGGTCAAATGACAATGTTTAAATGTTTCAACAAAGTGTGGTAACTTGCCACTGTTTTATTGATCCCAGTTACCTAAACAGCTAAGCGTCCCCATTTTGCCCACTTTCCCCTAAATTTCTTTATTCCCAGGTCACGATGAAGTAAATGAAGGACTGCCTGCTTACAACGGAAGGGGTGGATATAAATTGACGATTTCCCAATTCACGGTTACTTAATATTAAAATTGTCAGTTCATGGTGCAATAAAAAGCCCATTCCCGAGTAACGGAAATACCGCTTGCCCCCCAACCCCCCCTTTTCGTGCATTTTGGTACGCAAATATAAATGATATAAATTGACGATTTCCCAATTCACGGTTACTTAATATTAAAATTGTCAGTTCATGGTGCAATAAAAAACCCATTCCCGAGGAACGGAAATACCGCTTGCCTCCCCCCCCCCCCCCCCCCCACCCCCTCCCAGTGCATTTTGGTACGCAAATGGTCCTAAGTTAAGCACTTTTGGTACCTGCATGGGTTTACTTTGGTTGTCATGTCTTCTAGCCATTTTTCGTTTCTCGATACGTGAAACGCTTGAACAGTTTGACCAAAATGACCTCTTTACGGTCTTCACTGACGCAAGGTCAAAGGAGGCAGGCGCCAAGCCAGTCTTGTCATAAAGTATGCAATCCGAAGAATTTGTGTCCTATAGTAGATTTTGAAAAATCGTGAATCTTTCTCAGATGGTACGTGGATGGGTTCTAGTTTTATACATTTCTTGGTACTTGGATGGGTAAGATTTTGGGGCTCCCAGAGGCACCTCCTAATCAATTTTTGTATCTAGTTACCCCCGCAGCTGTAACAAAGGCAGCAGCGTGATGTGCACTAGTTGTAAGAGCACATGTTTTTCGTTGATCCACGACGGACCTAAAAGCAAATAGAACCAGCGAGAACTTTACAGCCATATTGGACCTGAGTAGTTTAACAGTAATCTATCTCTACTATTAATGGCGTCATGATGGAAATTGTGTTTTGGACAAATGACCTTGGCGTTGGACCGATCTTAGCAGACACACACACACATACAGATACACAAACGAAAGAGACCGACATGTGTGGAAAAAAAAAATTTCTGTCATAACAATAGACCGTTCCAGATAGCCCAGGCGACACCTATCGTCAAAAATACACACTGTGTGTTGAAAACAGGTTTGAAAACAGATTCTTGCATGCGTTTACCATGCATGCCTGGAGCTGGTTCAGGTGCCCTGCTTTAACGTTGCTTTTGTCAGGGATAGGCTGGTTCTATGGCATTGTTACTCACAGTACAAACACAAAAGATGTATCTATAAACTTTCCTGTAAGTATTATTTTATATAATGATCGAGGCACATGTTATGTTTCACTAGATTAAGAACAGTTTAACAGTCCTATCTGTTAAGATTCCCGTTCGACATTCCTGGTTGCCACGCAACAAGGCACAAGCCACTTATGGCGCAAGTGCCCCCAGGCAAGCCCGCTTTCTAGGGGCACAACGGTGTCCATGCGAAGTTATGTACACGCCAGTCGGGAATCGACTGTAGCTTTTATCGGGTACATCGTTATAGCGGAACAGAGTAAAAAGAGTGAAAATCCTTCTGTAACTAAACAATATCTTCACATTTTTACGTAAATATTGTAACGTTAGGAATATAACAGAAGCATTGATAAGTGTACTTTTAAGCAAAACTAAACTTCCTGCACCTTGTCTAACTGGTAACTTGCGCCCGGTTCCGCTACTTTTTGCTCGGTTTCGCTCGGCTTCGCTCGGTTCCGCTATAACGACGTACCGCACCTGTCCTGTTTGGCATGCGGTGTTGAGATTGACCTGCCCCCCTGAAAATTTACCTGTCCTTATCAAATTGAGAAACAACAACGTTGATACAACTAAAAAGCAATTTATTTACTGTGCTATTTACAAGGATTTCGACAATTCTGCAACGTCATGTTCCGAAACGTGAGCACCTGTGATATTTTACGAAGGGGGGTCTTTACTCTACTTTAATGTACTTCTCGTTGTGTTATTCTAATTACTTCTAAACTTAATTTCGACAACCCCAACTGGGTGTTCGTTCCGAATTCGGTCTTACGTTAACACGTGGTGGCGAAGGCACTGAGGCGAAACGAAGTGGTTCAGTTTCAATGATTTATTAAACCCTTAAACTCAAATCAAGACAAGTTACGAACTCCGTTATCGGTGTCACTTACCTGGCAGCAGTTGGTGAAACTGCTGCCAGCCCCTTGCTCCGCAGGACGGTGAATCCAACGTAAATCCCTCCTAGCTGGCTAGCTAAAACCCGTCCTCCCGCAACGCCGCTGACTGACTAACTCACTTCAAACTCAATCCAAGCGGTGACATCACCGCTGTGGTTGCTATAGTGACTCACGCGCGCAAACTACAGTATGGCGCAAAAGCATTGGACCTGGGATACCACACTCCCCCTCCCTTTAAAACGTTCGCCCTCGAACGACTAAACCCAAATCACTAATATTATGACAGCGAAGTTGAACCATTATAAACACAAAGCAAAGATGATGTCATATAACCTGAATATTACCAGTAATGACCACACATCAAACAAATTGCTATATCAGCGTTGAGAGCAAAACAAAAAGTCACACAACAGCCGTTTCCGGCAAAGTCTGTATCGTTCAAGGCCGAAGAGAGGTCACTGGGTCACCGATGTGGCCGACCGCGGAGTGATTCCGTGCTGGCGCCCGGGCCTCGTCCCGAGGCTCCACGGCATTGACGCCACCACTTGGTAACGCCAAGCGCGCCAAGGACGCCGCTGAAGCTGTCACAAATGCCGGCTGGGCCGGATCTGACACGACCAAAGTTCAGTTTCGGCCACCGCAGCAGCCAGGATGTCCGCTGCTGTAGCGACCACAGGTAGCGACGTCGTCATGGATGTCGTCGCCATCCGGGCAGCCAGTGACTGTCGTAGCTGCAGTAGCAGCCGCTGCTATCGCGGACGCCGATGTTGTCGTGGACGTTGTCGCGGACGCCGATGCTGCCGCCGATGTTATCGCGGACGCCGATGCTGCCGCCGTGTTGTCGCGCACGCCGATGCTGATGATGGCGGTGACGCCGCCGATGTCTGCCGTAAGTTCGGCCGATGATGCCGCGGTCACCGATGCTGTCGCGGACGCTGCCGCCGATGTTGTCGCCGTAAGTTCGGCCGATGAAGCCGCGGTCACCTATGATAACGGTGACGCCGCCGATGCCGATGATGGCGGTGACGCCGCCGATGTCTGCCGTAAGTTCGGCCGATGAAGCCGCGGTCACCGATGATACCGGTGACGCCCCTGATGCTGAGGACGCTGCTGGGGTTGCCGTCAGATCAGCACGAAGTAGCGCTCTTCTGGCGCTCTGTTTTGTCCCGCAAGGCACTTCAGCAGGCAGCCGTTCAACGAGTGAGGTCATCCAGGCCACATTGGCCCACACTTCCTCACGACACAAGCACTAGGTATTGGTGTGGTCATCAACCGTACAATGACGCATGACACACAGGTCATCAGGTGTTACACCTTGTAACTCCAAGCGACTTAATCAACAGGTCATAATTTATAACCAATTTACTCCATAAGGATAACTGAAAAAGCCCACAAATTTACTATAGCAGCTAACACAAAGTATCTAAAGATATCCCAATGAACCACACACATGATCACCGGTAACTCGTATCAGATAAAAATTCACCAAAATCCGCCCCCTGCAATACCTTGACACAAACACACACTGTGGACGTAACTCCCCTGCCAGCCCAAAACTCCTGCTAGGCAGCCCATTGTCTTGGTTTCCAGCCCGTACCAGACCAACTACCCTGTGAGGACACACCGTGGTCGGCGACTCTCAAGATGGCAAAAAAAACGGAATATTCTATCACGCCAGGCGCAACAGGCTCACGAAGACCTGAGGCAACCTGGCTGTGACGTAAACCGCCCTCTACTTCACAGTTGGGGATTGATGCTGGACTGCGTCACCGAAGTGATCTACATGGATCCAGCATGTCACCCAGTGCTTCAGAACAGCCACTTGATAAAAAAAAACACATCCACCGCTTATACCTGCGTGGGAAACCATGGCACCGAATCCGTGCCCCGCCAAACCACCTAAAAAAAAACCTTGTGCCCCACTACACCGCCTGAACCATAAATTCCCAAGACCTTTTTCAACCGAGTACGATCCCATTCAGTGTCACACCACATATGAACATGTATTCCAAACCGGGGCCACATCTTCCAAAGAGTTACCGCCCAAAACCAGTTTTGGCGGGAACGCGCACTCCTCGACCAATGAGAGACCGGCATTTCGATCACGTGACGGCCTCACCCTGTCGAACATTCTAGAAATTTGAAAGGTCCGCCATCTTTGCTAAAAAATACAATTCACAGATCTGCCAACTCTAGTTACATTAACACTGGTTAAATTCTTAAAAGTTATCCCAAATGAGTCTTTGTTTAATCCCCCATCCAAAAGGATAAAATCTAGTCTAAACATTCAAGCCATTCACCTGTCCTGTGAACACCCTGGTGAATCAATTTCATCACCACTCAACACCAATGTCACCATGCCGCATGCGGCAGTGCGCTCGCCATTTTGCCACCTGTCGGCTGGGTTGGGTGTAGCCTCGGGCGACCCACTCTGTTCCGCCGTTGGGTCTCGGTTCCAGCCTGCAATTCGCACGGGGACTTTAAAAAAAAATAGGCGCATTTGGAAATTGTGAATTATCTAGAGGCGCATAGCGGCTAAATTAGGTATATTCGTATTCTTTCATCCTTTATGTACCTCATTGACACATAACAAGCGAATTAGGTTCAACTTTTATATCTAGCTTTTCTGAGTTTTCGTGGAGCATCAAACGGCCGAGGCTTCTTGTTGTCGTTTTTGGGTCTTTTTGGCGCATGTCACCCAACCAAACACCGAAAACAGACTTACCTACCCCGATGCGCTGTGTGGCAAATAAATGTGACGCAATCGCATGGTCCATGGAGCACTGAGTGCGCTGCACGGGACTTCATCAAGATCATCTTTTACATCCAACTATAACTTGTGCACAGCAATAAAAAATATGATTTTTTTTTATGACAAATAAATTTGTGAACTGCAGAACAGTCTTTTTCTTCCTAATTTTTCTTTTTCACTTTATTTGCGTCAGCCGGCCAATGGCGACCACGTGTTTCCGGAAAGCAATATTTCAAAACTACTGTCGGACAAGCGTCTTTTACAAAGGATAAATTGTATCGACAACAAATATCAACACACATTATTTAATATGAAACATTCATTTCCATCCAGGCTAATCGGGTTTTGGCATTTTACGATTTACGTTTCATTTTTAACGCTTTGTCCGAGCCACCTTTGCGTCGGCTTACCAACACGTGTTCCTACAGCGATATATTTCACTAACGACTTGAACGACTATAATTGTTTCTAGTAATGGATACTGTGCGCGAAGTTCTCGCTGATCTCGGGAAGACATACGAGCCAAAGCTTGAGCAACTTCTTGTTTTGCAGTCTGTCTTTGACAGAAAACATACGCTGGCTGTTTTGCCCACCGGATTCGGAAAGACGGATTTGGCCATTCTGCCTCCTTTAATATTGAATAAGGTAACTTACAAGTCAAGATAAGATTAGAGTATAGCTTATTACCAAAGTTAATTCGTGTGAGAAACTACACAGAATAGTTTTGACACAGCCTAAACATGTATGAGCTAACAAGAGGTTTACCTTCCATTGAAATGATTTGTCCCGCCCTTACGAATATGACATTATAACAACACAGTGCCAAAACCCGATTAGCCTGGATGGAAATGGATGTTGCATATTAAATAATGTGTATTGATAGTTGTTAAAGTCGATACAATTTATCCTTGGTAAAAGACGCTTGTCCGACCGTAGTTTTGAAATATTGCTTTCCGGAAACACGTGGTCGCCATTGGCCGGCTGACGCAAATAAGAAATGAAAAAGAAAAATTAGAAAGAAAAAGACTGTTCTGCAGTTCACAAATTTATTTGTCATCAAAAAAAAAAGAATTCATATTTTTATTGCTATGCACAAGTTAAAGTTGGATGTAAAAGATGATCTTGATGAAATCCCGTACAGCGCACTCAGTGCTCCATGGACCATGCGATTGCGTCACATTTATTTGCCGCACAGCGCATCGGGGTAGGTAAGTCGGTTTTCGGTGTTTGGTTGGGTGACATGCGCCAAAAACGACAAGAAGAAGCCTCGGCCGTTTGATGCTCCGCGAAAACTCTGAAAAGCTAGATATAAAAGTTGAACCTAATTCGCTTGTTATGTGTCTATGAGGTACATAAAGGATGAAAGAATACGAATATACCTAATTTAGCGGCTATGCGCCTCTAGATAATTCACAATTTCCAAATGCGCCTATTTTTTTTTAAAGTCCCCGTGCGAATTGCAGGCTGGAACCGAGACCCAACGGCGGAACAGAGTGGGTCTCCCGAGGCTAGCAGTGGCTAGGTTGGGTGCAGACTCCGCTAAGCGGGAGTGATGCAGTTGCCCCTGATGGGGGTTGCCAGCGAACGGCACAGCGCTTGGGGGCCCATAACCCACCCCCTCTGGCCTGTAACCATCCCATCTAACGCTTTGAGTTCGGTTGCTGACACCCTGAGTAGCCTGCTCGCCGAACACGGTGTCGTGGGCGCGGCCATCTTGCATTCCCCTTATAACACCAACCTGCTGAGAATCCCGCGCAAACTCGCTTTTGGCGGGACGCGCACTCCTGGGCCAATCAGGGGCCGGCATTTCGGTCACGTGATCGCCCGGCCGATTTGGGGAAGAAGGCAGAGCCGCCATCTTAGAATTGTGCAACAAAATTGGAGGCGCACCCCTAGCTGAGCTCTCTTCGCCTACCTGAGCCTAGACAGGTCCCAAATCATATTCCTCACGCTTCTCGGACTGAATCCCCACATGGTCACGTATCCCACGGCCTAAATTTCCAACCCTCTCTCCGTGAACGGGGAAGTCTATATCGTCGTCACCTGGTCACTCAAACACTTTTCTAACATAGCCATAGCCATGATGAATTCTAACCCACGGCGTTCCGCCATGTTGCCACTTGTCGCTCAACCACGTGAAAAGACCGCTGGTTCACGGCACCAAATGTGATATTTTAGGTATGGGGGGGTCTTTACTCTACTTTAATGTACTTCTCGTTGTGTTATTCTAATTACTTCTAAACTTAATTTCGACAACCCCAACTGGATGTTCGTTCCGAATTCGGTCTTACGTTAACACGTGGTGGCGAAGGCACTGACACTGTCACTGAGGCGAAACGAAGTGGTTCAGTTTCAATGATTTATTAAACCCTTAAACTCAAATCAAGACAAGTTACGAACTCCGTTATCGGTGTCACTTACCTGGCAGCAGTTGGTGAAACTGCTGCCAGCCCCTTGCTCCGCAGGGCGGTGAATCCAACGTAAATCCCTCCTAGCTGGCTAGCTAAATCCCGTCCTCCCGCAACGCCGCTGACTGACTAACTCACTTCAAACTCAATCCAAGCGGTGACATCACCGCTGTGGTTGCTATAGTGACTCACGCGCGCAAAAAGCATTGGACCTGGGATACCACACACCTATTACTGAGCGCACAGTTTTCCGATGCAATACCGTGGGGGACCAAAAACGAAAGTTACCATGCAGTTATTGGGCGCATTGATCAGTGCCTGCAGGTTGTTTGCTCAGTGTGTTCAGTGTAACGACTGAACATTGCTGACTAGCGAGAGTTCTAAATCTTCACATGCCCCGTCGGGCATACAACCAGTATTCTGACCTGCCCCTCCATGTAATTCAACTGCCCCGGGCAGTCGGGCAGTCGGTTATGTCTTTCCTTGCTGTTAAAGTTACATGTGGAGCTGACCGTTGCAACGGCTGTACCAAAATAAACATACACAGGAAATGTTACCTTTGACCACAAGCCGTGTCAACGGCCACCGCCAAAGAAAAAGTGGCGCTCCGGACGCTTCTATTGTCTCATATAATTTAGCGCTTGGGCCCCCTGTCGGTGGCACCGGTAAGCGACTTGTGTACACACCTTTATGACGTTTCAAATCAGCACAAGTTTTCATTTTTGTGGCGGACAATTCATGAATTTGAAATGTTTTGCTCATTGGCAGATAATTGGTGAGCGATATGATAGGTGTTTATTGTCTGTTATGAACCTTAAGGCCTTAGGTTGGTGTTCTTATACGCAAATTTGGCATTCAAAAACAACGAAACAACTTCACATGTAACTTTAATCTATGATAAAACTATTGAAAATTATGCAGCTATAAGTCCGTACACGCCAACACGCGCCTGCCAAAATTTTCCCTGGAACGGTCTATTGTGTGTTGGTCACTGGGTTTGTTGGTCAGTGCCTGTCCTTTTGTTGGTCAATACTATCCGTCACTGCGTTCGTTTGTTGGTCAGTGGGTGTCACTTTGTTGGTCACTTGTGTTTGTTTGCTGGTCACTTGTGTTTGTTTGTTAGTCACTTGTGTTCGTTTGCTGGTCACTTGTGTTTGTTTGCTGCGGGTTACTGTCCGTCTGTTGCTCACTGTCTGTTTGTTGGTCACTGTGTGTCCGTTGGTTTTGTTCGTCACTGTGTACGTATTTTGGTATTTTTGGTCGCTGCGTGTTGATTTGTTTGACAAATATTTGGTCATTTGTTGGCCGTGATGCTCAATTGTATATATTAACAGGTCGCTGTCGTTGGGCACCGGTCAAAAAACCAGAGCTCATTATTTCTGTGGACTTACAGTGGCCCTTGATACATACATAAGATATGATCTCCTTGTATTTCATTTGTCTGACCTCTATGGCTTGGGTTTCACTGGTGTCATATTTCTCCCCTGCGTATTGCTTAGACAAGATCATTGTCAGAGATTTTCATTGGTGTGCCACCTTCCCAATTCTTATTTAAGATAGCTGAAACGTCTATGAAGTAACTGAAAAATCATGACGCACCCGACCTGTTAGCTGTGTCGATATCAGCTGGCTAACTTCAGAAACACTCTCCATCGTTGGAGGGTAGAAAAGTCATAACGCAAGGCACGAAGACGTCCTAAACCTACGATAAACCTAGAGAATGCTTGAAAAATTGGCGCCCCATTTCATTGTTAAATGCAGATTATACATTATTGTCAGGGGTACTGGCCCATAGATTAAAGAAAGTTTTACCAGATATTGTGAGTTGTGATCAGAAAGGTTTTCTGAAGGGTAGGTTTATCGGCGAAAATACGAGACTAGTTTATGATATAATGTATCACGTTATTAAAACTCAGATGTCAGGGATGATCCTTCTGATTGACTTCGAGAAGGCCTTCGATACGTTAAGTTGGAAGTACATTCGCCGGGTATTAATATCGTATGGATTTGGTGAGGAGTTTTTGAAGTGGTACGATGTGTCATATAATAATCCTACAAGCTGCGTCATTAACAACGGTCATTTTTCTAAATTTTTCCAGCTTGAAAGAGGCTGCAGGCAGGGGGACCCCTTGTCCCCATATCTATTTATTTTATCAATTGAACCCCTAGCGATGGCCATTAAGCAAGATAGAAATATAGGAGGTATAATAGTATGTGGGCAAGAATTTAAACTTGGTCAAAACGCTGATGACACTTTTCTATTATTAGATGGACGAGAGCAGTCTTTAAGATCAGCACTCCTTAAAATGGAGTATTTTTACTACTGTTCTGGTTTGCGTATGAATGTTGACAAGACAAACGCCATATGGCTAGGTAAACCAGACCAGAAACATCTATATATCTACCCAGACCTACCTTTGACGTGGGTGAGACAATTTAAACTTTTAGGTGTACACTTTGATGTTGAACTGGGTAAGATGATTGAAAAGAATTACAACTTAAAAAGATTGCTGAATTTGAAAATATATTGAACATGTATGGAAAGCGCAATCTGTCAATTAGAGGTAGAGTAACTGTTGTCAAGACCTTAGCTTTACCAAAGCTAATCCATATTATGTCTGCACTGCCAATGCCCGGAAAAAGCTGCATTGAAAAGATAGAGAGAGCTATCAGTTTATTTGTGTGGAAGAATGGAAAGTCGAAAATCTCTCGTAACAGAATGGCGCAGTCCGCAGAAAAACGTGGAGTAAATTTATCGGATGTTACATCAATGCTACAATCCCTTAAAATAGCTTGAATACCAAAGCTTACACGTCAAGACGGAGCCTGGCAAGATCTATTTAGTTGTACCATCTGTAGTGAAAGAGAAGACTGTTGGAAGCGAGATGTAAAATCGCTAGGGCTTTTTATATAGATAGCGAACCCCTTTTGGGCAGATGTTTTTAAATCGTGGTTATGGTACAGACAGAGTAAATTAAATTTAGACTGCGATTGTTCAGGTTTTCCTATATGGAATGCATATTTTATGACAAACGAAAATCTCACTAGGAGGAAAAAGGAGTTTATCGAGAAGGGTATAATCTATACCAAGGATCTTTTCAATATAAATGGTGAGCCACTCGGATGGGAAGAATTTATTAGAAAATATGATGTGAGTATGAACTTTGCAGATTTTTATAGCATGATGCATGCCATTCCGAGAGAGTGGAGGATAGATCTTAAGGAGAGAAGTGGCCAGGATACCGTACTAGTATACCCCTATTTAGAATATCTGTATAGATCGAAGCGAGTGTGCAATGATGTTTATAGGGTTTTGATTACTTTGTTACCTACAAATCGCAAAAATGAGGAAAAGTGGTCGAGAGTTCTTGGAGTGACCATAGATGAGAAGGAATGGCGAGCTCTATACCTGCTACCTGTTAATGCGTCTGTCAATGAACGACTGAGAAGCTTTCAGTATAGGATTTTACACAGAATTTGTGTCACGAATAAGTATCTCCGAATGTGTAGGCTGACAAATTGTGATGCATGCTCTTTTTGTAAATGTGAAACAGAATCTCTCGTCCATCTTTTTTACCATTGTCCAGTTGTTAATCCCATATGGAATGAACTGGGGCGGGTACTGGCTAAAGCGACTGGCTTCACAGCTGACACATTAATAACAGAGAAAACGGTTTTATTGGGCATTCGTCTACCCATTTTTTGTGATTTAGTTAATCATGTCTTGACGATAGTAAAAAAGTTGATTTATAAATGTAAGTGGGGTAATTCCAAGCCAAGCTTCAAAGGTGCTGTAAACACAATTAGCTATAGTTATAAACTAGAGAAACTTGGAATGTCCCACACTGCCTGTGCAAAGAAATGGGGACCCGCTGAACCGTTTCTTCAGCGCTTTACATAAGTTGAGGGATAAGTGCCGCTGTTAGTCTCCGTATTGTGAAACGTTGCATGTATTTTGTACTGTTATGGATACAATAAAAAAAAAAAAAAAAAAAAAGGCACGAAGACGTCGCTTGAAATACTTTGGTGTCGTGTTCATAGTGTAGATATTTGTAATTATAGAAACGAGCAGCATAATTATCATTGGTGGCGTTATTAAGGGAACACGACTACAGAATTCATCTTGAAACAGTGGCGCCATGTCGAGGTGGGCATCACAGAGAGTGGCGCCATGTGTCGAGGTGAGCATCACAAAGAGTGGCACTGCAAAGCGTGGCGCCATGTGTCGAGGTGAGCCCAGTTCATCACAAAGAGTGGTGCGTGTGTCGAGGTGAGCATCACAAATAGTGGCGCCATGTGTCGAGGTGAGCCCAGTTCACCACACAGCGTATCGCCATGTGTCGAGGTGAGCTAAGTTCATCACAAATAGTGGCGCCCTGTGTCGAGGTGAGCCCAGTTCATTACAAAGAGTGGCGCCATGTGTCGAAGTGAGCCCAGTTCATCACAAAGAGTGGCGCCATGTGTCGAAGTAACGTTACGACCGCGTATATATTTCCATACGAAACTACGCGTAGTTTAAATTTGTCTTTTGAGTCTCATCGACAACGGTTTTCTTCATTTGCTCTTCGTCCATTGCGGTTTTCTTCATCTTTTTGTTATATTGGTGTGTTTCTTCATTTCCCTGTCATATATAACGTTAAGGTATTCTGAGGTTTTTGCATGACTGTCTTCAAGTTGAAGTCCATCTCTGGAGGCGGATAATTCTTAATTAATACTGCACAAGTCACAAAAACCAAAAACAGATGTGTTGGTAGCGGAAACAGACGATTACATATTAGCGGCCTAATTGCTAAGTTATAATGTGCTACACGATCGAGCACATGCAGGAACGAAGCCTACCAGTATTGATGGCATATGCCAGAGCTGCGCGGAAAGGGCACAGGTGCAAATCTTTGCAAATGGTTTTATGTTCCCTGGCTTTTACTCTGATGTAGGAAGCCAGTTAAAACAATTAAACTCCTGTCTTGTCTACGGGAAATCTATGTTTGTCTTACGTCATTAGACCTGGCATCTTGTGTCTAGACCAAGGATTTCTTCGCGCCACCATCTGCCTGGCGTGTGCCACCTCCACAGTCGGCAACTGGCCCCCAGATCGGTTCTCGCGATGGTGGCGCCGCGCTATCCCCTGGCGGAGGGAGGCCAAACTAGAGCGTATCCTTAAAGGCATCCGAAATATGTGTTCTGGTTACAGCTAAAAATAGCTCGGGACAGGCAGGATGTCCTTAATCATGAAGCACCCGACATGTTAGCTAAATCTTTCAGCATCCTCCGGGCCGGTAAACCTTGCCTGCCCCGGGCCACCGCGGCCCAGGATTTGCTAGATCACATGGCATGCTCTTCAACACCAAGAATTTATAGGCTATCTTTCCAGACGAGAAAATAACTTTCGAACCGCACATTTTGTTTTGATAAAAAATAATTTTTGTGCACATATGGCTAAACCGAGTAGGGCGAAAACAAACTTCCTGTTGCAATGATGGATGCAATAACGAGAGGTTGGAAGGTGTATCGTAGCTTCTGGGGCTTCGCGGCCGATTTTAGGGAGTTGACGGTACCGGATAACCAAGCTTCCATTTGGTCTCAAACTCTACTCTGTAACTTGGGTGTTGTATTCAAAAGTTGGAAGGGCCGCCCCGATAGCTCAGTGGGTTAGAGCGCTCGCCTTGAGTGCTCTGGCCACCTGAGAGCCTGACGGCACGTAGATAGGTGGTTCTGTGTCAGTGTATGTGTGGTCGCAGGATAAAATCCCATGTCCTTCCTCGCAAAGAGTATGGGGTTACCCCTGGGAACATGGCTCCACTCTCCCTTCCTTCTCCCATTGACGCGATATGACTAAAAGCGTCCTGAATATACAACCAACCAATCAATAGTTGGAAAGTTTTGAGATGCAGGGGTTGGGTTTAATGAGGATTAGATCAATCTAGCGGATTAGCGGAGGAGGGTGCCGTTCGCCGATTGGTAAAAGATTCTTTAAATTCTTCACTTGCCGCTGCTGCCTGTCGGTATTGATCAACAAATTTACATTAATGTACACTTGTCTCTGTTGATTCTACCACAGACTGATTTTTCGAAAGGCATCATCATATTCACCGCTTTGTTTCTCACGGCTTGCATATTGTGAGTTCCTTTACATATTTGCATTTTGTTAGACTCGTTTGACGCTGAAAGATCATGGCCAACGGTTATCCCGGAGCAACGATTTAACCAACACTGTCGCGAAATTAAAGAATATAACGGTGAACGCCAATGGACAAAATGGACAAACACAACTGGAAAAAACTCTTTAGTACGCTCTTTACTCAGTTCGCGGTCGTAATACAAGCGCCAAGGCACCATAACCTGATGATCAGTCATCTTGAGCGGATCTCAACGTGGTTTCTGGTCCAGTGCATCCTTCTATAACGTATATACCTATCCGTGGTCGCCTAGTTAGAAATAAGTGTTTATCTACACTTCTGGCACTTTATGGACAAAGCTAGATAACGTAATTGTTATAACAACATATAAAAGATGCATCAATAACATATAATAGAAGCATAAATATATAAAAATAATAATCATTAAAAAAAAATAGCCAAAGTATGTATAAACAGTACCTTACAGACACTCATATATACGACCGGGCTAGCTCTAATTTTTAACGCAGAATGTTGGCATATAGTATATTAGCACCTAAAGACCAGTTCGAATAGTCTTCCAACTAAATTTTGAACTATGGAGTCTTCCTCAGCTTGTGACATCAACCCATCGAAGTGGTGACGTGGTTATTAATATGAGGAAGATGAAATGGATCTATGTAGCCCTGCAAAAGGGACCGAAAGTGGGGTCCGTCTAGTTTGATTTTTGCTTTGGGAAGCGATATGCTATAATTAAGCCACGTTAAACAATACGCAGGAAACACAGGCGGCGTACACCCGGGGAGGGCGGGAGAGGCCATAGGGGTGTTTCGTGAGACACCCCGCTCCATAGGACCCCACCAGGTATCAACCTATACTGTGTTGTACATTTCAGCAATCGCGGGGCTGCGTGCGATTTACCGAATTGTACATTTCACTTTATTTGTGTTTCGTGTATGTTGTTTGTACAAAGGAAGAACAAAAGGAGAGACACAGCTATATATAGCGCATAGCCCAGCCAGTGGGGCTGTCTGTCGACTGGACTGGTGGAGTTTGCGGCTGGGATTCCGTGTTGTAGTCATTGCTCCCCATTGGCTGGCGAGATGCGCATGTGTCACGTGATGCGTCAGGTAGCGCACCTCGCGGACGAGGCGCGAACTAGCGATCAGGGACGAGAGAGACAAGTTGCGAAAGCTGCTGCTGCCGCTGGGCTGGCGGTCTGCAAGAAGCATGTGTATTATTAACAAGTATTAAGCAATACATCCAAGTAATATATCCGCAGAACGGGCATTCAGAAAATGTGATAATTTAATTACGAGTTGACATGCTCGGTCGATAATTATACTGGAAACACGATTATTATTATCTAACATGATTTATTACCGACTTGATTATATCATTTTCTTAACATTTTTGATGATTCGGTGGTTTTAGTCAAAATCTAATATGCATTAACCAAATAATGAGCCTATGGAACTTCATAAGACGATAAGATAGTGGTCTCTTTGGAAACTTTATCCACCATGCAGATGGGGAAGGGTTGTCGTTACAGATAATAATAATAAACGATAACAAGTAATAACAATAACATGTTAGTAATAACTGTCTTCGGAGAAACAAGGACGTAACTTTAGTGTGCGATAAAACAATTATCATATCAATAATTTATCATAAGATATTATGCCAATATGGAATGGACTTGGTGATCCAAAACCTGGCGAAGAGAGAACACAGACGTGTTACATGAGGGTGGGGGTGGGGGAGAGAGAATGCAACCAACATTCGTCAGATGATGGGCGAGAGTCTACATCAGTTTATCACTGATTCCTCTGGGCACAGAAGCACGCTGACTCGCTGGATTCACCTCGGTTTATGCCCACACTGTGTTACTTAACCCGGTACAGATAACCCAAGTTTAGCCCGTAGTAAGGTGCAGTTATTCGCATGCAATTTGGTTAAAAAAATTGCCAGAAATGCGACTGATGCTGGTTCACCAGGAAGATTGGGTAGACCTATGCACACTTCAGTATCTGCCGTGACAATATGGACACGTACCAAATTGGACACGTGACATATTTGGCCACTTGCCGACATGCGACATATTTGGCCACGTGACAATATGGACACGTGCCAACTTGAACACGTACCAAGTTGAACACACATGACCTATTTGGTCACGTGACAATTTGGACACGTGCCAACTTGGACACACGTGAAGCAATTGAGAGATAATGATAGGTAGGATTGAGCAGTCGGGGTTGGTTGGTCACATGGCAAAACCAGGGCCTAGGGGGAGGAGGGGTAGGGTATATCATATATACCAGGGGCTAGGGGGAGGAGGGGTAGGGTATATCATATATGTTTCACTTACTTACTTAGCGTTTCATCTACTCTTTAATGGTAACACGGCTAGAATGTTCCTTCACTGTCACCTTCGTCATCTTGAAGCGTTCAACAAACCGTATTTAATACTATTGCCAACAACAGAGCTGATAATCTATGCATTAAAATGAACATTCACAGTTACTTGGTCCCATCACATCCTAAAATAAATAAAGAAATATCTGCGGTCTACGGTGGAGGCAACTGAAAAATGAAAACACTATACGAGCATGCTACAGCTGCAGAACAGCCAGAAACTACTGAAAAAAGAAAAGTGATCAAGAAACGCGATTGTTGATCATGTGCTTGACCAATAATCGGTACATGCAAAAATGCCGTGTTATTTTTATATGCCTATATATCTATCTAATCAAACGTTGGTACCTTTATGGCAATTATGGGTTCATAGATGTTATTAAAATCTAATCTTTTTCAGAACCAACTCGCATCGTTCTGGTAGTAGTGGTTGACTGCGTGGTAACACCCTGGTGGTGACAAGGAATGCAATACAAGATTTGATATCGTCGAAAAAATAAATAAGATGATCCAAATTCATTTCTCTTATACTGATGATAAAAGTGTAAAATATATATATCCTCAAAATTCAAAGTCACAAAAGACTGTGTCCAATGATTTACATGTAATTTAGTATAAACATACGACATGTAAGTATCCACAGCCACTGAGCTAGCATTGATAAATACTGATTAAGACAAGTGAATTAATATTATTTTTTTTATTGTTTGCGATAATACAGACGTTGCACGTGAAAATGATTTGGGCGATAATATAGACTTTGCGCGTGAAACTGATTTGAGCGATACTGGAGACATTGCACGTGGAACTGATTGAGGCAATCATATTTGAGCGATAATGAAGACGCTACACGCGGAAGCTACTTACGCCGCCGCTGCTGGTGGTTGTCTTAGTGGTCTCTGACTGCTCCTCAATCTGCTCCAAGTCGTGTTGTACCTTGCGGTACCTGGCCAGGTTGATGGCAGCGATCTCCTCCTACAGTGGGAGTGGGGGGAGGGGCGCAAACGTGAACGTGAAATACGACATCCGAGTATTAATAGGAATACATGAATAGCAACCTTTGATATAATCAAATATCGAAAGGATTTTTATATATACGCAAAAAAGCAAAGCATCGCAATGATGGACTTAAAGTTCATTCTAGAATTATAATATATACTATTTGCTAAGGATCACCTCTGCACTCAGATATCTCTGCATAGAGGTGATCCTTAGCAAATTGTGAGTAGTATATTATGAGGCATTCATATATGGCAAACGAGGGATACTATGGATGTCGTCCAATCTACACAGTTGTCAATAATACGGATAATAATGAAGATCATCTTGGTAATTATCGGGGAAGTATGATCCACGATCGGTAGATCAGGAAGGAATGGCAGTAATGTATCGACGGTAGCAATTTATTTTAACTATGCTAAGAACGTATTTGCTCTCAGTTTTGTGAACGAATTGATTAACTTAATGTTTACAGCCTTTAACACATAAATACGGAATTGGATGCTTACGGCTTCCTCGACCTGTCTCATGTAGGTCTTAAGCTTGCTCTGCAGCTTGTCAATCAAGTCCTGCATCTTCTCTTGAGCCTTGCGGTCCTCGTCCGACTGGAAGGCGAGCTCCTTGAGGCGGCGGTCCTGCTTGCGGAGTCCCTTCTGGGTCTCCTGGTGGCGACGCTGCTCGTTGTCCAGCTCCACCTCCAGCTCCCGGACGCGTTGTTCCATCTTCTGGATCAGTCTCTTGCCGCCCTTCATGGCCTCGGCCTCGGCCTCGTCCAGACGCACCTGGAGCTCCTTGACCTGGCTCTCCATGGTGCGGCGCATCTTCTCGATGGAGCCGGAGTGCTCCTCCTCCTGTCGTAGCTCCTCGGCGAGGCGGGCTGCGTCCATCATGGCCTTCTTGGACTGGTCCTCAGCAGACTTCAGCTCCACGGCCATGTCCTCCAGGTCGGCCTGGAAGAGAGCAACGAGGGACCGGGACATAGTAAGCTATAGGTTGGGCCTTGGGTGTATCCCGCATTAGCACCAGCAACGGCCATCGGAGCCACGGGATTTCGCTGAGTGATCAATTATGTAGTTTAAGCATATCTTATTGGCAATTGGAAAACAGGCCTATGTGAATTCCTCTTGCTTTTTTATTTATTTAACTTATTTCAACTTGGATAAAGGTAATTTTGTTTCATATTTTTCACTAATTTTAACATTTGGATTAACAGTTAATGAAGCTAATATTTTCCAGCACTGTGGAAGTTCATTAAAGGTGCCACTTTGGTTAACAGTTAATTATATCCATATTTTTTTGAAATGGTACCCCTTAGATTAGAAGTTAATTATTTTCATATTAATGCAGAGCCAGATTTGAGTCCTCCTCCATTAACTTATACTAAACATCCCGTAGTTCATTTGTCCTGCTTTGTTTAGTAGAGACTGACCTGCATGGCCTGGATATCGGTCTCGAGCTTCCTCTTCTGGGTGGCGAGGGAGGCGTTGGCGTCGGTGAGTTCCGTGACGCGGTCCGAAGCCTCCTGTAGCTCGCCGTCGGCGGTCTTGCGGGCTCGCTCGGTGGCCTCCAGCTGGACACGCAGCTCCTCCAGCTCGTTGGACAGGACGGTGGCGCGACGCTCGGAGGCCGTCATCAGCTCGCGGGCCTCGTCCCGGGCGCGCTTCCCATCCTCGATCACCCCCTGCGCATCGCGCACCTGCTGCTGGTACTTCTTGATGCTCTTCTCGGCCTCGGCGCGGGCGCGGCTGGAGGCGTCCAGGGCTTGTTCCAGATCGCGGAGGTCCTGTTCCAGCTTCTTCTTCGCCTTCAGGGCCTCTGACTTGCCATGGGCCTCGGCCTCCAGGTTGGTCTGCATGGCGTCAATCGCACGTTGGTGGTTCTTCCTGCGTCAGGGGGAATAGAGCCATCGATAAACAGAATCAAAGCAGAGCCTTCCTAAGTCACTTGGTCAAAAAGACTGAGGCTGAGCGGCAGACTAACAGGTCGTGACCGAAGTTCGCGGCATCGCACCTGCATTTGTGGCAAGTTTCATCCCACCCCATGTCATTGTTCCGGAATGTTTAGTCACCCAATCTAGCCTCCATGTGCACAAAAGCGGCCCATAGCACCAACATTTAATTTCAGAAATCAAGTACGTCTAACCTTCGCCGCCACCATGCTGACTAACTGTGTGAACCCAGCGGGCATGTTTCATGCGCCTAACACAATGTTGTGTGCATTAGGAATGCGATGATAGCATGGACACCGATGCATCCACGATTGTTTCTCCTGTTAATGCTACTTAATGCATTTTAATATTAATATTATAAGCGCTGGGAGAAATATACCGGGATCGACAGGTGTGAGCAAAAGGTATGACTCGTCACCTGGCCACTTCGAACTCCTCCTCCTTCTCGGCCAGTCTCCTCTCATGGTCCTGGCGCATGTTAGCGATCTCCACCAGGGAGCGCTGCACCTTGGCCTCTTCCTGCTCCAGGGCGCCCTCGGCATCCTCCAAGGTCGTCTGGAGCTCGTCCTTCTCCATCTCCAGGCGCTTGCGGCTCTTCTCCAGCTCATGGGCTCCGCGACTGCTCTCCCCAAGCTGGTCCGTCAGGTCGTGCATCTCAACTGGCAAAGGATGAGGATGAGGAGGAGGTGGTGAAAGAGGAGGAGGAGGAGGGGGAGAGGAGGTGGAGAAGGAAGCGGTGGAAGAGCAGAAGATGGAGGAGGAGGAGAAGGTGGAGGAGGAGGGAGAGAAGGAGGATCATGTAGAAGAGGAGGGAAAAGGTGGAGGTGACAGAGGAGGAGATTAAAGATGAGGAGAAAGGTGAGGGGAGGAGGAGGAGGTGGTGGAGGAGGTGAAGGAGGTTGGGGGATGAGGAGGAGGTGCAGGCGGAGGAGGTGACAGAGGGGGAGGCACAACTTGGCGACAACGATCAATGTACTTTACCTTATATGAATTTTTACAACTTGTCAAACAATCTCTCCTCTCTCTTTACACTTATACTGGTAATCGGTATATATACAATGCCTTGATCTTTCTCAGGAGCATCTCCACGAAGTGAGAACTAAAGTTTGTGTCGTTACATCCATGAGGTACGCAAAATAGTCTTACTTTCGTCACAGAAAGTACGTTTAAAACTCCCGAAGAATACACGAAAACAAATCTTAATTACATTTTAATGTAACTGAGACGCCTGGGAATATTAATATTACTAATATTACTGACGCTGTAGAATTTTAAATTAATCTTTACGAGTCTTCAAGTCTCTCATATGTGGGTCGTACCGGAGAGGTTCTTGTTCTCCCTGCGCATGGCGTCAATGGTTTCATGAACCTCCTCCAACTGAGACTTGAGTCTGTAGACCTCGGCGGCGTTGCCCCGGGCGTCTGAGTTGGCGTGCTCGAGTTCGGTCTGTAAGTCTGTCACCTTGTGCTTCCAGTCGTCGATGGTCTTTTCGAGGACCCGCTGGCGCTTCTCGGCAGCGGTGTTCAGCGCCTGGGTCTGTGGAGTCGGGAGGGATTTAATGTTACTTATTCAGAAATGTCTCGCCAATGGTAGGAACGGAATGGAAAGATTTATATTGGCGTGTAATGGAAGATTTATATTTTACATGTAATGAAAGATTCATATTGACATGTAATGGAAGATTTATATTTTACATGTAATGAAAGATATATACTGACATGTGATGGAAGATTTATATTTTACATGTAATGACAGATTTATATTGACATGTAATGGAAGATTTATATTGACATGCAATGGAAGATTTATATTTTACCTGTAATGACAGATTTATATTGACATGTAATGGAAGATTTATATTGACATGCAATGGAAGATTTATATTTTACATGTAATGAAAAAATTATATTGACATTTAATGGAAGATGTATATTGATATGCAATGAAAGATTTATATTTCCATGTAATGAAAGATTTATATTTACATGTAATGAAAGATTTATATTTAGAATTGTCATGAAAGTTTTATATTTAGACATGTCATGTAATATTTATACTTACATGTAAATGAAATGTGGTGAAAGATTTGTATTTACATGTAAAAAAGTAACATGTACATAACATGATAAGGTAAAAAAAATGATGTTTGTGTAAAATTATGTGTACTACGTCACATATTTGTGTGTAATTCACAAATTTATAACATGGTGTTAATAATGACAACCAGGCCCGAGACTGAGAATGTTAGTGAGAAGGAATAAACGATTCTGGCATTAATCAGGCCATCACTATTACTCTCCTAGATACAGACCTGGTAGTGAGGCGAGAGGAAGCCGCTTACATATAACGTTACATTTAGAACAGTTTTTACCGACCTTTTCCATCTTGATGAGGATCATCTCGAGCTCGCTCTGCGCGCGGCCCCGGGCGTTCTCCAGGGCGCTGGCCTTGGCCAGGGTGGTCTCCAGCTGGCTCTCCACATCCGACAGCCTGGAGTTCATCTTCTTCTTCAGGTCCTCCACCTCCTCCGGGCGGATACCACCCTCGCCGCTCTCCAGCTTGTGGCGCCACATGGCGGCCTCGTTTGTGGCCTTGGTGAGGAGACGCTGAAGGTCGGAGCGACCTTCCTGTTCCTCCTCCAGCTGCTCGCGGAGCTGGTCGAGGTCCTGCTGCAGGTTGCGGTTCTCGCCCTGCAGCTTGGACCTGGCGCGGATCTCATCCTCCAGGCTGCTCTTCGTCTCCTCCAGGGATTGCTGCACGCTGACCTTGACCTTCTGCAGCTGGCTCAGCTGGGTCTCGGTGTCCTCCAGGTGGCGCGTCAGGTCGGAGTTCTCGGCCTGGGTGCGCGCGCGGCTGGCGGTCACCTCGGCCATTGTGCGGGAGCTCTCGTCCAGCTTGGAATTGGCCTCGGACAGAGCGAATTCCAGCTGCTTGACGAGCTTATCACCGGCCGCCTGTGGCATCAAAATACCATTTATTTTCATGTGTAAGAAAAAGATTAATTAAGCCAGTTTACCTCTCACAACACGAGAGTTCATTGCTCATGTGTGCCTGGGCTACAGCTCACCACCTTCGCCGTAGTGAAAAGGTAGGTCGAAACATTAAATTAGGTTGGTTGTATATTCAGAACACTTTAACTACTTTTGGTCATACATGGTCAATGGGAGGAGGAAGGGAGAGTGGAACCATGTCCCCGGAGGTAACCCCCTACTCTGGCGAGGAAGGACATGGGATCTTGTGACCACACAGAGATGGCCACAGCGGGGCGCGAACGAGCGAACCACATGCCATTAGGCTTTCGGGGGGCCAGAGCACTCAAAGCGAGCGCTGTAACCTACTGAGCTACCAGGCCTGCTCCCCATTAAATTAGGAAACGTGATCACGTTGACGTCATGTACCTTGGCCTTGGTGGCATTCTCGAGATGAGCATGAAGGTCATCGACTTCGGCCTTCAGGTAGCTTCTCTCCTTCTCGACCCTGGAAGGACACATGTCAAGTTCGACTTAACTTAAGTAAAGCATAACATAACATAACATAACATAACGTATCATAACGTGCAAAGTCCGAACTGAGGACAAGATCAAGTGATTATAAATGATACATTTCCTGGCGCATCCCCATTTTAGTCTGCTCGCATGTTGTTTTCATCACATCACGAAAAATGTAGTCAGTATTCTAATCAAAGTTACATTTTACACTGTAAAATATCAACTACATCGAATTAGTATAATAAAGTAGCAAAATGAACATAAATCGTCTCGTTCCGTTGCTATTTGACCAAATATATTTTAAAAGCCCGATTCCGATGCAATTTTTGCCCATCATGATACTTGTACTACAGCACACCATGCTAAGTGAGATGACGACGCGGCCTTGACCTTCCTGTCCTCACCTGGCCTTTAGTTTCTGCAGCTGGTCGATCTGGTCGGAGAGTTCCTTGAGTGCTTCCTGCTGCTTCTTGCGCAGACCCACCGTGTTTTGTTGGTTCTGCTGCTGGGACTCCTCCAGGTCGCGACGCAACTCTAGCACCTCAGACTCTCGCTTCTTGCTCAGCTCCAACTGCGCGACGAGAGTTAGGGCGAGATTTCATCATTCCGTCCTTATTATAAATAGACTGTGAGTGGGTTTAGCTTGGCATCAATAAAACCATATTACTTCGTATAATATCGTCCTATTGGTGTATTATATCGTATGGAATCGTATTGAAGCGCACTGAATCGCATCGAATTGTATTGCATCGTATGCATCGCATTGTATCGCATTGTCGTATTTGATCGTATTGCAACATCTTTTATCATATCTTATTGCATTATTATGTAAATGGATTATATCGTATTGCATTATAATGTGATATACTACACTGTATTATATATTTTCATAGCCCACGCGTGCTACAGACTGGTCACTGACTGGGGTACTCACATACACCTGAAGGGTGCCACAGACTGGTCATTGACTGGGGTACTCACATACACCTGAAGGGTGCTACAGACTGGTCACTGACTGGGGTACTCACATACACCTGAAGGGTGCTACATATTGGTCACTGACTGGGGTACTCACATACACCTGAAGAGTGCTACAGACTGGTCACTGACTGGTGTACTCACATACACATGAAGGGTTCTACAGACTGGTCACTGACTGGGGTACTCACATACACCTGGAAGATGCTACATATTGGTCACTGACTGGGGTCACATACACCTGAAGGGTGCTACAGACTGGTCACTGACTGGGGTACTCACATACACCTGAAGGGTGCTACAGACTGGTCACTGACTGGTGTACTCATATACACCTGAAGATGGTGCTACAGATTGGTCACTGACTGGTGTACTCACATACACCTGAAGGGTGCTACATACTGGTCAATGACTGGTGCACTCACACACACCTGGAGGGTGATACATACTGGTCACTGACTGGTGTACTCACATACACCTGAAGGGTGCTACATACTGGTCACTGACTGGTGTACTCACATACACATGGAGGGTGATACATACTGGTCACTGACTGGTGTACTCACATACACCTGAAGGGTGCTACATACTGGTCACTAACTGGTGTACTCACATACACCTAAAGGATGCTACATACTGGTCACTGACTGATGTACTCACATACACCTAGAGGTTGCTACATACTGGTTACTGACTGGTGTACTCACATACACCTAGAGGATGCTACATACTGGTCACTGACTAATGTACTCACATACACCTAGAGGACGCTACATACTAGGGACTGACTGGTGTACTCACATACACCTGAAAGGTGCTACATACTGGTCACTGAATGGTGTACTCACATACACCTGGAGGATGCTACATATTGTTCACTGACTGGTGTACTCGCATACACCTAGAGGATGCTACATACTGGTCACTGACTGATGTAGTCACACACACTTGAAGAGTGCTACATACTGGTCACTGACTGGTGTACTCACATACACATAGAGGATGCTACATACTGGTCACTGACTGATGTACTCACATACACCTAGAGGATGCTACATACTGGTTGCTGACTGGTGTACTCACATACACCTGAAGGGTGCTACATACTGGTCACTGACTGGTGTACTCACATACACCTAGAGGATGCTACATACTGGTCACTGACTGATGTACTCACATACACCTAGAGGATGCTACATACTCGTTACTGACTGGTGTACTCACATACATCTGGATGGTGCTGCATACTGGTCACTGGCTGGTGTACTCATGGTGATACATATTGGTCACTAACTGGTGTACTCACATACACCTGGAGGGTGCCTACATACAGGTCACTGACTGGTGTACTCACATACACCTGGAGAGTGCTACATACTGGTCACTAACTGGTGTACTCACATGCACCTGGAGGGTGCCTACATACTGGTCACTGACTGGTGTACTCATATACACCTGGAGGCTGCTACATACTGGTCACTGACTAGTGTACTCAGGGTGCTACATACTGGTCACTGACAGGTGTACTCACCTGCACCTGGAGGGTGCTACATTCTGGTTACTGACTGGTGTACTCACCTGCACCTGGAGGGTGGCTGCATTCTGGTCACTGACGGGTGTACTCACCTGCACCTGGAGGCTGCTACATTCTGGTCACTGACAATTGTACTCACATACACCTGGAGGGGGAAGGTGCTACATACTGGCCACTGACTGGTGTACTCACATACGCCTGGAGGAGCTACATACTGGTCACCGACTGGTGTACTCACATACACCTGGAGGGTGCTACATACTGGTCACTGACTGGTGTACTCACATACACCTGAAGGGGGGCTACATACTGGTCACTGACTGGGGTACTCACATACACCTGGAGGATGCTACATATTGGTCACTGACTGGGGTACTCACATACACCTGAAGGGTGCTACAGACTGGTCACTGACTGGTGTACTCACATACGCCTGGAAGGGCTACGTACTGGTCACTGACTGGTGTACTCACATACACCTGGAGGGTGCTACATACTGGTCACTGACTGGTGTACTCACATACACCAGGAGAGGGGCTACATACTGATCATTGAATGGTGTACTCACCTGCACCTGGAGGCTGCTACATTCTGGTCACTGACTGGTGTACTCACCTGCACCTGGAGGCTGCTACATTCTGGTCACTGACAGCTGTACTCACATACACATGGAGGAGGAGGGTGCTACATACTGGTCACTGACTGGTGTACTCACATGCACCTAGAGGATGCTACATAGCGGTCACTGACTGATGTACTCACTTACACCTAGAGGATGCTACATACTGGTTACTGACTGGTGTACTCACATGCACCTGGAGGGTGCTACATACTGGTCACTGACTGGTGTACTCACCTGCACCTGGAGGCTGCTACATACAGGTCACTGACTGGTGTACTTACCTGCCCCTGGAGGGTGCTACATACTGGCCACTGGCTGGTGTACTCACATACGCCTGAAGGGTGCTACATACTTGTCACTGACTGGTGTACTCACCTGCACCTGGAGGCTGCTACATACTGGTCACTGACTGGTGTACTCACATGCACCTGGAGGGAGCTGCTGACTTCCTCGACACGCTCACTCTGCAGCTCCAACTGACGGGCAAGGTCAGCGCTGTGTTTTTCCCCCTGCAAGCGAGGACGCAGGGTATTAATGCCGACCAAGGAACCACAGACACAGGTAATGTCATGTCAAATTGTAAATGTTTGAAAATTCGGAAAAGTATTTACAAGTAAATCGTACTTTTACGTTGGCATAAAAATTACTGTTTATATAGGAAGAAATATACTCTGGCTTATCGTTAGGTATTTAGACTGGGGAAGAGGTCCTGGACGCCTAGGATGAGAGTGAGGAGGGAACGGGGTGTTGTAGGGGCAGACCAAGTTAGATTAGACGCAGACGGAGGTGGGACTGTTTGCTAACACAAAGATAAACAAATGGGAGGATGAAAACTGATGAAAAAGTTAGTTTGCCTTGGAAGATAAACGGACTTGGTAAACAAACCTTGGCTCTGGCCGCTCTCTCCGCCTCCAGTTCTTCCTCCAACTCTTCAATGCGAGTCTGCAAAAACAAAAATGGCGGTCACTTAGCGCCATCACCGGACTGCAATTACAACCACCACAAGGACAAGGCGTTTCCATTTCAAACGTCCACGGGGGAAATCGGTCCGGTGGTCAGTTAGTAAACATCTACATAAATACAAGGTGTTACAACACAATTTCAGTGTGGGGGGGGGGGGTGTTACAACACAATTTCATCGGGGGTGAATATCGACATGCATCCTAAAGGGGTAATTATATATGATGTACAGAAAGGGTGAATAGGTGTACAGTACGTTGAAGAGCGCTCGGAGCCCTGGCGCGTTGAAGCCGAGGTCGAAGCCTTGTCTCATCACGGTACGACTCTTCCGGCTGAGGTTAGGGTTGACGGTCGTTTCCGGTCTGCTGCGCAGGAGCAGCGGGTGGCTGTAGATGCTCTCGCGGACACTGGTGAAGCCCTCAGCCTTGCCCAGCAGTCGGGACGTGTATTCCCGGTCCATTTCGAAATCATGCTCGCGCGAGCTCTTCACCCCGGAGTAGTCGTCGAATTCATGCACCGATGCCTTGGCGTAGAACTCGTCGGGAGCCACCTTGCTATGCTTAAACTTGACATCAGAACTCTCATCGAAGGTCATCGTCTCCGTCTTGATGTTGACGTTCTTGACGCAGGGTGGGCAGACTTTGCCTTCCGGGGGCGGCGGTGACTCCGCCGGGGGGTCAGCCGCCGCTGGGGGGTCAGCCGGGGCCGCCGGGGGGTCGGCCGGGGCCTCCTCGGGTGCGGCGGGCTCGGGGGCCGGGGCAGGTGCGTCGGGCTTGGTGTCTGCCATGGTGTCGGTTCGTCGGTACTTTAGGACAAGGACGTTGGTGTGGTGTGGTGCGGTGTGGTCACTTCACACGGTGGTACGTACAGTGATTCAGTGGCGGTGGCACACTGCTAGAAGGTGGTGGTGGCTGACGACTCACTCACAATACGACACCAGTGTCACACCGGTTACAGACAACACCGAGGTGCGGGTTCAAGGACAGATGGGGGGTTTGGGAAGACACACCAGGAGAGAAGACCAAACCTGGACTGCCTCACACTGCAAGCCGTCGTCTCGCAACAGACGAAATGGAGAAGGAGGAGGAGGAGGAGACAGTACAACTCACAGCAGGACCAGCAGCTCCGTTCCGCTAACGGGGTCACCGACACTACAACACAAACTCGCGCTCCAGATGCTAATCCGGAACCGGAAGAAGATAATCCCGGGCGCGCGATGTCGTAAGTGGTAAGAGTCGCTGTCGTAATCCTGTCGTCCTGATCCGCCTCGGTCTCGATCCCCACAGCTCCTGTCGTCCGTCCGGTGCCGCCGCTTCAGTCGCTGCTCGATATTGCTGGCGTACTGGAGTGTCCTGGAGACCTGACGGCTTGCTGATGCTCCCTCTACCCCCGGGTCCGTGTGAACCGCTCGAAATACCAGGCTCCAAATGCGGGAAGCCGACGGGCCTTAAGGCCAGCTCCAATCACAGGTGAGCTTAAGGGCCGATTTTTGTTTTTCTTTCCAGCTGCTGCTGCTGCTGCTGCTGGTTCCCGGATGCTGCAGTTAAAGTCCTGCCAAAAGAGCCACGGCGTGACGACTGCGGGAGGATGCGCTGGGCATCCCGGAGGGGGGTGGGGGGTGAGGAAGGAGGGGGCGGGAAGGCAATAGAGCGTGGAGCAGGGTGGGAGGTAAAGGAGGAGGCCGGGGAAAGGGAGGAGGAGGGCGGGGATGAGGGAGGGAGGGCGCATTCCTGTGATGTCGGGAGCTGGGCTTGCCGTGTCTGGCGGGCGAGTTGGCTGGCTGGCTGGCATGCTGTCTGGCCCGAACCGCCTCCACGGATTCACTCACCGCTGACTAAGGCCCCCAGCTATGCTTCCACCATTTCTGGGGCGGATTTACAGGAAGAATCCGGTTGTGGGAGAGGCATCCTGAAGGGGGAGAAGGAGAGGGGGCGGGGGAGTATTGTGGGGCTTTGTGGGGGTGGCTGTGGGAGGGGATGGGGGTGTCTAAATGACTGAAGGAGAGATGGTATCTATTTACCCGGCATGCCTGTGAGCCACATAAGTGGGTTGCCATGCACTGCATATCTCCCCATGGCAATCTAGACAACATATCTCCCCATGGCAATCTAGACAACATATCTCCCCATGGCAATCTAGACAACATATCTCCCCATGGCAATCTAGACAACATATCTCCCCATGGCAATCTAGACCACATATCTCCCCATGGCAATCTAGACAACATATCTCCCCATGGCAATCTAGACCACATATCTCCCCATGGCAATCTAGACAACATATCTCCCCATGGCAATCTAGACAACATATCTCCCGATAGCAATCTAGACCACATATCTCCCCATGGCAATCTAGACAATATATCTCCCCATGGCAATCTAGACCACATATCTCCCCATGGCAATCTAGACAACATATCTCCTCATGGCAATCTAGACAACATATCTCCCCATGGCAATCTAGACAACATATCTCCCCATGGCAATCTAGACCACATAATCTCCCCATGGCAATGTAGACAACATAATCTCCCCATGGCAATCTAGACAACATATCTCCCCATGGCAATGTAGACAACATAATCTCCCCATGGCAATCTAGACAACATATCTCCCCATGGCAATCTAGACAACATATCTCCCCATGGCAATGTAGACAACATATCTCCCTATGGCAATGTAGACAACATGTCTCCCCATGGCAATCTAGACAACATATCTTCCCATGGCAATCTAGACAACATGTATCCCTATAGCAATGCATACAGCATATGTTCCCATGGCAACGCAGATTACACATTTCCCCTTGGCAATGTGTCTGTTCCCATGGGAACGTGTCCAAACCATAGCGATACAAAAAAATAGTTTTTCTTTATTTAGCTCGGTGGCCCCTTGTCGACATATTTTTGGTGGCTCCTTTCCATCTTATATCCTACTATCACCACTGGCGACATATTTACCATGACGTTAGAGCACGTTGGGCTATGAAACTTTCCGTTAAACATAACCCGTAGTTCTTGGCAGAGAGAGAGAAAGAGATATATAGAGAGAGAGTGACAGAGGAAGAGAGAGAGAGAGATAGAGAAATAGACAGGGATCAAATGTGAGGGCGAGCGCTGGGCATTGGCGCTCCGGTTAACGAGAATAAAACAGGATGAGAGGAGGGGTGCAGGGGATTGGGAGGGGGAGAAGGCGTGAGGGATGGGGCCAGGTGATGAAACCAGGTGATTAAGCCAGGTGATTAAGCCAGGTGATGACTAAGCTCAGCTTTTACTCCTAGCTATCCAGGTAGGTGTCGTCAGACAGGCCCAACATGTTCGGTTAGACTTCATGGACTTCCAAGTTAGTCCTTCTCTGCCCCTACAGCATACACCCCTCCCCCCCACATATACACACATACAAAAACGTAACCCCCCCCCCCCCCCCCCCAACGCAAACATGTGCAATCTGCTGGGGCTAGGGTAGGGCGCGTATAGCTGAAAAGGGCAGCAAGGATAATTTATCTGTCTGAGGGAAATGGCAAGGGGGGTGGGGGGGGGGGGGGGCTGGGAGGGACCAGGTTCTAGGCCGACTTGTTCATTTTCAACGGTAGCGCCAAGGTGGGATTTCTCCCTGGAACAAGATGATTTTGTTATGTCTTGGTATTAAGTAGATTTTAGGCGCTGTAAGCCTTGTAAGCACTGTAGTACTGTAGGCACTTTAGGGACTGTAGTACTGTAAGCCTTGCAAACACTGTAGTACTGTAGGGACTGTAGGGACTGTAGTACTGTAAGCACTGTAAGCACTATAGTACTGTACGCACTGTAGTACTGTAAGCACTGTAGTACTGTAAGCACTGTAAGCACTGTAGTACTGGAAGCACTGTAGTACTGTAAGCACTGTAGTACTGTAAGCACTGTAAGCACTGTAGTACTGTAAGCACTGTAGTACTGTAAGCACTGTAGTACTGTAGTACTGTAAGCACTGTAGTACTGTAGTACTGTAAGCACTGTAGTACTGTATGCACTGTAGTATTGTAAACACTGTGGTACTGTAAGCACTGTAGTACTGTATGCACTGTAGTATTGTAAACACTGTAGTATTGTAAGCATTGTAGTACTGTAAGCACTATAGTACTGTAAGCATTGTAGTACTGTAAGCACTGTAGTACTGTAAGCACTATAGTACTGTAAGCATTGTAGTACTGTAAGCACTGTAGTACTGTAAGCACTGTAGTACTGTAAGCACTATAGTACTGTAAGCACTGTAGTACTGTAAGCACTGTAGTACTGTAAGCACTATAGTACTGTAAGCACTGTAGTACTGTAAGCACTGTAGTACTGTAAGCACTGTAGTACTGTAAGCACTGTAGTACTGTAAGCACTGTAGTACTGTAAGAACTGTAGTACTGTAAGCACTGTAGTACTGTAAGCACTGTAGTACTGTAAGCACTGTAGTACTGTAAGCACTATAATACTCTACGCACTGTAGTACTGTAAGCACTAGTACTGTAGTACTGTAAGCACTGTAATACTGTAAGCACTGTAGTACTGTAAGTACTGTAAGCACTGTAGTACTGTAAGTACTGTAGTACTGTATGCACTGAATACACCGCGGGTGTAAGCACTGCAAGCAGTAAGCAATGGACGCACAGTGATTAACACTTCTTGATTACTTTATACTTTTAATTGCTTTGCTATTTTTATTGAGTGTTACTTTTAATTATATGTGTTCATTGTCACTTCGCACTGCTTTGATTGATTGTTACTATTAATCACCTGTGTTACCTATCACTTCTCGCTACTTTGATTGTTACTTCCGACCACCTTGATTAATTGATACGACTCCCTGCTTTGTTGATGCCTCTGGGCTACTTCATTGATTTTTACTCCTCGCTACTTCCTTTCTCTCTCCACACCCTACCTGTAGTATTTACTGTGAGGTTAAACGCGTGCATGTTATTCCGATGACGTCATACAGGCTGGTTCTCTAGGGGTTAGGAGGTTCTAGGAATTTCGATATAGGATCGAGATATGAAAAGAGACGCTGACCAGACAACGTGTGGACTTTGTTATTGGCCAGTGGGCGTATGGACGTATTTGGGTGGATTATAGAGTCTTACTTTGTTATCTTAGTCTTTAACACACGTTAAGGTTTTGCAGCGCTACCAGGATAATATCACAGTTATGTGCGTAGGCCTGACCCTTGTCTGAAGGGATGGGAGTGGCATGGGGGGGGGATATCAAGTAAACGAGAAGCCAACTTATGACTCTGCTATCCCGCTGAAGCGCCAACAGCGCGAGGATCTCATCAACGTCTCGCCGGAGTCTCGCACAGTTCTCGTGGACGTGCCACAGACCTCTGGCTTTTAAGTCAAACATAATTAGAAATCAAGTATTGTTTGACTCTCTCTCTCACACTCTGTACCCATACCGGGGAGTCCATCCATATGGTAACTGCTATGAAATATTTTCTAAAGACAAATTTGCCTAAGAGCTAAACTGTAAATTTTCTCTTTCGTGAAGAAATGTACGGTTAGTCTGTTATAGTTGAAAGACAGTCTTGCCCTTGGGACCTAGCTTTACCCCCCCCCCCACCCCATCGCAGCCAGAACCTTCCTGTTCCAAAGTGCCTCGCTCCATTTTAAAACTGTGGCCCCCTTCACTGAACATAAAATAATCAATGGTGCTCATTTGCTTGTATCGCTTAACTATTTAGCAACAGTAACAGTCAGACATGGGGTAATCATAATCAGTAATCGTAATCGATTGTAATCGATTACATTTTTCAAGTAATCGTAATGGTAATCGATTACATTGGTTTTTAAGGCAATGTAATCGTAATCGTAATCGATTACATTGCTAATGTAATCGTAATCATGATTACTTTTGATGATTACTTTGCTATTTTCACTCGGGCTGTTTGATCTCCAATTGGTCGTATCGTATCATATACGGAAACTCGCCACTGCAGTCTTACTGTAGAGATGCGACCCCCCTCGACCCCCCTCCAGCCCCACCCGACAAATAACCAGACATAACCAATTAAGCCGGCTGGGGGTGCCACATTCTAATCCCCTCATTATCTTGTTTGCATTGGATAGCTAGAAATAGTCCAGAGCGACTTAGGGGTCTATATGTTGGGAGCAGGTAGGTGGGTGGGGGCTGTGATGGGTATGTAGGTAGGTGAGGGCTGTGATGGGAGGGTGGTAGATGCTTGTGTTATGGTTCTCTATATAGATTGATTGGAAGAGGTGTTGTTATAAAACGAACTCGATTCGGTCAGGACTGGTGCACGGCGATGTATGGTGTGGTGGCTGGACTAGATTCACTTGTGTCATATAACTGTGTGGCTTCCTTTAGTTCCATGGTATTTAACATAGAGGTAAGTTTTTACGCGTGACACCTCTCTCTCCGGCGAGAATCCTAAAGTTCTAAAGTTTAAATGAATCCAGCAAAATAGAGGTGCGATTATCCGTCAGTGTTGTGTTTGTTATTTCAATTACGTCGAAAAACAGTCCATGTAATCACGATTGTAAACATGATTACATTGAATGTAATCGTAATCGATTACTTTCATATTTCCTGTAATCGTAATCGTAATCGTAATCATGAAATTCCCAAGTAATCGTAATCGTAATCGATTAAATTTACAATGTAATCACCCCGTGCCTGGTAACAGTACCCTTTTCTGGAACACCGTAAACTATGATAACTATGTGGAATTCCGTTACAGTTTCGACATACTACGTTGAGAATTATGTTTGCTTAAAAACGAAACATAAGATAATTTGCTCTGACTTCAAATAAACCACAAATTGCCTTGCTCGTTAAAGCCACTGACATTACTTACACAAGCAAAGCTACCATGATATTTCAAATCAAACATTCCACCCGCGCCATCCCCCATCTCCACCCCCTTTCCCCTCATAAATTTCTGGGGACCGCCCCTACTTTGGAAACAGACAATGTGGAGTACATTGACCACCCCCCCCCCCCTCCCCACCGTGGCTCCCCTTAGTGTCAGTCATATACATCGTGGATGGCTTCTTTATCTCCCGAAACAAGAAAGGATGAGCCCACAAACCACGGACTAAGGTCTCACACCAGTATTCTCGGCATCCGTAGCGAGAAGTATACAGCGCGCTGACCCGGCGTGTGAACCGCCCAGGAACTCGTCATTTATCACGGGTGAACGATAGAGATCCTGACGAGATATCCCGGCGGTCGAAGCTCCGGACACGTGCTGGTAGAGAGGGAGAGAGAGAGAGAGAGAGAGAGAGAGAGAGGCCTGCCGCTGATCCAGGTCCTTGTGAGCCAGAGACTTCCAGACCGCGGTAGACGCATTGCGCCATAACCATTGCCAGGCCGACGGCTCTGCAAACATTCATCCTGGGCTAGTGAGGGGGGGCAGGGGGGGCGGAGGGAGATTTCGGGGAGCGGGGGAGGGCGGGCTGGAAGGCGATCGGGGAGCGGGTGGGGGGAGTGAAAGGAGAGCCTGCGCGGTAAGGCGATTATGCTTGCAATTTACTTGGCCACAATGCATTAGGCCGAGGAAAACAGGACCTGTGTCTGCTCTCAGCTCGCGGCCAGTTTGATAGCCATGCGCGTTGCAAATTAAAGAAAATGCGGGATGTTCCGCGTAATGCATTGATATATTTCGATGTGTATGTGTGTGATAAGAGTCCGAGTGAGAGGCGGCTGGTGGGGGGGGGGGGGGGAGTAAATAACCTTGTCACTACGTAAATGCTTCGCGAAATTTAATCCTCATTAATAATTGGAAAAGCCACGTTGAAAGCTTCGAAAGTTTTGACAAGAAACATAGAAGTTCGAAGTGTTGGCCTTTCATGAGCGTCAGACAACGACTGGTACGTGTTAGCGGAAGAAACAGGCAAGATACTTGGTGTAGACTTGGATACTCTATCCATGGAGCGGCTTACAGCTGTGAAGAAATGATATGCTAAGGCCTTATGTACATATCAATATATGTAATTGCACCATTGCCGGGAACTAGTATGTCGACTAATGTTAAGCCGCATGCTATGTTGGCCATATCCTTTTCTCTCGTCTGTCTGGTATATATGGAGCGTGGAGCAGGAGCGAGGGGGAGGGAGGGCAGGGGAGGGGGTTAGTAACCGGTGTAATGTACCCCCCCTACCCCCTAGCTCATTTGGTAAGCAGACTGAGCTGTAGATCAACAGGTCGTGGGTTCGCACCCTGGAACCTGCATCTGGGGCGTTGTCCATCCAAACCCATTGGCCCTATATGACCTACATGGACACGAAAGTGACACCCACATCTCTGCTTTAACGCTTTCGGCTATAGGCCTATCGTTCTTAAAGATATCCCGGGAATGGATAGTCCAGTCCTATCCAGCCTATGGTCAAGACAATTTTGGTTTAGACATGTCTGAATATCTTAAAGCAGCCTAAAAGTGTTCCGACAATCATGATAGTGAGGTTTATACATAGAACCGCCCTCGACACTGGCCATACCCGCGCTTGGCGTTTGATTGAGTTACTTAACAGGTCAAAGGTCAAGTTAACTATGCGCGCTACACATTGTCCACGACAAGTTTAGTATTTGATAGAATTATACGCGCTGAGTCGCAAGTCATCTCCCGCATTGTTGCCTGTACATCATGATTTTGCCAACAAAATGCATCAGACATTGCCTTTTTCAAATTGTAAATGGTAGCGGGTTGCCTTAATTGTTTTTCCTTACCAGTCGGCCGAAACAAAGTGTTAACACTCGCCAATTTAATTTAAAGATGTAAAGTTTCGGTGCTCATCGCGACTAGATTAGGTTGGACACCCGCTTTAAAGATCATCATAACATTATAAGCAATTACTTTGCGTATTGTTATGTTTGACATATGTCAACGAAAAAGTATCACCCGCGTGAAGAAGAGGGAAGGGGGAGACAATTTCCGGGGAATGGGGAGGTGGGGGGGTGGGGGGCAAGTACATAACCCACCAGCTTTCGGTGCCTCAAATAGTGTTTGCGCCATGTAACGTCATGTACTGTACATAACTGGATTAATCGACCCCGCGCTAGGCCTAATGGCTGGCATGACGTTTTCATGGTCTCCACGTGACATGGCACATGGCAGTTAACGCATCTATTCCTCCCGCTACTACTGACAGCTTGCATACTCGCTTCCCACACTGCTTGTGGTAGGCATATAATACGGAATAGGTTTAATGTGGATTTGAGTGACAAAACACTAGGTAGCATAAAAGGGTCGTGTAGTGCAATTGTTTATGATGGATGGAAGGCAGTTTTACGACTTTTAAATATCCTTCTTAACATTTGACTTTGACTTCACAGCCTCTTGGTGCGTTGATGATGATATTATGCCGTAAGATATATTCTTATGTTTGTGAGGTCCGAATTGTTCCAAAGATTGTTCACCCGGCTTAGTGAATCATAGCCGTAAGACCATTTTGCAGGAAATGTAGATGTTATCTCCTTCCTGTATGGAGCTGTAAGGATAGGAACTGGAACTGAAGGCAGTGCATGGAGTGTTTGCCACGTACAGTTCTGTGTAAAGTGTGAAAGCGCAAAGCCACGGACGAAAATAGACCCCCTTGTAAAATGATGCGTTGAAAGTCGTCTGCCTTTAAGCAGATGACTTACCGCCCAAGATCAAACACATAAGTTGCGTAGCCTAGCTGTGGGAGAAAAGCACGGCAAAAAGTCTACAGTGTCTACAGGTTGAAGCGTAGGGTACGTGCGATATCTGCAATATTACATATAATATGGCTTTCCTGTGAGACATATCGCGATGATATGAGAGCAGTGGTGGGGTGGGGGTCACAAAGGATCTCCGGAGCACAATATCCCGATTCCCTGACCTCAGATCACTACCATCTCTCTATCGTTGAACCAACATATCTCCTAGCTGCCATGTTTTACTTCCATTTACCCGTCACATACCTTCAGTACCACGTGACTCCGGGCAAACCAGGACATTCCATAGCAAGGAGGCGGAGAGAGGTCTGAACCAATAATACCCACATTTAACCTACTCAATGGTAATCTATGGACTCCCTGCACTAAAGTCATTATAAAAAAAAGTCTGCGTGGTGGTACCTTCTATCCTTCATTTAATTTGATGGACCCGCCACCCGCCTTTAAACAAATTCTTATCTGGTAAACACTTATTGTATATCAGGTGTCGATGTCGAATATCGTGGTGTAGACAGTAGACAGTTGATATAAGAACGTGGCCCCGTCATCCTGATATCAACTGTTTTCTACAGTAATGGGCTTTGTTTCAAACATTCATTAAGACCCACGTTTCAGTTATTTATAATGGTTCCTGCATAGCCCAATCAGCACAGCACATATACCAGGCTTGTTCCAGTGAGCAGGAGGATATGTTGCGCTCTCTGCTGGGCAATTATGTTCATGCCGGTATGCTGGTTCCCGGCTCCAAACTAGCAATTCTGCGGACTGACTGGTTCCCTGCCCCAGACTGGCAAGTTTGTCCGTCCTGTGAAGTCACGAAGGATGTGGTGGCAGCCAATGTTTTTTTGTGTGCATAGTTGGTGTTGTAGTTACTCTAAGCAGAAGTTGCTTTAATATATCCCTGATATATCATGATAAAACAAAAAGATACAGAGAGTATATGGATTCAAGACATTACGAGGAATAAGTTTATATATATTTATTGCGCAACGTCTTTCCACTCTGAATAAACTTCAAACGTTTTAAAATCATGGTCGAATAGTTTAACATTTTGTTTATGATCAAGTAAATTTTACTCTTTCCCATTACCCACTGACACGTGCAACTCAGGGGCAGAGAATAATAAATGTCAATCCCAACATTCCGCGCACCTTACATACCTTTAACCCGGAAATAGATCCTTCCCCAGCGTGACGTCATGATTGTACATCGATTCTGGTGACGGACCATGCGGCTGGTGAGCGATAATATGCCTCTGATATTACTTTGGCACAATTTGTACTAATAAAAGAACTGAGTCATGACTCGTGATATAAAACACGGATTATGCTAGCGGCTAGTCTTTTATTTAGCGTATGGCACGATATATTATCCTTACATGTTGAAAGTGCCGTTAAAGACCCCATGCAAAGGAAAATAAGAATATATGTAAGAGCAAATGTGACCTCTTGTGGGTCCAATAAGATGTCCGTCTCAACCACCGATAAAAAAATAAATACGCGCAAAATAAACACAATGTTTTCGAGGATTCTATAACTCATGAATATTCAAATATTCAATGAACGAGGGTTCAGACCCTGTGGGAGACGTTCTGATTGGTCCATAATCGCTAGTCGCGTCCAACACGAGAGCCGAATTATCATGAAGCGCTTGGTTGAAGGCAACACGTAGCATTATTAACCCAGTGACTGATACTTAACTCCTTTGGTGGGGGACTCTCTGACGTGACTTTCTAGCGCAAGCATATGACGCCATGTAACGTTAAAGCATCCTGATCACTCTGTACCTGGGGGGTGGGGGGTGTAGGCTACTTAATACATTGCTGTGGGCGGGGGGGTTCCGAGTTAACCCCCCCCCCCCCTTTTTACCGCCAAAATCGGCTCTTTTCTCTGCAACGCGCTCTATGAACGCGCATTTTTCAGACTCCGCCCCCACCCCTCCAGCGGTCGCAAGTTTTAAAATATTTGCTTTATAGGGGTATCTGTTACATCAAACTGTCCGCTCCCTCATGCATCAAGCGGCACCCACGCCCCCCCCCCCACCCCCACCACCACCAGATTCGCATAACAGTGCCTCCCCCCCCCCCATCACCCCCATCCCCGAGAATAAGTACAGCGAATAGACGAGGTTTGTTCCAGCGAACAGGAACAGCTGTTACGCCATGCGCCAGGTGATTGTGTTCCTGCGGGTAGGCTTGTCCAGATCTTCAGCTGGCACGTCCACCCCGTGGACTGGCGGGTCCCAGGCGAATTACGCCAATGTGCTTATGTAAGAACATCTGTGTATATAGCTTGCTGCAAGCAGCAACTGCAGTAATACAGAACTGGTTGGCCCTTCACCAACTACATGAGGGTTAATGCAGCACGGAAGACCAAGGAGATGGTAATACACTTTAAGAGACATAAACTAGAAATGACCGTTCCAGAAATAAAAGATCGCATACACAACAAGGGCGAATACATACAATTTATTGGCAATTTCTCTACTCATGGTGATTTAATATGAAAATTCCCAGTTTACGATGAATGAAAGTCCTTGACCACGACGGACGGCTAATACCCCATCCCCAGTTCACGAAGAGAGATTTTTCTCATTCCTAGTTCACGGCGACATGGCAAGGCCATTCCCGAGGAGGAAATACCCTTAATGGACACGCCCCCTTCTTCGGGAGCCCGCCTTCGACGTCTCTTTTGTCAGGGATAGGTTGGTTCTATGGTATTGTTATTTACAGAACAAACAACAAAATGTATCTATAAACGTGTCTTCGAGTATAGTAGAAGCACACCTTATATTTCACTGGATTAAGAACAGCAACACCGGAATTCCAGACCATTTGATTATAAATTAGGCTATTCATTCGAATATATATTCACAGCTTCTATCAGAAGGCAAGCACTTAATGCAAAACTATAATATGCTACAGCTAGGACCTTTATTTCCAAGTTTCAAGGATAATCAAACTGTCTGGACATTTAAATACCAAGCATGTTCCCTTTTTTTGACATAAATGACATTAAATTACCATGCAATTTGTAATTGAGAGCCTCTTAGAAAGGAAATCTACATACCTGAAAGAAGGCGGTGGGTGCGCCCCTCCCCCCCCCCCCCTCCCCCACCCCCAAGACGATCACGAGATTACACTACACAAACCTAGCGACAGGGGCTTATAAACCAGAGTCTACGTACGGCTCCAACAATGCATTACAAAGGTCAAGGCCGTACAACATTGTTGCAGACGACATGTGCGCTGTTCAAAACACAGCACAACTGTCAGAGGATTAAAGATAAAGCAAACTACAGCTTTCAAGGATATTCTCAGCGGAGATTTAGCACACACACTACGGTAAGGAAACGTAAAAGTAACGCCAGGATAAATCCAGGGTTCCGATTCTCTAAACATGATTCATGAAAAATTAAGGTGACAGTTGTCTCGGGAGAGCCACCGTTGGCGTTGGGTTTCTGTTCCAACCTGTAAATCCACAGGACTTTTCAAGAATCAGAAATTCTGACTTAGCTTGAGATACACTGAGGCTAAATGTACCACTTCCATAGAGTTCAGCTCCTTTAGCAAGGGCGAATCCAGGGGGGCCCCCACTTTTTGAGAAAGAATGCCGTTTTTCAATGCAAACTTTAGGCCATCTGAGGCGTCCCCCCCCTCCCCCCCCTCCGCTGTTCGAACGCTATAATATATAGCCTATATGAGGCGGCGTGGACCCCACCCCCTCCCCCTGATCGCAAAGTTTTCACAAGTGGACCCCGCCGGCCCCCACGGTCGCAAGTTTTCAGTGGACCCCCCCCCCCCCCCCCCCCGGTCGTGAAATGCCCCGGTTGCAATTTTGTTCAGTTCCTCACCCGGTCGCAAGCTGAGACCCCCCCCCCCCCCCCCCAACTTTTCCAATTCCTGGATCCACCCCTGCTTTCGACATCAAAGTCTTCGAATCAATCAAAAACATTTCTCACCTGTATCTGTGAAATCTTGTATCTTGTATAGATCTATGTGCATACGTTTTGCGGAGCACCAACGTCCTATCCGGCCACCATATTTGTATTGGGCGCGTACTGGTGCTTGTGAATTTAGCCTGGTTCCGAAACTTTGTAATCGTGAATTCCCTGTCACAGAGGGCTCTGCTGTTGTCCTATCAAACTTCAGAGTGCGCGATTGACGGGAGTCGTATGCTAAAGGAATATAGGAACCAAATTACGTTCACATGTATTATTATGTGCTAAAGGCGCCCTGTTCACTATGTTTAAACGTTGCCCCTTAGCAACACAAATATTATGTAACTCAATTACAGTTCTGTAGAAAAAATCTATAGAACCAGATTTTCTATGGAACGTTTGTACGCAATTCTATATAAAGCAATTATGTTCTATAAAACGTAATGAGATATTTATAGAGAAAACGTAATTTCCATAGAATATGTATAGAGCATTTGGTTTCTATAAAATCTACATAGAGATAATAATTCGACATGGCCATTTTTCCTCTCGACGCCGGTTATGATCAGGTATTCCTACGTTTGCAGGTTTGTAGATGTACTCTTTACGTGAAAGGATACATAGGAAAATCTCTCTTCCAAGATTTATGACGTGTATCATGGCATTTTTTTTCAGAAGACATCATTACACAGTACACATCATTACCGTAGGAAAATATCTTACAGAATTTCCACAAAAACAATTCTGAAGATTTTTCTATGGAAATTAATCTATTAGTTTGTGTCATGACACATGTGGACACCTTCAGTGCAGCAGCCGTGTCGACTTGTCAATAATGACACCCAAAGGGAGGTACCCAGAAGCCTGCTTTCCTAATCACAATAAGAAAGAAAAGTAAAGGCAACTGATATTTGTTCAAGAAGTGGCACTTCAAGCTTATCAATTTAGAGACAATCAATAATTATCAAATGTAAAGATATAAGTTTACCTGTATTTCATTTTTTACTGCTTATGACATTATATGTAATAGGATAATGTGCCATTTATTCATTAGCCATATAAGTTACAGCCATTTATCATTAATAAATCAAAAACTTTACCTTTACTTTTTCTACTTTCTGTATTTGGGAATGCAGTGCCGGCCTCTCTTTGGATGTCATTACTGACAAGTTAACATGGCTGCTGCACTGAAGGTGTCCACATGTCTCATGACACAAATTAATTTGGCTGTCATTTCTTTTGATGATACAACTCGGCATATTTACCAGTTTGTGGAAATGACACTCGAGGATTCAGCAAGGTTAGGCCTACCCTGTCACATGAACCCCGGCCGCAGGGCGGACCGGAGGGCCATGGATTCCCGAGCACGGCCCGCCGTCCGAGAGCAGGGGGTGGTGAGAAAGATTTCTGGATTTCACAAAAATGTGATGAAGACACCACATATCTGTGACATATTCATGTCCAGGATACAGTTATGAAGATTTAGGCACAAAGATTGAAGGCCTACAGCGCTACTCACGAGTTCATCAGCCCACCAGATATGCACTAAAACAAACCTACGCAACAAACGCATCTAAGGTGCATTTCTTTGTTAACCCTGGTATATTGCCAACGCAAACCGAATACGTACATTGCGCATCGGTATACCTCTCGACACGTTTTTCAAACGTGTCGGGTGCGCGCATTCATTCGGAATGCCGATTGTATCCGGTTCAAAGCAGCACGTGTATGGGGCATTCGGGAAAACATGGCGGCTGATTGAACGGTGACGGACTAGGCTGGTTCCGTTGTTCCTAAATGCACCGGACATGAGGGTTCAGGCCCTGGAAGAGACGTGCTGATTGGTCAATAATCGCCTTTCAAAGACAAGAGCTGACTGATCATAAATCGCATGGATGGGAGCAACAAGTAGCATTAACCCACTCACTGATACACAACTCCGTTATGAGGGTGACCTTGTCAATAGGTCACCAGTACTATCACGTGGCGCCAAGTTACACGAAAGCATCGGTAAAGCAGATGAAAATTCACATGACAGTTAATAGTGGAAGTGGTATAATAGGCATCGATCTGACAGAAAACACGAACTTAAGATGTTGACAATTGATAATTATCAAAGTTCATGCCGTTGCCAGCAGCCCACGGTTCATGCCAAATACTTCATTTTGCAAAGCCTTCGTCTTCTTGAGGCACGTAAGCTTGCTCAGTTTGTCATACAAAATTAAGGTACTTAAAGCGAGTTAGTTTGGTGGGGATGAGTATGGAAGCAATATGAGGTGGTAAATATAAGGCGATCACATGCTGGAGTGGAACTGTTCATTTTGCTCTAGGCATTAAAATTGGTTTATAGGGCTGTACAGTTCTCGCGTGTTCTATTTCCGGTTTAGGTCTTTTGGGGACCAACAAAAAAACACGTGCTCTTAGAACGAGTGCGCATCACGCTGGTGCCTTGCTGCAACTGCGTCACGTGCACTCATTGTAGTCAACGTTTTAGCGTTGGGAACCGGCCAGCTGCGCGGTTTGGGCGTAAAGAATCGAGTGGGTGTGAAACTATTTTTTGTTTGCTTTGGTCCAGGCATTGTTAACTATAAAATCATAATATAGTTAAAGATAAGACATTTATCTTTCCATAATGCATGTGGTCCGTTCGATGAGACTGTTGGAAGCGTTGTATTTTGAGCCAAATCATCGATGTTTACAGTTCTACGACACACGGAGCACCATTGTCCTAACCTGCTCAGTCCATATAAGGAGCGTTGTTACGTAACCATAGATACCGCGCGCAGACACACGCGTCATGATGAGTATTACGTCATACGACATGGAAACCCCCGCGCAGCACATTAGATCGCCTGAGGCTGACAGTCACTCATGCGACAACCGCATTCTGGTTTATCAACTGCCTAACCGCTCATACATTACATAAATCTACTCGGATGGTTATAATTCGCATATGCGCAGAACTTCAGTGGTTAGTTGTGCTTCCAAGGACAGCTTTAGCCGATCTTGTGTGTGAGGCGAGTGAAGGCAAACAACCGGAAGGTTAGGTAGCACATACAGACCGTTGATGCTAAGCATTGACGCAGAGCATAGGTATCCCTGTCTCGTGGGGTCTCGATAAGATCCCGAAGTGACTGTACAGCCCTATTACGACAGATCTGGCATTACGTCAAACTCTGCTGTTTACCCGCCCAAAAAAAGCCTTGGTCATTACGTCTACAAGAAAGTCATAGCGCCTACAATTGTATATGATGCCGAGAACTGCTGCTGTTTATTGTATTGAAAATTGCGAGTTCATAATGCGACAACCGGATCGACTGCTGCCAAGGGAGACATGTGATCTTTATCCTTGTTATCCTGCGGGGCTCGAACCACCGATCCACGTGCCGTTAGGCTCTCAGGTGGCCACCGAATTTGACGGAAGCGGAGACGGAGGCGGACGATATTTTACGCAGATGTCGGGTTACCCAGATGGCTTTGCCGGAGTCTGCACCCATTACTTTGATTCTGAGAGGCACATAAACTTAGGCTGGACCATCACATTGCAGAAATAATTTAATTAATTAGGTAATTGTTAAGTTAATGTCCTCCAAGTCTTTGCCGTAGTAGTAGGGAGATCAGCCCATTTTTTATTGTTTTGAAATGGCACGCAAACTATATACCATTCGAAAGATCTCACCCAGAGACAAATATTGATGCTAATTTGAGTGATCTACGATGAATATTAGCGAAGTTGTGAATATTTAAAAACGGATTACCTGCTAACCTTTCAATTTTTAACTTTATTGAGCTCCCATTTGTGGCATAATTAGGGTCTGGATGACTATTTGATCATGCAATATATATATCACTGGATAGATCTTGTTCTGAGCAAAGATTGGTACTTGTTTGATCATCGTAGAGTGAATGGAAGTAAAGTTATATACAAACTTAATTGCAGAGAGGGACTTAAATGAAGACGGACCGCCATTCCGCTGTTGGGCTATGTAGCGAGGAAAGTTTGTGGAGGTGGGAAAATGTCCCGGTGAAGATCGATAGATTAATCGGCCGGGTGTTTTTAATTAAGCTGCTTAAAAGTCTTGCTATCACAATAGAATAAACGATTAGGAACAAAATATTTTCTTTAACAAGCCCTATCAACGCCCGATACACATAAAGATCGGTAAAGAAGCAATTCCTGTTCATAAGGGTTTTTAGCGAAAGTTCTTGACGAACACGAACGCCGAAGTTGGAAAACTCGAAATCATTTACTAAGACAAAAAGGAGGGAAACTTCCCACCGGAAGGAAAACAACGAAACTCTAAATACCGAAAAACTTGAAACTTACTCAACCACCCGAACAATGCCAAAGGCGCAGCTGGTTCAGTGTTACTTATTCTAATGCTATATCTCCCCCTGCAAAAACGTTTACTACAAGTTGGCCGATATAAGTACTAGAGGCGGGAGTGCAATAATTGGAACAGCCGGCAATGTAATTTGCATACAGTCATATGAAACACATGAAGTGGCATGAAACTATACTTCAGTTCGCCGTTCCCGTTGGGCAAGTCATTTACGCCGTTAAGATAGCATCATCCCACTACTCTATGTGAAACACACTCTCGTGTGTCAAAATACTTTGATTTCTAGAGTTGACATAATCATCAGTCATCGATTACGGTCGATTTCTGCACGATTTCGCAAAACAGCGCGAAAGCTCAGCCCTGCTTTCAGACAACAAATTAGCCAGCATGCAACGCAAATTCAAAACGCTTTGGACAAGAAGGCAAGATGGCAACCAGCTCAGGGACAGGGGCCTCATTCATAGGCTGTGCGCTCCTATGCGCTCCATATCTCGGGGCTAATCAAAGTTTGCCTGTACACTTCAAGTATGTCTTAACATCAAGTCACCTCTTTCCACCTCTTTCCTGCAGCCATTTGCCCACGATCTATTCTTGAACATAGCCTACTTTTGACTAAATATTTATAATAGTAATCCTGAACCATTTACCATTATTTGTATACTACAACACTCTGTAACAACTGTTCTTTCTTTTCCGCCATTAATCGTTTGGGAACTCTCTAAATTAAGGGAGAAAATCGGTTTTCCCCACTGTCATGTGACACGATCTTTTCCAAAATGGCCGCGCACACGATGACAACAATCGAAATGTCGGTCTTGTTTAGGCGCGAATAACTCATCACAAAGTCAATACAAAAATCTAACTTTATTTTATTTTGATAAAAGAAACTGATAAAAGTCATATTCTATCGTTATAAATCATCGTATGCTTGGGTGAATCACGCTAGAAAAATCATTCCATGTGGCCAGTAGTACGTTGTGTCAGAAGGCAAACTACTGAAGGTAGGGCATCGACTATGTACATTAAACAACCAGGCATTCGGTCAATTCGTTATGAACGTTACACTCAAATACAAAACAAGGCATATCACCCTGGCGGCTGAGATTTTATGGCTCAAATAGACGTCTGATGACGCATGACTGATGCATGGGGGTCGTCTCGCTGCACATTATAAATCAAACCGGGACCTTCTGGGGCGATTATTAAGGGAATTACAGCGTTTCGTAGTTTCCCATGCTGCTGCAATCGCTGTCACCTCGACCTCAGGTGGGGCCTGTGGGGTGGGGGGGGGGGGGGGGGGGGGGCGGTGGCTCTCGCTTCGCGGGAAGGGCACCATGCAGCAAGCAGCTGAAGGGCAGCGGACCGACCAGCAATACACAGGGTAGGGGTGTAAGGTAGGGGGTGGGTGTGGATAAGGGCAGGAGTGTGCGCCAGTGAAGCGCATCAAAGCTGGAATGCGTGTGTGTATTGGCGGGCATGAAGAAGGCCGGGGTGGGGGCGGCGGGAGGTGTGTGTGGGGGGGGGGGGGGGTTGCGTTAGGAGAACGGGAACGCCGTATAATGTACTATTGCAAGGAACTTTTCGTCGAGTTACGCAAAAGTGTTTACACGGCGAATTTTAACTATATGTTTACCTGACGAGCAATACAATTCCACAATGTCCTATACCATTTTGAAGTGTGTACGGTCAATATTGAGGGCACCGTGAATTTCGTTAATTTTAAATTGAAATGACCCGTTACGTAATAAACGCCAGTCTGATTTTAGTAAAATTTTAAATATAAGGTTCTAATTTATGCGCCAGTCTGTGTTAAATATTGGAGGGCGATAGTTTAAAAATTGAAAAAGTCGGGTTCGAACCCCCAACTTCCAGGCGCTCTGGCACCGTTACGTTGCGCGCTCCGGATTCAAGTTGAGATCGGATTTGGCATAAGCTACATCACTTCTATCCAACAGGACAAGTTTGGTGCTCAGGTGTCTTTTAGTTTTCGAGCTACAACCGAGCACTTGACATTTACAATAATCAAGGTCACGACCTTGACCCTTGACCCAGGTTGCTGAAATATTATCAATTTTAAGATACAACCTTAAGTAATCTTTGTGTCAAAGATAAGTTACGTGGCTTATAGGTGTCTATGTTTTTAGCTCCTAGCAAATTTCGAAAATGTCCTATCTTTTACCATTGGACAATTTTTGCGTTGCCATGGAAACAAAAAGTAACTGACCGATCGGGATGACTTTTGACATACGGTACTCGAGTGGAACCCTTAATGTCCCTGCAAAGTCTCGTGACAATCGCATTGAGATTTAAGGGGACAAAATTGTGTAGAAAAGCGATTACGAGAAAGATATTCAAGTATATAGCCATTAATTTCGTATTTCTAGCTGTAATATTAAGCGCGTTAGACAGGGACATGTGTTTTGGACGCATGGCGTCACCGTGACGTTGACGTTTGACCGATTTCACCCGGCAACGAACTTGACCTGAGATTAGACTTCTGGCATCTGTTGGCGAAGTTTGACAACGATAGCTGCAAGTGTTCGACAACGATAGCTGCAAGTGTTCGACAGTTATCGTGCTCACAGACAGACACACACACACACACACAAACGAAAATGTCAAGCGTAGCTTGAGAAGGGAGACGCAAATCTGGGGATAAGTGCAACTGGAATATATATAGCGAGTGCCGACTATGTACATGCATAACTGACAGAGTATAGGCCGAAATGTCCGCGCGCCGTGAGTCATTTGGCGTATCGAAGCTTTATAATGGGATCGGCCATGTTAAATGTCTTTGTTTTTTTGCGTGCAAAGCATTGGTCTGATTTGAATGGTATTTGGCACACATGATGTCAGTAATATTGGTACCTATTCCACGACATACAGGAAGTCTATCTGCATTCATGTAGGCACAGCGATTTTTCTCCATTTTTATTCGGGTCAAATTTAACCATCCAATAGCTCGAAAACTATAAATGTGAGGTGAAATCTGAGACCACATTTCTTTTGTGCCTCTCTCAGAAGAATACCCTGAGACAACCCGCGAATCTCTAGAGCCAATATTAACGGAGCTACGATGAAAAACATGATTCGTGACCTTGACCTTGGAAGCGTGACCTTGATCAATATAGTACTTTGCGCCCAAATACTAATGTCATGTCTCACGAAAGGTGTCGTTTGTCTGACATGTCCCCTTCATGGAGAAATTGGGGAGGCCATGTTCCCGCAAAAATTCTGGTGATTTTGAATTTTTGATATGCAATGGTGCATATGGCTTTCCATCGTGCCTGTTTACCGCGCAGTAATGCTATATACCCGCAAATAGTTCGGTTTTTATTGTCTAATTACCTATTGACGGGTTCCTTTACAGCGCGGTTTGAAGCATTAACATTTGCTATCACACTTTGAAGTTTTTGCCGTGGACATGTTTCCCTGGGGTACGAGTCGATATAAAGATTGAGGCGGAAGCGTGGAGTGCTGCGGTCTATCTTTTGGCAGGCCGAGAAGAAGATTTTATGTGGAAAATAACTGAGCGATCAGGCGACAGGACTGCACAAGACTTCTGAAACATTAGGGGCTACAACGACATGCAGTTCTCAAGACTGACTGAGTGGGGCGGTGGGATAAGCGTCAGACTTTGGATCCGCACGTTGCAAGTTCGCAAGTTCGAGCCCAGCTGGGGGCATTATTATTTTTTTTTTCTTTCGCTTTTATCCTGAGGAAACAACCGCTACTTGATATAGGAATTATTGGGCACGCGGGCGTCACTTTTTCGTTATAAAATTGCAATATTTGACCGTATAACACCAGTAATACTGTATTTGACCATGCCGTCCCCCGCCAATGCACACGCACACACACGGATTTCGGCGATGCTCTACCACGCTCAAATGGGGCTCTTAAATGGTGACGGGTGTGTGCCTGCGGTGAGGATACTGTGGGAGTCATTGTGCAGCCTCATTGAGTCCCATGCTAAGCATTTTGTCCATTATTGGCTGTATCTACCAATGGTTAAGGAACAATAAAAAAAATCCTGTGATCTGCACCTTTGACCCACATCGGCCATCTACGAACTTAGCCTGACGATTGCTATTCCGCATCTTATGGTGAATTTGGAAGTCGATATCTCAAGGCGTTCGATAGTTATCGCGTAACGTTACAAACAGACAGACCGACTATGTTAAGACCCATCGCCGCTCGCTCATTCGTTGTTCAGCCTGGCGTTCGAGACCATATCGCCCCCTGAAAGCTGTAGTAGTGAGGCCAAATTGCTGGCTGAAAGCAGAAATTAGCCCAAATTGCACCCCAAGTATCGTGATGTGCTGGACGAGCGCCATCTAACGGCTGCTGTTGAACGCGGGCTATTTTTCCAGGTCGGGTGCGTCGTTTAGAGTGAATACGTTCAAATCCCGACTTCCTACGTGTTCTTGGTCACGCCCTAATCGCTCTTCTCGGACTCGTCATCGCCGAATTACGGAGCCCCCTGGCGGCGGAACTAAGCGTGATAGGCTAAAAGCGAAGGCGGATTGCAAACCCAAGTCGACGTTTGCCCGTCTTTTGCAACCGGTCCCGACTCTAGCGTCGCTATTAAGCGAACGGCGGCCATCGCAACCCCGAAAGAGTGCCGGTCCATATCGCCGTTGACTCATAATGGGAGAGTCGGCATGGAGGGGGGTGCACCTCTTGCGAGCGCTCTAGCGGCCAAACTAAGCGTCCTAGAGCAATTCTGAGGTAGTTTCGATCCACCTAGCTCACATTTGTCTCTCCATTCATGCCAAATCTGGGCTCCCTAGCTCAAATATTGACCGAGTTATGGCCTTGCAAAGTTCAAAACGCCACTTGACACGTACGCTGAATATTGATTGGCCGATTACTCGAAAATCGTTCAGTATCCGGAAAAATCTGAGCGAGTACTGCGTCACCGCCTCTCCCTGACGAATACTCTCAAACAAACAGCGAATCTCTAGACCCGATATTAACGGAGTTACGCGGGAAAATCTGTTTCATGACCTTGACCTTGCTGTGACCTTGACCTTGGAAGCGTGACCTTGGCCAATATAGTTATTCGTGCCCAATTACTGATGTCATGTATCACGCCCGGTGACGTTTGTCTCACTTGTAACCTTCACGGAGAAATTGAGACCATGTTCCCGTCAAAATGCTGCTGTGGCATCCCATGTTAAACTTTGGGAATTTTTTGCAGAAGAACTATTCGGAGGATTTTCAAAATTGAAACACCGTATACAAGGTACCTGTGAACCCAATACGTGAATTAATTTTTAGCGTCATTAAGTGAAAACTGGGAACGCTATAGCGATTTTGCCGATTTTGGGTCCTATCTACCAATGGTTAAGCGAATTTCGAAAAATTCCTGTGACCTTGACCTTTGACCTACATGGCCCATCTACGAACTTGGCCTGACGATTGCCACTCCGCATCTTTCTGTGAATTTGGAAGTCGATACGTTAAGGCATTCGAAAGATAATGCGCGAACAGACAAACACATGCTAACCGAACACACCGACATAAGACGAAAATGGAACATTTTCGTCTTAATAAGACGAAAATGGAACATTTTCGTCTTAACAAACTGAACACACCGACATAAGACGAAAATCGTAGATTTTCGTCTTAAAGAGCAGTCACATGATGGCTATTTTCGCCATAATAAAGCTCATCTTCTACGACGTTATCTTCACAAAATAAACATATACGTTCCTCTCGCGGTGTGTTGTTGAATCGTTGGTACGACGAAGGAGCATGTCTCTGAATCAGATAATTCCGTCGGAAGAAAGCTGTAGACTTAAGTTAACACATATTTTGGCGCAAATGCCCCCAGGCAAGCCCGCTTTCTAGGGGCACAACGGTGTCCATACAAAGTTCTTTAGACGCCAGTCGGGAATCGACTGTAGCTTTTATCATAATATGTGCTCGTACAATCATAGTGATTACGTATTCTATATATCTTGATCTATCTTCTGACATCAAGAAAGTGTTCAACACTATGTTGTTTCGGTTATATTTTCGCGAAGAAATGTTGGAGCACACGACTTTTCCCGACCAACCGTCCGCCACATTTGTTTTTGGCGGATGCCGGTACCTGTGAATGCAACTTGGTTCCTCGCTCCGTTAGCATATGATTCTCCGCTAGAGGGCGTTGTCAGTCGCTCACTTTGAACTTAAGGACGACAGCAGCGCCCTCTGCCACACGTAATTCACGGTTAAAAAGTTTGGGACCAAGGGTTTAAATGATGGCGGGACTCGCCAGGTGGCGCTGCATACGCATGGCGGTTGGTCGGAAAAAAACCATGCTCCGACTATGCTCCAACATTTCTTCGCGAAAATATAACCGAAACAACATAGTGTTGACACACTTTCTTGATGTCAGGAGATAGAACAAGGTATATAGAATACGTAAACACTATGATTGTACGCGCACACATTATGATAAAAGCTACAGTCGATTCCCGACTGGCGTCTAAAGAACTTCGTATGGACACCGTTGTGCCCCTAGAAAGCGGGCTTGCCTGGGGGCACTTGCGCCAAACACATATTGAGACCTTGTGTCAATCCCTTTAAACACCATGGTGACGTGACTTCCGCCAAACGGCGCATGGCAGGACTTCTTGGTGTCGTAGATAAAACAGGAACATCTGTCAAATAGTTGTTGCAGACAAATGGAAGTATACAGTCTCCGTCAGTAGCGGTATTCCATAAGTTAATCCAGCATCCGCTTATCATAGCTGTTAGTAGCGCCTCGATGTGAATGGCGGCCTATCGACCAGTTGTATACATTGTCGGTCACATGGATTGAAGTTCCCAAATGTCTTGGTCGTGTGTTTTATCTCGCTGCGTGATTAAACTGACGCTTGGCATTTTAAGTCATTTACTTCTGTAGAGCTACGATGCTCATAGTCGATCCGGTGCTGATCTGTTTCCATATATAAGATAAATGGCACGGTTACAAGTCTGTGCTATGTATGCATGTATCTTTGACATGGCACCGCATCGAAGCGCAAAAGAAACAGATAATTAAGATTCTGATTTGTAATAAAATCCACCGATTGTCTACATCTTGTTATGCCCATGCGTGTTTGGCCTAGGCTACTTAAAATAGTATTGTCAACCCCATTTACTAACAGATAACAGAAAACACAGTAATGATTGATTGTATGGTTGGCCTGTTGCAATGGTGAGAGTAGGAATAACATCGCCAGTTGCTGGAGTGTGGGAGCCACTGGAATGACCTTGTGTTTAGCACGCTCTGCTCTGTCTACTCAGCTTTAGGTGTTCGTGCCACACTCCGAATATGTCTGTTCATGCCGGATAAACCCCTTACTTGGTTCTTTGAAAAGAGTAGGGGGTTGCTCCGGGCACATGGCTCTTTGGTTCATGGAAAGTGATTCCGCATTCTCGCAGTGTCGCCTGTTGCCCCTTGCTGAAAGAAAATGGTCCCATACTTGTTGCAGCGGCTTGTGCGTCAGCTGCTCTCCTACGCAGTCGCTTACAACTTGTTCCGTCTTCAGGTTGCACAACGTACATAGGCATGAAGCAAATAAGTGTGAATGTGGTCCAATATCGGCGCAATATATTCATAGATCTAACCGCGATGTGGTACTTGTGGAGATGAACTGATCGGCATATCTCAATCGCCTTCCAACGCCTGATCTGCTGATGTCCATTATTGCAGAACGTCTGTTATTATTAAACCGTTCATTCGGTTCTCTTCGGGCCGATGTCATGCTCTGAGGCAGCAATAGACTAAAATTTATGCAAAACCCTCTCCTGTTGTATGATCCTCGGGGAAGATAGGGGCGATGTAACCAGCCAAATAGGCCAGGTCGCGTGGCCGGACTACTTTCTGAATGGTCCCAGCCGAACTACTTTTTTTTAATAATCGCAGTCGAAGCACTGCTCAGCTAAATCCTCCTGCAGTCTGTGTTTGTTCGGACGGAATAATCCGGTTAGTAAGGTTTATGTACTGACCTTGTGTACATCTTCGTGGCACTTGCGCAATTTGTTATATGTGAAGGATGTCGGCTTCAATATTCCGAGTGCTGTGTTGTGTGTACCCGTTTTCTGGTGAACTGAAGTTCATATAATGTCATTATATCAGTCTGATTTGAAGTTCCGATGATACATCTCATTTATGTGAAATTATTTCAGTGTTTCGATGGACGCCTTTTGAACGTTGATACATGTCAAGTACATACAATTGGTCAATTATATCGGTGTTTCAATTGCAGACCTTGCAAGTTCCAATGAAGCATCTCGTGTATCTCGAGCTTTATCTATATTTCGATGGAAAACTGTGAAGTTACAATGATAAGTGCATAATAGCTTGTCCAATTGTTTGGCTGTGTATGTCTAATTCTGTCGATGTTTCGTTGGAAGACACAGTTAAGTGTTTAATAGCTTGTCCAATTGTTTCGCTGTTTGGTTGAATGTAGGTCTAATTCTGTCGGTGTTTCGTTGGAAGACACATTAAGTTCGAATCGCGGTATGGCGATTGCAGCATGATCTGCATCATGTGCGTCATTGGTTGGAGCGGACCTGTTGCTATGGACCCACGTTCTGGCGACTGAGAGACAACTCTTAACCACGTAATTAATGATGAGTTACTATCATTTATTGCACGTTCATGAGCTGGGTAAACAATTATACATGTATTTTTTTGCTTCAAAACTCATCGATACCACGTAACACAATTAATTCGAGAAAAAAAATCCACAGAATTCAATTCACTTCAATATGATACCTCGCTGTCTGAGATAGATAAGCATACGAGTGTGTAGTGATCTACGATTGGCTCGTTGATGAGTGGGAAGCAGCCAATGGGGAGCTACGTTACATGCATCGAGAGGCCTTGTTCCCGCCTCGCGCGGCTCTCTGGGTGACACCCCCGCGGGCAGAGCGAGCCCACGGGGGTAACACACCCATCACGTGGATGTCACAGTTGGAAATGTGAGCTTGACCTTTGACGTCACCACACATTCAACTGTTGCGGAAAGACAACCACGAATTTTGAGTACGAACTTTTGTTGATTTGCGGGCGTGATTACAAGCGTCTGGGCGACAAGCTCAGACGACTTGGTAGGACTACAACGTTATCATAGCACTCAGTTACTTTGAAGGTTCTCGACGTGACTTTGGTGATGGTATTTCTGGAAGTGATGTTTATGTTCCAGGTAGACTTTGAACTAAGATTCCATTGCATCCTACGTTTGGCGCAGATTATCCCGAGAGAGAGCTGACAGTTCCTACATCTGACACTTACGGGCAAAGATAGATAACATGTCTATTAACAATTATAACAACACATAACAAACTGCATCAATAGTAATAGTAGCATAAATATTAGAATAATAATAAAATAATAATAATAATAAGCCGATTATGTATATAGTGTACTTTGCAGAGACACCTCAACTGCAAATAATTCCTCGGCTACAGCTGTTAACTAAATACTACAGGAACCGGAAGTGGGTTCAGTTTAGCTTGGTGCACGGTGTGTATAACCGTGAAGGAGGCCACGTAACACAAAATGAGGAAGCTATACAGGTGTAGAGAGGGGTGGGGGTAAGGTCTTAAGAGTACTCATACACTGCACTCCGTGTCTCGTCTTGCAGGCGAGATATCAAATCACTCACACTACAGCGTGGTATACAGTCCATTTTTAGTTTTTCATGCTTAGTTTTCTTACAAAAAAAATCACCCACAGATAGAGTGAGTGGAGAAACACAGAGAAGTTGACTCGGCGCATGAGGTTCGGCGGGTAGCCTAGGCTTCCATGTAGAAGTTCTCCTCGCGACTGATGTTATAGTACTCCCCATTGGCTGTGGAGGTGTGTGGCACATGATACGTCAGGAGTGCGGGGCTAGCGCCCCTCGCGGGCGAGGCGCGAACTAGCGATCGGTGAGGGGAAAGCAAGTTGCGAAGACTTCTGCTACTGCTGAGGCTGGCGGGCTGCAAGGCGGAAACAAACAAAATGCAATTATGATAACAATATTAATAAAATGTGATATAAAAATATTAACTATTCATGTATGCAAAAAGCGTTATCGTAGGTCCGTTAGCTCAATTGATGTAAATTACTTCATCGATATGATCTCTATCTAAAGATGTCTAAACATCTAATATTAGATCGCGGAGATGGCTGCATCAGTTGTTAAGTTGATAAATTTACCCCTTGCTCTGTACAACCTTATTCAACAGGATTTGTTACCTTGAACTGTATATGGAAAGGAAGACAACATTCGGACATTCAATAGTGAGCCACTGGTATCATGTTTAGAACGACATTGACAACACGACACACCACACCACGTGTTAAAACATGCATGACTGGCAGCCCTGGCTTTGCCACAGAGGTCAACTTCAGAACGTTGATAATAGTCTAGTATACACGGTCACACCTTCACGGATAAGCTACCATTTACCATTTAGGCTCACGAGGAGGACGTTTATTAACGATATCACAGATACAATGGGAAATATGGATAGAAATGTGTTAACATGTTACTTGGCATCGGACGGTTATATATATTATACACAAAGCCATTGGGTGTTTTCACGCTTTACCATAATCAAATGGTATTAAATCTGCATGACACCACTGCAGATCCTGGCGTCTGACACATCGAGGGTATCATGTTCATAGGGTACGACGGCGACAACATTCTGGAGGTCGACTTCAAAGATGGGGTGGGGTTGGGGTGGGGGGGCAGGTGGCGCAACCGGGTTGGAGGGGGGGGGGAGAGCAACCCGTTCTGATGTTACTTACTGGTTCGTCTATTCTACATGGCGGCTGGTGCGTTCCTTGACCGTCACCTTAACTCCCTTTAAGCGTTCAACAAAAGAGAAATAATGATAAACTGGTGTCATGCATGATTTTCATAGCCCGGAGGCTGTAAGAGAGAGACTGAGAGAGTACGTGAGCTTCACACCTCCATCGCAAGCCATAGTAAGCCACACGCTCTGAGAGAACCCAAAATACAAGCGGTAACCAGCGACAGCTTGGCGCTGGAAAGGAAGGAACTGTGTCCACATGCTAACATCTAACTACAGAACTGAACGGACTGAAAGTGAAATGCGTTCAAAAAATGGAAACAAAAATAAAAGCAGGACAAGCTTGTAACAGTGTCGGGCTACCCCCATGCAATGATGTCAGCGTGCATACAACTATAGCCTATGTCTACCTCGTTTACCTTTATGAGAAACGCTTTACAGATGCAGGTCTATAACAGTTTAGTCAGTTTCAGAAGTAGCTCTCTTCGTTCTGGTGGTAGTTTTCACGGTAACACCCTGGTATTGGGAAGGAATGCAATGCGAAACAGGTCATGAAGTCATCAGGAATATGTAAATCTTAACCGCGGACGAGACGGATTTATCTAAGGCGAGATCCCTTGCTGATAATTGGCCAAGAGGGAAAGTATCGTAACTACCATGCATGCAGAACATCGATATACTTGTATTTATTACAACAACAGTAAGAGATAGCCGGAGATATATACCACGTGGCAGTGGGCGATAATAGAGAAAGTGCCCGATAAGAGGACGATAATAGGGGATAGGGATGGTACTTACGCCGCCGCTGCTGGTGGTGGTCCTGGTAGCAGACACGGAGCTACGGTTCCTGGCGCGCAGCTTGGCCAGTGTGTTCTCAGCCATATCCGCACGCTCCTCGGCCTCCTCCAAGTCGTGTTGTACCTTGCGGTACTTGGCCAGGTTGATGGCAGCGATCTCCTCCTATAATGGGCGCCACGATACGATACGGAATCGTGAGACACGGTATATACCACAACTTGACCGACTGTAATGGTCGTGTGTACGATGTGGTCAAATTGTTTAGATCTTGAAACCGTACGTATTGACCCATATATATATATATATATATATATAATATTTATAATGATATTAATGTCAGGTTTAAATGTACTTTGAAATAGGAAATGATATTGTTTTTAGTCAAGGTTGGATACTTACGGCTTCCTCGACCTGTCTCTTGTAGGTCTTGATCTTGTTCTGCAGCTTGTCGATCATGTCCTGCATTCTTTCCTGAGCCTTGCGGTCCTCGTCCGACTGGAAGGCGAGCTCCTTGAGGCGACGGTCCTGCTTGCGGAGTCCCTTCTGGGTCTCCTGGTGGCGACGCTGCTCGTTGTCCAGCTCCACCTCCAGCTCCCGGACGCGCTGTTCCAACTTCTGGATCATCCTCTTGCCACCCTTCATGGCGGACGCCTCGGCCTCGTCCAGACGCACCTGGAGCTCCTTGACCTGGCTCTCCATGGTGCGGCGCATCTTCTCGATGGAGCCGGAGTGCTCCTGTTCCTGTCTGAGTTCCTCGGCGAGGCGGGCGGCGTCGGACATGGCCTTCTTGGCCTGCTCCTCGGCGGACTTGAGCTCCTGGGCCTGGTCCTCCAAGTCGGTCTGCAAGGCAGAGGGGGCAGACGACGGTCAGAGAGGTGGTATGATGATGGCGGAACCAAAGAATCAACGCCCCTTTGATACATTATCTTGAGAGATCGGGGTAAGTATGATTGACAACCCTTACGAAAACAATTTCATTCATAAAGTTCACACAGATTTCAAGTGTGAAAAACTAAAAATAAGGACACAATCATTATCTTCCGAGATCGGGTTAAGCATAGATCACTCTTATGTAAGATTTTATTGATAAATTCTCGTCTTAGGTGTCCGTCGCGACTGACCTGCATGGCCTGGACATCGGTCTCGAGCTTCCTCTTCTGGGAGGACAGCGACGAGTTGGTGGCGGACAGCTCGGACACGCGGTCGCTGGCCTCGTGCAGCTCGCCCTCGGCGGCCTTGCGGGCGCGCTCGGCGGCCTCCAGCTGGGTGCGGAGTTCCTCGATCTCGCCGGCCAGCACGTTGGCGCGACGCTCGGCGGCGCCGTACTGCTCGCGAGCCTCCTCCCGGGCGCGCTGCTCATCCTCGATGGCGGTCTGCATCTCGCGCAGCTGCTGCTGGTACTTCTTGATGTTCTTCTCGGCCTCGGCGCGGCCGCGGTTGGCGCCGTCCAGGGCGACCTCCAGCTCGTTGATGTCCTGTTCCAGCTTCTTCTTCATCCTCATGGCTTCGGCCTTGCCGCGGGTCTCGGCCTCCAGGCTGGCCTGCATGGAGTCCAGGGCACGCTGGTGGTTCCTCCTATAGGGGGACAAGTTATGCGTTATTAGGCAATTGCAAATCTTAACTCCAATATCGTGAGGATGGAATTCTTATAATTCTCCTTGTTAAGGTCTAAATATTTAGACATGGTGTGTCTCAGGTATATTTGTCGTGTTGATGTTTGTTGAGTTGGGTACGAGTTGGTCGTAGGATACAATACTACTGCTACTGTGGGGATCTGCTTGGGGTACGACGAATCGTCACCTGGTGTTCTCGAACTCCTCGTCCTTCTCTGCCAGCCTCCTGTCGATGTCCTGGCGGATGGCGGAGATCTCCAGCTGGGAGCGCTGGACCTTGGCTTCCTCCTGCTCCAGGGCCGCCTCAGCCTCCTCCAAGGCACTCTGCAGCTCCTCCTTCTCCATCTCCAGGCGCTTGCGGCTCTTGTCGAGCTCGTGCACGCTGCGGCCACCCTCACCAAGCTGGTCGGTCAGGTCGTGGATCTCACCTAGAGAGGGTGTGGGGAGGGGAGGAGGAAGAGACACAGGCGTTACTCATAGTGAAGGCAGTTATGAAATTATCAATGGCTTTAACTTATCGATTTACCAGATATGGGGAATATTATGAAAAAAAAAATGATGTCATTTTTCATTTGCGCAAAATTTCCATATATATATATATATATATATACATGAGTGATAATGTCACGGCTGAGGTGTTGTTTCATGTTGTCCATACCGGCGAGGTTCTTGTTCTCCCTGCGGAGGGCCTCAATGGTCTCGTGGACCTCCTCCATCTGGGCCTTGAGCCTGTAGACCTCGGCGGCGTTGCCACGGGAATCGGCGTTGGCGTTCTCCAGCTCGCTCTGCAGGTCAGCCACCTTGCGCTTCCACTCGTCAATGGTCTTGTCGAAGGCACGCTGGCGCTTCTCAGCGGTGGAGGAGATGGCTTGGCACTGTGAAGGAAGGGGGGGATTTGCCATCAATTGAAGCCATGGGAAATCTGCAATTTATTACGTGACTAGCTAAATCTACAGTTACTCATGTCAGGAATAAAAATAATATGTTGATGCTTTTCAGTTGTTATTACAATGAGTATTTGCTGTAGCATTACAGAAACTTACTCTCTCCATCTCGATCATGACATCCTCAAGTTCACCCTGCATCCTGTTGCGGACCTTCTCCAGGGAGCTGGCCTTGGACAGAGCAGCCTCCAGCTGGCTCTCAGCCTCAGCCAGCTTGGCGTTCATCTTTCTCTTCAGGTCATCCAGCTCCTCGGAGCGGACGCCGCCCTCGCCGCTCTCCAGCTTGTGGCGCCACACCTGAATCTCGTTGTTGGCCTTGGTGAGGAGACGCTGAAGGTCGGCGCGACCTTCCTGTTCCTCCTCCAGCTGCTCGCGGAGCTGGTCGAGGTCCTGCAGCAGGTTGCGGTTCTCGCCCTGCAGCTTGGCGCGGACGCGGCCCTCATCCTCCAGGTTGGCCTTGGACTCTTCCAGCTGCTTCTGGAGGGAAGCCTTGGCCTTCTGGAGCTGGTTGAGCTGGGACTCAGCCTCCTCCAGCTGGCGGGACAGGTCGGCGTTCTCGGCCTGCATGCGGCCCTTGCTGGAGTTGAGCTCGCCCATGCTGCGGGAGCTGTCGTCCAGCTTGGAGTTGGCCTCAGACAGCTGAGACTCCAGCTGCTTGCCCAGCTTCTCGGCGGCGCTCTGAAGTACCAGCAGAAACCACGTGTACAAAACCATCTTCTCCTAGTCGCCAGTCAAGTCAAGCAATGTAATTGTAAAGTTATGAATTTCTGGTCCATTTTCATGTTTTTTCAGCGCCGGATGTGACGTCACGTACCTTCCCCTTGTTGACATGCTCCAGCTGAGACTGAAGGTCATCGGCCTCAGCCTTCAGGTGGCTTCTCTCCTTCTCGACCCTGGAAGCGTCAGGCAACAACCATTCAGTCCACTGCCTTCATATCCAGTCCAGAATCTCAACTAATATGTGTTGATGCCCTACCTCTTAGTTATGTTAATTTATTATACAAGCTTATCACTTCGATGCGACGCCGAGACAGATCGCATAGTTTGCTTGTTGGTAAGTATATGTCAAGTCAATAAGCATTTGTTTTCACTACCTATATGAGAGGGAACTTCCGGCGGATGTGACCTTATACTTACTTGCTCTTGACCTTCTGGAGCTGGTCGACCTGCTCGGAGAGCTCGTTGACTGCATCCTGCTGCTTCTTGCGCAGGTTGGCCATGTTGGCCTCGCTCTGCAGGGTCGACTCCTCCAAGTCACGGCGCAGCTTCGCCACCTCTTGTTCGCGCTTCTTGTTCAACTCAAGCTGCGGTAAGGTAAGGTAGATAGACCCATGATACCATGTCCTAGGTTTAGTGGTTTAGTTATTTATTCAGGACGCTTTAACCTCTTTTGGTGATATCGCTTCAATGGGTGAAGGAAGGGAGAATGGAGTCATTTCCCCGGGGGTAGCCTCCTACACCATTTCTTAGGTTACATGTAGTTAGATGTGTTGTATGAATATAACTGTCGGGGTTGCATGGATGAACTTAAGCTGTCAATTAAAGCTGTCAACAAATCGCGGTAGATTTGTTGTACATTTTGTTTTATTTTGCTGGAGATGTGCTAGTAGTTCTCTTACCTGAGCCTGGGTGGCGCCACCGGCCTCATCCAGACGCTCGCTGAGCTCATCCAGTTCGCGGGCCAGATCAGCACGCTGCCTCTCAACCTACAAGGGGGCATACAGCACACGTTAAACTCACGTATCCATCCAGTAATATCAGTATAAATGTTTACAGACTATGTCGTATTCATGTAAGGAGCTTCGATATGATCTAGGGATAATAAAGTGTAAAATAAAAAAGAAGACTACGTGATCGAAGTAATTGACAGTTATGTGAGTTTTCCGTTGAGTGATGAGTGGCCCTGGCCGCCATCTTGTGAGTGCTTGCGGGACTGCTCACCTTCGCCCTGGCGGCTCTCTCGGCTTCAAGTTCCTCCTCCAGCTCCTCAATACGGGCCTGGAAAACAAAATGGCGGCATTGAAGGAGCGTGTAGACCCAACAGTGAGCTGGCAACTGCGGCATCAGAGCACAAAGTAAAGAGCAAAATAATTTTGGACAATCATTGTGTGACAACGGTGGCTTGGTCTGTGTAGCCTTTTATTGTTGTTTAAAAAAAATTTCTATCGGTATCGACAGGTAAGTAAGCTATTGTTTTCGTTTGAAGTTCAGCGTAGCATCTGTTTTATTTCGACCTTCATTTTTGGCCCATTTAGCTGCTAGCAGAGTGGCGGATCAAGTTTCAGGAGATATTTGGAAAACTTAATCTCATGGAAAACTTGCTTGCACCCCCCCCCCCCAACTCTCGTACATCATACCCCCCCCCCCCCACCCTCTATCCTGCTCTCCGTACATCCAGGCCACTAAAACTAAGTCACATCTGGATGACATTTCCCCTTGCTTTGAATACGGTTAGCCGCGTTCCGCCAGGTATGCTGACTAACGGCAAGCAAACTACTGGGCATCACCAGCTGCTGGCATGGCATCCCCCGCCCCATCTAACCCACTCCCCTAGCCCTCATTGCTCACAGTCAGTTTCCCAGTTAAGATTTCCCAGACAACTGCCGAACGGAAATACGGAGTATTTACCATGGCAGTATCCTGCGGTAGAAGCCATCGGGTGTTAAAATGCTAACTATGACCCAAGATCCAGATAGTATGCAAAGATACATTTGTTTCTGTTGCTATTTGTTGTTTACTCACGGTACAACCGAGTGAGCCGTGTTTGTTTGGTCGGAGGAGCAGACAACATACTTCTTAGCCGCCGACGGCGGGGGAGGTAGGGGTGGTGGTGGGGGGGCGGTGGGAACAGCGGAGTCTCGCTCATCGCAGCCAGCGGCTTCCTGCGCCGGCGGGCTAAATATAGCACACCAGGGTTCCAAATATGGCGGCCAAGTAGGCTTCCCGTGATGCCGCGCGGCGCCAGCCAGCTGGTACATACCTACGGAGCCGGGAGGTCGGCTGGTCGGCAGCCATTAATTGATAGCCCCGAGTAACTGAGAAACCAGTCTTTGGCCCTGTTAACTAAGCCACCCGCGTTAACGCCCCGCTCCGTGAGTAAAGCAATGTTAAAGACCAGAAAACTTAGCAGTGTTATTCTGCTGGGATTATAGAAACGAATGTAGAGTGGGGCTGCAGGTATTTTCGCGTGGGTAAAATGTGGGATACATACCGACCGTCTAGTCATTTCATAATAAGAGACTGTCGATCCTAGTTACACAATAGTTACATTGTTTGATAGTCATCGTGCCAACGAGCCATAATGCATTGGCTGCATGGCCAAAAATAGATAGGACTCCATAGCACGACAAGGGTAAGGGCCAAGGGGTAGAAATGAGCCATGTCTCCGGGAGTAACCCTATCTACCCTTTGCGTAGAAATATATGAAACAGCCATAATGGTCCAATTTGTCGGTGGACCCATCCGTAAGCTACGTATAATCCATCTCCGTTATATCGCCGATGAAGATACATATTTATTTTGAGGAGGAAGAAGAGGAGAGAGGAAGAGACACTTACCATGAGTTCCTTGATCTTCTTCTGAAGCTGAGCCACGAGGTTCTGCTCCTCCTCCAGCTTGTTGTTCAGGCTGGAGATCTCACTATCCTTCCTGGAAAGCAACAGATAAAGACCAATTCATGTCCACTCATTACTGCCAACACCCAAGGCAGCCAGGAGCCCCGGCGTTAGCGACACAGCCACGGGGCAAACGTTGCCATTGGATCTGTTGTTACTCCGGGAGTATGGCTTACCTGGCTATAAGAAAGTTGTCGTGGGTTTCAAGTGTCGACATTTTGAAATGTATAGAAGTTGAGGTGAGATGAAGAAAGCCCGGTCGAAATATATCCCTGAGGGTCGCAGTGGTACAGCCCGACGAAATGCCGCCCGATGTAGAAACACTATCCTCCTGGGCATGGAGTTCGTAGGCTCTCGGTTCAGTAATCCGTCTAATATTTACTAAAGCGGAAAAGTTCCCCGAGAGTTGTCCACAGAATCGAAAGCAACGGTGGTGCTGTTGAGGGCTAAGGCCTTTCGTAATCTGGATCAAATCCTCACTGCCGAGTATTTGAGCCACCTAAGGGAGGGTGGAGGGTGAGGGGGGGGGGGGTGAGGGAGTGGGATGCCTCGGGCAGAGGCAAGCATCCGGCTCTGAGTCAAAGGCTGGATGCGATCTTCCCATGGGCTGTTGGACGGGCTTAAAGCTATGATGCAATGGTTCCAATTGGAGAAGGGTGCCCTGCAGACGGCCTAGCTGAAAAACATCTTCTCGGCTCGAGTGGGACTACGCTCCCCCTACCTCAACCCCCCCCCCCCTCATCCCTCTCGCCCATCCGAGCTATCTCTCGACACGTGCCGTCTTGAAATAAAGCAGGGCTTTAAGACATGCCGAGCTGATAACTCCCCCTAAATTAATGGTGCGAGTATCTACTTTTCAACCCGCATTCCAAGGATGGAGTCTTCTCTAGATTTTTTTTTTTGACTCACATGAGCAAGAGGTGCAGAAATGCCAACGATTCCCCCCAGTCTGTCTGTGTGGAAAAAGGGTGAAAGCAACCCAAAGGATCGGAGGGGAAATCCGACAGTCTGCTTCCCGGTGGTCATAAAAAAGGCCAAGGTGTCATCGCCATATGGCTTTAACAAGCGAACGTCTGATGCCAAGTACTTAAGGAATATTTCTTCCAAATGAAGTGGTCTATAGTGGTACGGATCGACTTTCTCATCAGTAAGATAAGGGGCCGAGGGTAAGGATTTAGAACAAGCGCAACGCTGTCGGCCCAATAAAATAACGTAATACATATGGACCGGAAGCGATGGCCGTGAGAGCGGTGAGGGAGGGGTGGGAGAGAGGCCAGGGAGGGATCAGTGAGGGATGGGAAGAGGGCGGGCAGGGGTCGGTGAGGGAGTACTTACTTGCGGAGGTTGGCCTCCAGGTCGCCCTTAACGCGCTCCAGCTCCTCAACGGTCTCCTGAGTCATCTTCAGGTCGCTCTCGATCTTCCTCTTCGCCTTCTCGACGTCGGCGCGCACCTTCTTCTCACGCTCCAGGTTATCCTCGAGCTGAACGGCAAAGAGGCAAGAGTGTCACCATACATGGACACACAGCGGTCATCCCGCATTTTGTGCATATTAAGCTCGTGCATAACTATCCCGTGCGGGTAGCACTTTGGTTGCCTTCTATAGTCTCTGATATCATATGAATGATTTCTTATTACCTCTCGGGTGTAATCAATTTCATTATGTTTAATCATGTCGTGTATTTTGTCTCGTAAGGTCGTGTCCCCGCTGACCGCTGATTTATTACAACAAAATGGGAAGCTTAGAGTAAGGCTGGGGCTCTCACCTCGTCAATGTTGTTCTCCAGCTTCTGCTTGAGCTTGTTGAGGTGGTTGACCTTGTCCTCCTCGGCGGCCAGGTCCTCTTGCGTCTTCTTGTGGGACTCGTCCAGATTCTTCTTTTCCTTGTTCATCTTGGCGAGAGCCTCGTCCTGGCGAGCCATCTCCTCGTTCAGGGTCTTGATCTGGTTGTCCTTGCTCTGCTTGTCCTGCTCGGCCTTCTGCAGACTCAGCTCCATGTCCTCGATGTCTTTCTTGTAGCCATCAATGGCATCCTCCATCTTCCTCTTCGCCTCTTCCAGCTCCTCGGAGGTGCCCTCCTCCTCTCCCAGGCGCTCCTCCAGGTCCTTCAGCTGCTGCTCGTAGTCAGCCTTCTGGGTGATCAGCTGGGCGATTCTCTCCTCGGAGTCGGAGCTGCTGTCCTGCTCGGCCTGGAGCTGCAGGAAGATGTCGTTCTTCTGCTGCAGCAGGGTGACGTTTTGCTCTTCAAGCTCCTTCTTGAGGCGCTCGATCCTCTCAAGCTCTTCCTTGCACTTCTTGAACTCTTCCTCCATCTTCTTCATGTCATCCTCCTGGCGGGCAATGCTGAGCAGGGGCTTGACGCGAGTGTACAGCTTCCACCACTGCCAGTTCCTCAGGGTCAACCAACGGCGGATGTTGCGCTGGATCACGGTCAGGCCAATCCTGGAGGCAGAGGAAGACACAAGGGACACCCGTCAACGTTTAGGTTATCTGGCATCGGCTAAAGAAATACCCCAGGATGATATGATGGCAAACAGGTAGAATTATCTACAAAACACATGAAACCAAAATTACAACCTAACCCCATCCTAATAACATTAAAATGAAAAATAAAGTTCGAAAGAAAAGTTGCAAGTGTAATCCCTATTTGAAGCCCGCACCTCTGGTCCTGGAGTTTCTGGTAGTTCTTCCTGATGAGGTAGCCACGGATGTGGGCCTGGAAGTTGGAGATGATCTTGGACAGGCGCTCGTCACGCATGTCCTCCAGCATACCGAGCACGCCGGCGCGGAAGAAGACCTTGGTGTGGCCGAGACGGTAGTCATTGGCATCCAGCTGGAGGGCAGCCAACACCTTCTCCGTCACGATCTTGCCATCGACGAAGCCCTGGGGCACGGCGTTGGGGGCCAGGATGGTGTATCTGAAGGGGGGCGGGGAGGGAGGGATACTCTGGGTGTCAGTCTCGGAGAAAACACGATGGCTTCGATGGATCGTCTTAGCGTGATTGTAATTAATTTAGCGAGTGTGGGGACTACGAAAGCTTGTCCTGGTATTTAAAGTTGCCTCGTGTTCAGATTCAGTTTTTACAGCTGAGGAGTTACAAATTGCTACATATTGAAGCTTTACACCAATGCGTAGGTGCGAAATAATTATTACATATATGAGAACTAACAGAGGAATGCGAACTATACAGCTAAAGAATAGCATAAGAAAGAATAAAGGATGTGTCGAATTAAATAATACTTTCCAGACGTGGATGCTGGGCCTTACCACGACGAGAAGCAACAGAAATTCAGGGATAAGCTGCGCCGCAATATAGTGGACAAGAAGTTGTCTAAACTGGGTGCGTACTTAATAAATAAATAACTTAATAACTGAATAATTTATGTAAATCAATTTCCACAAGAATTTTCTGATTTATTTCGTAATCGATAATATATCGTAAATATATATCGTAAATAAGAAGAAAGCGCAATAAAAGGCTAACGGGTTATGACGAAAACCCGATGTAGAAACTATACCCAAGGCGAGTATATCGAAGTAGGATTTACGCGTAGTGAAAGAAACAATAGCCAAGAAAGAATTGAAGGGAATACCTAAGGACGAAAGGAGAGAAAAGAGGAAAGGATATAGAAAGGTAGGTGTATATGGGTTATAAGATTGGCAAGGTGAACGGGTGAAAATGGAGTTCTATTTACGCGCCATGCTAGCGCCTTACCTCTGCTTGAATTCAGAGTAGATGATCCTATTGGGGAAGCCCTTACGGCAAATACGGATACCTTCCAGAACACCGTTACACTTGAGCTGATGTAGCACAAGCCCCGCATCGATCATTCCTAGTGACGGGTAGGAGTGAGGAGGGGGACAAGAATATCATATTGATGAGTATCACACAGGGGAACTCGCATAGGATACTCGGGGTAGGTATCTCCACCTCGGAGAGCCTGAGGGAGGAAGGAGAAGTCTCCAAGAGAGTACGAGACATCAGGATCGTGTGTCCGTGTGATCGTCACAGCACTCTGAGGAAAGAGAGGGAGGAGGAGGGGGTGGGGGGGGGCTGTAGTGATGGTGCTTGGTGGCTGGTGGGTGGGGAGGGGGTGAGCAGATCCACTCATCAGTCCGTCCTTCATGGTGCGGCACACAAACCAGAATGTCTACGTGAGTATATATATATCTATCTATCTATCTATGTATATATATGTACGCACGACAAAACAAGCAAGAGAAAAAAAGTAAGCGAGAGATGTCACAGCAAACTCCACGCACTTGATCTCAAAGAGGTGTGGCACAGCAAACAGGTTGGTCATACCAGACCAACGGGTGGTTGGGGAGGGGGGGATTCAGAGAGAGGGGGAGATGGGGGGTATATTCGCGCCGTTGGCGTATCTTTGGTCTCAGATGGATGTGCAATCCATGTATTTCCTAGACGCGCACTGGATTGGGAGGAACGGTGGGTGGGTGAGTTGGAGGATTGGTCTTCTCTCCCAGGCGGCAGGCAGCAAAGGGGAGAGACCGCAAGCAGAGCAAGCCACAGTGTACGCGCACGCCGAGTGATTGCGCCCCCAGTCAAAGTCTTACCTCTGCTTGAACTCAGAGTAGATGACTCTGCTAGGGAAACCCTTACGGCAGATACGGATGCCCTCAAGCACACCGTTACAACGGAGCTGGTGCAGGACAAGGCCCGCGTCAATTACACCTGTCCCGCGGCAATGGTAGAGGAAGGTTACAAGAGAGACAGTGTTATGGGTGTCACGCGAGACAGTGAGAGGTATAGGGGCCACCAGCAGAGACTGGTGAGTTCCGGGAATGCAGCCGGCGCCCGCTTTACCAAGTCATGCACACACTATGCTTACACCGTCGGATGAATGCGTTCAGCAGGTTTTTACTCGTATTCAAAGAGACTATTTTGATTATCTTTCTGCAAAGCAAATTGCGACAAAGTAAAGTTGTTGATTATTTTTCATTATAGGAATTTGAAATAAATTGTGACCAAGTCGAAATTTGAAATAATTTGAATTGAAGCAACAATTCGTTTTGAGCCGAACTAGATTTAGTTCAACCTGCCACGGTCCTGCACAGTGTGTATCAGAGTTAGCGAGTCGGTAACTGGCTTATTCGTCGCCATGGGTGTATTCTCCAACGGGCTGGCTTGAAGGAGGAATTGAAGATGGAAACGGGGATTGGGTGGATAAGGGGGGCATGGGTATGAGAGATTCAAACACCGGTCAGCTTTTCCATCCGGTTCGAGCACACTTCACGCTGAGGAGAGAAGGAGAAAAAGGTTAGGGGGAGGGGGGGGGGGGTAGTGGTTGGTGGATGACCGGGTGTACCGTCTGACTGATGATCTCGTACGACGCATACCAACAGGAGGCAGGAGACACGTGCACAGGGTGTACAAGATGATGTACACACTGAAGAGAAGAACACTTTCAAACAGAGATGTTACAGCACGCTCACACTCTTCACGACTCAGAAATGCTGCAGAATCAGCCACGTGGATGGAGGGTGGAGAAAGATTACATTCGGTGGTAGAAAAGGGTCATACATTCGGTGGGTCTGAGAATGAGGTCGTGGGGCAGGGGTTCCGTGCGGTGACCAATATGGGGTCCATATCGGAGAGAAAAGGGGGGAGGAGGTGAGGGCGGTATGCCTCGCTTTCCAGCAGTAGGCAACCAGGAGTAGATGGGAAGAGGAAGAGGAGGAGGAGAGTGTGAAGGACAAGACATCTTGCTTTGCCCTCACGCTGGAGTGAGGCTCCAGTTCTTACCTCTGCTTGAACTCAGAGTAGATGATTCTGCTAGGGAAACCCTTACGGCAGATACGGATGCCCTCAAGCACACCGTTACAACGGAGCTGGTGAAGGACAAGGCCAGCGTCGATAACACCTGTCAGGTGGCGATGACGGGTAGGGCACAAGAGAGACACGGTTATACGTTGCACACGCGGGAGGTGGGGGGCAGAGAGAGAGAGGGGGTGGGGATGAGTCCAGCCATCGGGGGGCACGTCCTTCTGCCCATGTGGTTCGGGAAGATGGTGCACAGCACGCTAGAAGAGAGAAGATGCGAGGTGGGCGAGGGCGGAGTAGGTGTTGACGTCCATTGGGTCCCGATACACACATGGGTGTGTGTGTGTAGGGGGGGGGGGGTGGGGTAAGCGGGGATGGGGGGCATATATATGTGCATTGAAGACAAAACACGCGAAATCACCACAATAGGAAGCCTGATCAGTTCAGATACATGTAGTGGGAAAATACATCGGTGGGAATATAAGGCAAAGACCAGATCAGGCTGGTATGAGCGGTGTGTGTGTCTGTGGGCATTGGAGGGTGAGGGGGGGGGGGTACCCGTTTGAAGGGGCCGATATCGCAAGATATGCGCTTCGCAACTAAAGTGAAATTTGTTGTCCACTCTTCTGAATTCCTATGGAACCCACGTTTGGAGTTCGGACATTTTGGGCAGTTTTCCATCGCTCTGGTTGGTCTGAGGGCGGAAAAAGAAGACAAACGGATCTCCTGAGGAGGAGAGTGGGGAGAGTAGGGGCCACTAGGCGTGTGTCTGGTTTCTTCTGAAGCTCTACAGAAAGAGAAGAGACGCTTGGAAAGTGACGGAGGAAGAGGGGGGGGGCTGATGGTTCCACATGCTCATTGTGGCCATGTAAGGCGGGGGGGGGGGGAGTTGGTGGGGGGATTGTATGTAGAGATCACGTATGCATATATATGGGGGGAACTGCAACAGGAGAAGACACGCGAGAGACGTCACTGCAAAATTAAACCACAGTCGTCTTCACCTCAGAAGGCCCACCACAGCAAACTGAGACGCCACAACAACACGCAGATCCGACCGGAGGGGCGGGCCGAGAAGGGGGGCGGGGGAGAGGGGCATCCAGCGAGGGTCAATCATGAGGGTCAATATATCAGAGAGTGGGGGGGGGGGTGGAAAGGGGGGCTTGTGGGGGAGGCGGGGGGGGGCTTGTCATCCAGGTAGCAGGCAGCATACAGATCGAGGGGCGAGCAGGAGGAGAAGGAGGAAGTTGTCATGGAGACGTGGAGATCGGGGTTGAGGGGGCGGGAACTTTTTTTTAAGCTGGAGAGTGAGAGCCTCCAGCTCTTACCTCTGCTTGAACTCAGAGTAGACGATTCTGCTAGGGAAACCCTTACGGCAGATACGGATGCCCTCAAGCACACCGTTACAACGGAGCTGGTGCAGCACAAGGCCAGCGTCCAGCACGCCTGCAAGCCCAACACCGTCACAAGTTCACGAAACCGTTATGGATTTCAAAAATCACGCACATTATGGTACCATGTATCACGTATCATGTATCTCCAACCTGGGCATCAAAAGGCAAGATGTGCAACATATATATATATACAATGGAAGCGGGTACCCAAGGCCCCGCTACCTATACCAAATGGTAATTGAATGGTAAGCACACATGCTTTTTGTCAGCTGAAAAGGAACGTCAAGCTAGTTAAACATATAAATACAAAACACATATAAAACGGTTAATGGTTTTCGATCGAGTTATTATTTTATTACGTAAAACGTTAATGCAACTTCTCAGTTAAATTAATAATTATTTTGTATCATAGAAAACAGTCACTACTAGTTAAAATATAGTAAACATTTTTGATTAGTTTAAATTATATTGATCGATGCACATATCTAGATATAAGTTACACAGTACCGGGCACTTTAACACCCACCTGGCTGTTTAAACTCATTAGGAATGATACAGCGCACAAAATGGGGATGCGTCGAACGGAGATTAGTCATCAGTTTAAGGAGCGACTCCTAGCGGAAGAGAGCCATAGCCGTCGTGTGAAGTCAGTAGGAAGGTCGTTTAGTGACGCCATACACCGCCAGGTGTACCAGGATCACAGGAAGGAGTTAAAAGAAATATGAAAATGGCATGCTGGGTAAAATAGGTGGACTCTCAGAGGAGAACGCTCGTGTTCTGATGCCATCGCACACGTGGCATTCCGTTGAGAGAGACAGTGGATGGGGGCGTGGGTGGAGTGAAAATAAGGGGGCTGTGGGACGTCGATGTCGCAGGGGACTGTCGGGGAAGAAAAAAAAGCGGAAAGATCTAGAAGCGACATTGAAGGGCAGACGTAACATAAGAACATCTTATATTAGAAGATGTTATCTTATGTGATCAGATGAATGGAAAATTGGCCTCCTGACTTTTGTCGCAATCTAACCCGGGCGATTTGACCCGCATACCAATGGAGCTCAGTCATTAAGAGAGCGACGCCCAGTTTTGTATATTTTCCTTAAGAATTCGCCATTTTCAATTCAGGAATGTGGTACAGGTCGACGTGTTACCTGGCTGCTTGCATTCATTTGGGATGATGCAACGGACGAAATGAGGATGCGTCGATCGCAAGTTTGTCATCAGTTTGTGTAGCGATTCCTGTATCAAGGGCAGGGCGGCACAGTTTTAACGGGGGTCAGCATGGAATGGCACAGAGGGGGCGAGGAGGGGGGGAGGGCATAAAACACAGGAGTGGGAAGGGGGAGAAGTGATAAAAATGGGGGAAATTGACCACTCGAGAATGAAATGTTCCATGCGATAGTATAATCGTTTGACACGCCATGCGTTGTCTGAAAGAAAAGAAATAATCCACGGTATGCTTGCAGACTGGGTGCCTGCAGGGCGCAAGGCTGTCCACCGCAAAGGATTCTGGGAGTCAGATCACACGGGTTGGGTGTACTCACTGCAACGGACGGTTTCGGTGGGTGAAACCGGAGGAACAAATACATTAACACGAGAGTGAAGGTCGGGGTGGGTGGGGGCGGGGGGTGGTTCACGACGGGCTGATTATAGCAGGGAGTGGGGGGGGGGGGGTGGGGGGGGGCAACTGGAGAGAAGGAAAGGATTCGTGACACGCTTGAAGGATCTACACGTCGTAGAGAGGTAGTCGCACATGGTGGAGATGGAAAAGATGAGGTTTCACACGGGGCGCATGCGCGGTTGGTTGCCTGAGATCTCGTCCGGGTACCGTGAGCGAGCGCACACGTGAACTCCGATCAGACCGGATGTGATGGACGTTGCACGGGGGAAATCATGGTATATATAAATATATATATATAAATATTCTCCATATCACGCGACATGCAATCACTCCACCTCACTCAGGACACTCGCGGCAGGGCGAGGGGCAAACAGATGTGATGGATCTCTATATATTCCCAAACCAATGCTCATGGCGATCCAATGCGCCTCCAAAGTGTATAGATATCATAGATGTGGAAAACAAGCTTTCTTTACCTGGTTGCTTCAGTTCATTGGGGATAATACATCTCACAAAGTGAGGGTGGGTGTTGTACAGGTTATGCATCAGCTTATGGAGCTGCTCCTGTTGTGGGGGTATGAATAAAATAGCGACAAAAAGAAACACGCGTTAGTCGACTCATCAAGTTTTGAGTGGGCGAGCCAGGCTTTCTGAGTGGAAGCCTTGTGGGTGTCTGAGGGTGGTTCTCTGTTATGTGGATGTGGAGTTAAGTCGCAGTGGGTTCTTTTTGGGGAGGCTGGGGATTCGGCGAGTGTTATGACGAATTAATTCAATATTGCAGACGGTGGGAGACGTGTAGAAATCTTCGCGAAACTTTAGAAATTGCCTTTTCACCATCTCTTGAATTTCATGTTAAGTGACGGTAAAAGGATATTGCAATACACTGGGGTCAATCATTTAACCTTTTGTCCCGTTTTCTAATATGGTCACTTGGTCAACTGATTTTTGTTCAGATCGTAATATTCTTCGTGGTCGGCTTGTCTCTCGGCGACGGTTGAGGAGATATTAACGATGGCGCAAGGTGGAGGATTAACTACCGTAGTGTTCATGCTGGGACACTCACAACGATACGAATAACAACGATTGTTCGCGTAGACGCGAGGAAGGGAGGAAGGGAGGGGGGGAGAAAGGGGTGTGGGGGGGGAATTGTTGGTGACCCACGCCACATTAAAGGGTCATTCCGGTGTTTAGTCACTCTGGAAGAACCGTTGGTTTCGGCCCTATTTTACCTGGCTGTTTCAATTCATTGGGGATGATACATCGCACGAAGTGGGGGTGAGTACTGTACAAGTTGTGCATCAGCTTGTGCAGTTGTTCCTGTAACGTTCAAACGTCATGCGACCGGTGAACAAGTGGTATGTCTGAGCGGGAACCCCGCTCGTGACGTCATCGCCATGAGACCGCCTGTCACGGCCAACACCGGCGCAAGAAGGCCCAATATCTTATCGGAGGAAGATTTAAGTTCTCCTTTGTAACTAACGACGTTTGAACAATATTCTACTACTTACTGACAACTTGCATACATGACAAACTGGAATAAATCCATACATAACATCCTGCAATAGAATTTTTGTGATTACTGTCATGTAAACATCATCGGACAACAGGTATACAGAGATCAAGTGCATATAGCGACCAGCAGATGTCCTTCCATCTAAGTATCAAAGAAAGTGTCGGATTAGGGAACGTTCCTTTACCATCTGTTAATGTTCGTAGTCAATATTGCTCATTACAATTTAGTTTTCCTTCATAGCATCAAGTTTACATTATCAGACGAAATTTCAGTGGTCTTTTGTTATAATTGCCTTATATTTGAACTCTTAAGGCTAAAACTATTTGGTGCCAGAAGAGTATCAGTATTATCAGATATATTGGCGTTGAGCAAATGGTAGACGTATCGAGCGACGCCGGATATGTGGAGTGACGTCATACCTTGTGGGTGGCCGAGATGGTGGCGAAGGCACCTCCCTTCTTCTTCTTCTTGGAGCCGCCGCTTTCGTCTGCAAATAAAGTCCAAGCCCTTTCACGAACAATAATAACTACCAAATAAACTGACGGCATGCGTTTATGACGGAATGCAGCGGCTTATTCGTCTCTGTAGTATGACGGTTTTAGCGATGACATCGCGGCTGTCGGGGGGTTGGTGTTGGATGGGGGCGATGGTGAGGGTGAGTAGACGGGGTTCAGTACACACCATCCTCTGGGGGCTTGAAGAAGACAGACACGAGGGGTTCCTTGGAGGCCTGCAGGAGCTGCACGACGGTGTCGTTGATGGGATCCTTGTTCTTGTCCAGCCAGCCGTTGATGTTGTACTGGACCTGGTGCACGGAGAAGAAGGCGCACAGATCGGGGGGTGAGTTCACAAGATAAAATATCAATGCATGGGGATAAAAATCCATGCTGGTTCAGACCAATTTATTTAAAGAAGTCCAGATCGTATTCAATGAAATGTATTTTTAAAGATTTGGTGCAGATCTGCTATAGAACGATGCAAAATAAGAAGGGTTATGTCTCCTAAATATGTAATCGAAAGCATTGTGGTCAATAGACAGAACTGTATGTGGCGGTGTGGTGGTGCATACTTACAGTGCCGGCGTAATGGTACACTTCGAAATGAGCCTCGTACTTGGCATTCTTGTTGGGCTTGGGCTTGCCGAAGTTGGGGGACTTGCCCATGTGGTTGTCGTAAAGCTTGGCCAAGAAGGACTTGTCCGAGGCCTTGGGGAACATGCACTCCTCCTCAAGGATGGAGAGGATGCCCATGGGCTGTAAACAACAACATATCAACATAGCCTTTTAGCCGCCGTCACAACTTCATCGCAATGCAATTTATTCCATAAATATTTGAGGTAAATACGACTAATTTGTACTTTACAGGGGGAGCTATAATTTGTATAGCGGGGTTATACTAACCTTCTCGATCAGCTCGATGCAGGCCTGCAAGTCCATACCGAAGTCGATGAAGACCCATTCGATACCCTCCTTCTTGTACTCCTCCTGCTCCAGCACGAACATGTGGTGGTTGAAGAACTGCTGCAGACGCTCGTTGGTGTAGTTGATGCACAACTGCTCGAAGGTGTTGTACTGGAATGGAGGGAGAGAGGAGACAGATGTACACAGGGCCCATGGTACTAATGCCACCGCAGAACGGCCATTGACGCGATATGACCAAAAGTGGTTAATACTGGGAGATCGGTCACTCACCACTGCCCATGCCCTTTAGATTATGTATACTAATTTAATCAAAGTGTTCGATCGGACCGGGGAATTAAGCTCACCTCAAAGATCTCGAAACCAGCGATGTCGAGCACACCGATGAAGAACTGCCTCTTGTTCTTGGTGTCCAGAGTCTTGTTGACACGGGCCACCAGCCAGCCGAACATCTTGGCGTACAGGGCCTTGGACAGGGCAGCGACAGCGTACACGACCTGGTCCTTGCTCTGGCCCTTGGTCACGTACTCGTTGCCGACCTTCACCTTGGGCTTCAGCAGAGCCTTGAGCAGATCTCCGGCGTTGACTCCCAGAAGGAAGGCAACTTTCTCGGCCTCTGCACGGTGGGTAACACACGGGTCACAGGATAGCATCGATAGACGGTTTTTGACTGACATCCAGGTAACTAGATTAGGGACATTCAGCTACGAAAGGGTATCGAAATCATCACCCATGTTAATTAACTAACGCCCTTGAGTCCTGGAGAAAACGGCAATATACTGGGTCTGGGTTGAGCAAGGGGTGCTTACCGGAAGTTCCATCGGCTTCAGCCTGCTCCTCACGAGGCCTCTGCTTGAACTTCATCTCTCCGAAGTAGAGGGTGGCGCAAGTACACTTGTACAGGCCGAACTTCTCCTCCTCAGTGAAGCCCAGCACAGCGAAGGCATCCTGCAGGTCAACAAAGCAACACCAGGCGGTTACGGGACGGCCATTCATTCTATTATTTAGATTGGGGTGAAATATTATTTAACAATTATGGTCCATCGGCCATGTTAGAGCCCAGGAAATATATCGTATAGTAAACGTTAGGCGTGAGGCATGTTGACGTTAAGGTGCCATATGATGTAGAATAATGACATATCAATTTCAAATAAACGCCATAGTACATACGTCAGTACAACACATCTCTTCCTGATCATCCATGTTTTCTACTTTGAGGACTCCTTGGTTGATATGGTGGTACAAACCGGGGTCTGGCGATACCAGGTTTCGCTCTGCCACGCGCAGTAACAGGGGAGAGACAAACAAGTGGTTGTAGAAACCATGCCGCCACTACAGGGTGATACACAATCACTAGGATGCAGTAGAGCAAGACTCCCGTACCTCAGGACCGGCTATAACCTGTAAGAGAAGTGGGTGCACTCGGGCGGACGGAGGAAGAGAGGGTTTTAAAAACCAAATGTATCATCACAGCACACAACAATCCATGCTCACGGCACACAAGGAAAGATGCAAACCTGGAAGAGACGAGGTCGTGGTGAATAAAGGGAGTGGGGAGGAGTGGGGCGGGGACGAGGAAGACTGCGAGATGTCATCGTTGGTCCATGGATTCCTGTCAGAAGTACATGCAATCACCCTGGTGCGGTGAGGCCACAGGGGACGTAAGGTTTAGGGACAAGAAGGACGGGGAAGTTGTAGGGAACGGAGAGTAAAGGTAGAAACACCAACACCATGGAAGGGGCACTGCGCAAGTGGCCGATACCACACAGATCTAGTTTACCTTAACCTTATACCATTTCATGTCAGTTATGGATGTATCAATTAATATAAATATGTATAATACATATATCTTTCTTGGAAAGCTGCGCTAGGTACGTTCGGCCGGTTACTCGCATTGCTCATTCCATTTGTTTTTCTCAAAAAGGGGTAGGGTAAAAAACAAACGAGAGAGAGATAAAAGGGGGTGAACAGAATCGCCACTGTAGGCGCACACTGCCATATCAGCCAGGTTACATACGTCGACAATCTGCATCTCCTCAACGTCGTCCAGGCTGTCGACGGTCAGACAACCCTGGTTGATGAAGAAGTAAAGTCCTGGGTCGGGTTGGACGAGCAGCTTGTCTGTAAACGACAGCCACGGTGAAGAAATGTTAGCGCTCCTGCCCCTTCTACAGCCGTGGCACCGCTCGGCCACACACCACACACCCTGGCCGTTGTCGTTTATATATATATATTCCTTAAAGATTACTTCATTATGATAACACAGCTGTTATGGTCTGCTCTGTGTTGCTGTTCAACGGAGTCTTCATGCATTAACGAATTAATCATTTTTTAATCATTTCAAACGAACAATTCAATTACGGATATTTGTGAAGTTCGTGTGCAAAGCAATTGTGAACATTATTAAGGAGTGCCACTGATTTATAGACAGTGGATGTCTCTGTGCAAGGGACTCGGTCGGCTGTGGCGTGCGGCAGAGCAGAAATAAAGGTATGGGAGGATGCTGACAGCTAGTGCCCTCTAACGCGGTGCATTAGAAATCTTGAATTCAATGGGGATTATTAACGCTAAATGGGTTTCTTACGGGATTGTTTGACCAACATGACCAAGGCCCGTCAGCCTGGAGGCTTGGGCTAGTGATAATCTACAGTAGGGGCAGGAGTGATGGTTGGTACAAGGGGTTTGCGCTGTGTATGCTGCGGGTTGCTTTGTAAAACTGAAGGAATTGAAGGTAGAAAAACGATGTCAACATACGCCGAATTCTCGTAGATATCGGGCGATAATATATATACTTGGCGTAGCGGACGATCATCAACCATCAAATGCGTGGAAGGAGTGGGAGGGGTGAGCGTGTGGGTGGGGGGTGGGGTGGGGGTGAGGGGGGGATGGGCGGGTGGCTCACACTCTCTTACCCAGGGCCTCGGGGCCGACACCGCCAGAGAGCAAGAAATAGAAAATATGGTAGTTTCTCTCCAGGCCTGGCTGCTGGTAGGTGACACGGGACTTCTCCAGCAGGTCTGAAAGGTGGCGCGTTCACGACAGCAAGGAAAAGAAAAAGAGAAAACGACAACAAGGATTATTACCCAGTCATTATACACCACGACTCGTTTGCCTATATTGTACACGCATTCGTCCCTGCCCTAGCTGCATGACTGGCTACAGGCTCATTCGGAAAGCGGCATGTTGGAACTACCCACCCACGCCGAACCGTGTGATCTGATAGATCACTGGTGTGTGCAGCGTATGGAGGCACTTGTGGGGTGGTGGCAGTTTCAAAGAGGCGCTTGCCGACTGAGAGAAATGACGGCTGAAGGTGCTAAAGGAAGATCTTTTCGAGCGTCTGATACTTGGCTTTCACATTTCACGATTTCCTGAAGGAAGACCGCTTCCTGATCGTCCTTTACCACCTTCCGCCGCCAGATCGAGGCTCTGTCCCGTCAAAAGGTTACGCTTACCACAGTAGTTGGGGAACCTCCCAGAAAGGAGTTGGTAGAAAATGTGGTAGTTACGCTCGCCCCTTTGTTGAAAAGTGACGCGAGACTTCTCGAGAAGATCTGGTGAAAGATGGCAGTTATGCACACAGCACACACACGGTTAGTTACAGGTAGGGGGAACCCTCATCCTTGGATGTCCATCCATATTGTAACATCCGCTAATAGGGGGCAACTGCTGATACATATTAATATCAACCTCCAGACCACAACCGGCAATGGCAAGCATTTTTACAATGGAGAGAATTTTACCCGGTTGCGGTAAATTTTTCTGGACCTATATTGTTGAGTGATTTGGGTGGGAGGTGGGGAAAAGTTTGTGGGTAAACAAACAACTGATCGTTCTTCAAACAGGATTGTAAACTACTTGCAAATCTGCAACGTCATTTATCGGAGATTTACCAGGAAATCATTGACTTAATGTATCATTATTAAATAGGGACAGAAATGGCCAAAGTACGCATTAGGAACACACATACATGTCTCAATATCAGCTCCGGCGATCTTGGAGTTGGGACCGAAGTGGATACGGATGAACTTTCCCTGTTGGGAGATATAAGACAAAATACTGAGCGCTGGATTGCAATAGTACACCAGTTTTTTTTCTGTCGAGAGCTTGACTCCACGGATGCGATCCTGGTATCATCTGTACCGAGGGCCCCAGTGGACAACAAATCCAAAAGAGAAAGCCGATGAATATCACTCAATTATAACTAAATGAATTATACTTAGACCAAGGCACATTGATTCATTGTTCATTGTATGTTCAATTTAATATTTCAAGATAATGTTATCAATACGTTTAATAATATAGATTTGTACTTTTCATGGTTATTAAATGAGTTGATGGAAAGGAGAAATCATGAAATATGTGATACTGACGAGTTTTCGAGACACCGTCGGTCACGACCCGCCCCCGCCAGTAGATGGCGGCACTACTTACGAAGCGCGAGGAGTTGTTGTTTCGGATTGTCTTGGCATTACCGTACGCCTCAAGGACAGGGTTAGCTTGGATAATCTGGACCTCGAGAGAGCCGACCTGTTTGTTGGTAGGTTGGCGGGTAGCACACAGGTGAAGGGTACCGGAGAAATGAAGAGTAGGGCAAGGTAGTAGTGCGATCTATCAGTCAATGCACACGGGGGAAACCTGATGCGAGAGAGACAGGCGTACTCAGCGCTTGTGACAGTGCATAAGATCCCGTCCGGCAGTAATTGGCTGGCGAATCCTAGAGGGTGCGAACCTTGAAGGTGGAGAGGAGAAACTCATGCGAAAAATTGAAGGGTGAACTGAGACGGAGCATTCGGTGAGAGGTCGCTGGCCGGCAGCAAAGGCGCAGACGTCTTCGTCTTTTTACGTCATGGCGACTGGTAGACTGAAGGGTCGTCATGCGAGGTTTCTGTATTACCACTGGCATGCTGGTCTCTTGAGACCCTGACTGGGTAACTCACAGCACACGGGAAGGTCGCAGTACTTTAAATGGCTGCTGAAAGTGAGGCTGTCGTCAGGGCGAAAAAGACGAAGTGACCCGTCGCAAATGGATATAGAAGAGAGAGATGCATGATGGGTAAGAATAAAAGTTCCACAACATACAACACAGCAAATAATTGAAGGGTAGGAAGGGGAGGTCACGTGTGGTGTGAGGGTCACGTGTGGGGGGTCACATGTGGGGTTCACGCGTGGGGGTGACGTGTGAGGGACAGCACGGGGGGGGGGGGAGTTGTCACGTGATCCGGCGATGTTTCAGTCGTAACGCCTTCCCTCCGCTGCGGACGATACTCACGAATCTCGACGAGTTGTTGTTTCTGATGGTCTTAGCATTACCATACGCCTCCAAGACAGGGTTAGCCTGCACAATCTGGTCTTCCAGGCTTCCGACCTGGGGTTCACGAAAGGCACGTGCAAAGGGAACACATCAGTGTGGGGTTGTAGGTGGGTAGGTCGGCCCAGGGGTTCGCCGTTGATGGTACTTACTCCGTAGCACTCGCCGAGATACGAAGGCAAACAATGGAGGGCTTCGCGTCCGTCTAGGGTTTCCTTATTATTATTTGTTTTCATATAATGGTGATATTTAATACCAACTTTTCGTGGCGATTCTATCAAATGGCATTAAAACAGGTCACTTGAAGGTGAAAACAGCAGCCCACTGTTTGCTCGGCTCTCGGCAAGGTTTGTTTAGAGTATAAACAAGGAAACAAGGAAACAAGGAAAAATCACGCCAAAGTGGTGAGGAAGGTTCCGAGAAGTGATGTCGTCTGCTTGTTCCCGCCTTGTAGCGTTCGCCATGCGCCCGCCACATTGGGTCAAGAACGCCTTGGAAAGGGTAAGGATGCTGCAAAGGGTATCCGTGAGTCAAACGGTACTCGTCGGACAGAAAGTTTGAGAGTTGGAGGGGAGTGGGAGTGGGGGTGGGGGTGGGATAGGTGTCAGCGTACGCAAGTCGCCAGAGGTGTGGTGTGGGGGTAGTCGGGGAAAAGCCCCTTTTCGGCATCACGATAAAGGTAGAAGGTGGTGAGTTGGATCAGGTATTGGACGGCGGAACAGGATCATTCGATCGCCTCCCTCTGCCTGCTTACTTTCCATGCAGGATGATAGTCACAAGGAGAGATATCGAGAGAGACACTGCACTGAAAACCGTAGCTAAGTGTTAAGTGGGAGTATCAAACACTTTATCAAGGATGGCAAACAGGAGTCGAGAGAGGGGGGAACAGAGAGGGTTGGGGGTTCTCGGTAACCGTGTTAGGAAGTAATCGTCCCCGAGGTGAAGGCAGACAGGTGGGCAGTAAACACACGGATGGTTTGCTACACCAGAGAGCTTACAAATCTTGAGGAGTTGTTGTTTCGGATTGTTTTGGCATTGCCGTACGCCTCCAGTACAGGGTTGGCCTGTACAATCTGATCCTCAAGTGAGCCTTTCTGTGAGGACGAAGAGTGACACACGCAACAGACGTTAATACCGGAAGACTAGAAATAAGGGGAAGATATTATGGGTGGGTTTTGATAAAACACTCACCTTCAAGGCAGATACAGACAGAGACAGAGGAGTCGTCTGCGATCAGCACAACCGAAGGGACTGTCTGGGTGGTAAGTGGAATTTGAGGGGTTGAGGAGCGGGGTGATTGGGATTATTAGGAGTGAGAGACCACCTCCGCCTAGGCAGGTGGAGGGGACGAGGCACACGACACAGAAAGGTTTCATCTTTCGCCATCTTTTGAATTGGTCCGGCTATAGTAGGGTTTGGATTTGAAAAGAGACAGGAGGTTGCATGGCACACTCGGCAGAATCAACTGGCTCGTTGACTCAAGCACAGTAATGCCACGAAATAGCTTGTTTCTATGTGTGAGCTTGACTCCACCGGCGCGTCCCGGTATCAACATGTACCGTCGATCGCGCCAATGGACAAAAGATCCAAGATAAAAACCTATTGTATGTAACATTATTGGAACCGGCTTTGGAATGCAGACAGAAAAGAGGAGTGAGTCATCCGGGCCACTCATGATAGTAGCACCGTTACTGTGCACACTATGGACCACGTGGAGACTACCCTCGTGGAAAAAACCACTCGGAACTCACATACCCGGGACAACAATCTCTCTGACAAGCGAGAGAGAGAGAGGGAGAGAGAGAAAGGGAGTGGGTTTTGGATGGGTTATGGAGTCAAAAGGCCGACCAAAGTGGCCCTGGATTCACGCATTGCAACCGTTGAGGTTGAGACTGTGGGTTCTTACGAATCTTGACGAGTTGTTATTTCTGATTGTTTTGGCATTGCCCCAGGCTTCCAAGACCGGGTTAACGTCGACAATCTGGTCAGCAAGCGTTCCCTTTTTGACAGCCTTGTCGGCGGCCTACAGTTGAGGAACAGCACATGGTTTAACACGTGAATCCCTTATGAGAGTCAGCACGCGGCATGTGACGGACTGGGGAGAGAGGGGTGGGGGGGGGGGGCGGCGTACTTGGGCTGCCTCATCGTGTTCCGTTGTACATTTGGTCACGGTGGGGGACGTTTATAAGGGAACTATATTGGGATAACTGGGTCCCATAAAACATTGCATGAAATAATAGGTACAGCAAGCACAACGACAATTTGTCGTCTTCATTACGTCATCATCAAAGACATTACAACCTAATCATGTATATCGCTGTTGGAGTGCGTAGAGCGACCCAGGACCATGGTCGCAATACGCGATAAGCCTGCAAGATAATGGTTAGGGCATAGGTACAACAATATGCTCATGGTATATAGGCCTACGTACATGATATGTTCGCAACACTTTAGTCTCTGTAACCAAGGTAACACTTCATTATATGATTCACCGAAATACAAAGGTTTGGTTTAAACATATTTATTTAACGAGGATACCCCGAATAGCATAGGCTAGGAACATGGGGCTTCCTCAAGGTTTAAGAATATATTATCAATACAAGTTCAGTATCATAAGTGAAATCAGTCAACTATTACGTCAATATCATAGCAAACAATACGCGGTGTTAAGCGTAATAATTATACAACATACATCATACAAAATAATTAGAAAAAAGTTCACAATTGCATTATGATTTTTCTCTTATCACAACCATAAGTGGATGAACTGATATGGATCTTAGCAATAGCATGATGTGTGGTCCGGCCACTTGGTGTCGCCACCAGGTAGTGAGAGGAGTACATACCTTGTCATCCTTGGCTTCCTTCTTCACGGGGCCGGCAGCAGCAGCTACCTGGGCGAAGTACGTGATGACTTTCTTGGTGTTCTCAGTCTTTCCGGCACCGGACTCGCCACTGTGCACGCAAAACGAGATCTCACGTCAAACACCGTCACCGAACACGTGACCAGGCTCACGTGACCTGCCGGACGCGTACGTGAGCTGATATTGACGGTCAGATACGTATCCAGGCACGTGACCTACTTACACTCATATAAGGCTTGTTTTTTATAATCGGAAGTAAAAAATGAAATGATATCTATGAGTAATATTTCTCTTAACCGGTTTAGTTGCAGCAGGGTCTTTTTAAGTAATAGCATCGTACTTACGTGATCAACATAGACTGGTTCTCACGATCTGAAGACCAAACAGCGAGAACGATTATCGTGAGGGCCGCCATTATCAATATACAAAAACATAAGCGGAGATTGCTAAAACGGACTGTTTTGACCTTAGAAAACTTTGACCAGAGTAAATTTATCGCTTTCTGCGAGTATGGTCAGGGCTCTCTGCGAAATGTTAGCCTATTACAAGTGTTACGTGACGATAGTTTTAGCTGTTTTGTGGGGTTTTCTTTGGAGGTGGGGCGTTGACATTATGTTGACATGGGTGGCTGACCTTGCAACATGTTCCTGTAAGCGTTGTCAGCAATGGAGAACAAGTGAGGGGGCATCTCAGTCCTCTTCTTGCCCTGGTACTTGGTGATCACGTTCTGGGTGTAGATGGGCAGCCTCCTGTAGGGGTTGATAGCCACGCAGAACAGGCCGGAGTAGGTCTGCAAAAAGAATGGGGGAGCGGCGGGGGCGACAACAACAGGGTTATTACGGAGGCAAACAACTTACATCGGCGATAAGAACTAAAGAGTTGTTATACGACGCACAAGGCCCGGATGCCATTAAGTGAGCCTCGGGGAAGCATCGCTTGTCACTTTTCCGCTGGTGCGGAAAAGGGGCATTCGCTACGGAAGTTATGGGTTATAAAGAAAGTCAATAGAGAAAAGCAACAGGTCACCATGTGTGTCGTGACACATTATTATCAGACATTATGTCATTATGCGGTTATTATCTTTTTCTTCCTCAACGATATAATAGTGATGTCTGGTCGTGGGCGCCGTGAAAACTTATACAAAGGGAGCCGGAGGGTGAGCGATAATTAGGAAGGCAGGCATGTGTGGATATACTCACGTAGATCAAGCTGGCGGTGTATCTGGCCTTCAAGTTGTACAGCACAGAGGCCTCGTTAAGGTAGGTCAAGTTGGCCATGTCACTCAGCTTCTCAAACTTAGGGGGGTTCATCTGCTGAATCAGATCCTTCTTCACGGTCCTCTCCTGTAAATAAATATAAACGACACTTTAAAAGAGGGGAGCGAATACCTGACATCCAGGAATTCTTGGAGATTCGCGATTAGCAGTTGGCAATTTTGGGGGATTGTTTCTGGTTCAACGCAAAGACCCTTGCCCTGTTTACCGTTATAGCAGTCTGCGAATTGCTCGATATTCGCGATGTCACTTTGAAGGTGTTTTTTTTGTTGCGCCCAGCCTAAAAAAATATCCCCATGTTGGAGATTCGATATTGCTCTCCCTAATTCTTGGGGATTCGCGATTCAGAGAGTTTATCCCCACCTCACTTTAAATGTCACCCGTAACCCACACCTGTCGACATGGCAAGCAGCGCCGAACTTATCCACAAGTTTTACTAGGGAACCAATTTACAGTTGGTTTGATGATAAAATTAAGTGATTTTATCGTACCAAATTGGTGAAAACATTGTTTATCGTATCTTACAGGGAAGGTTTTAAATAACAGGGGTTGAGAGCAAATTAAAAGTCCATATTAATTGGCTAGCGATTTATTTCGGTAATATTAAAGTACGTACGAAAAATGTGGCGGGATAGCGAAGGTGAAAGCACCACAGGATTTCTATCGGACGTCGTACGCTGAGTCCACATTTCAGAAACCCAGATTCCCATGAGCTTCTGCATTGTTTCAATTTAGTTGGGCGTCTAAAATGTTATATCATGGCATCGAGTTCAACAGTTCGGCAATCGCAACAGCCAGTAGGTTTCACAGGCGCCGGCCCGCAGATGGCGGCGGGAGTGGGGTGGGGGGCTGGAGGTGGGGGTTCGAGGAAGGCGGCACGGTAGGCGCCATCTGCCTCCCCGGCCAAGAAGAAGCCGCCCACTCTTGCAGACGGTGTGTGCGCGGCGGTCGAGTTACCGGGCCCGGTCTATAAATACATCGCGCCACTACCCCGTACCTGCGCGCTGGATGGGATGGGCGGGAGCGGCGGGGTGTGGGGTGGGGTGTGGGCGGTGGGGGGGGGGGGGGTATGGGTGGATGGTGCATCGCGCTGCTGTGCCGCTGCGCCCACCCGTGTCTGGTGCCAGAGCAGCAACATGCACCCTCCCACCACCTCCACCCTCCTCATCCGACCCCCCACCCCATCCCTACCTACACCCACGTCTTATCTGCTCCGTTTGCCCTCTGTTGGGACCATGGGGGGGGGGGGCACTGCCGTTGGTTCTCTATGGGTATTAGGCTCAGTAACTACAAGTCCTTGGTTGATACCACCGGATTGGAACTTCGCAATACCTCCAATTCCCAAATAGCCACACGTTTCTGACGGCTGCCCGAAAAAACACAATCCAATAAAATGATTTTGCGCCCGATATATATATATATATATATATATATATAGATATATATGTACCAAAGTTTGCAATTAAAACTTTTTCCCATTTCATACGGTTAGAGACTAAATAAACCCAACCCCAGAATACGTACAGTTCATTCAATCAAATAATCACTTGCGGGAATATTAAGCACGCGGGATTAGACTCGATGTAAGCGATGGACCAATGACGGGGCGGAGAAGAATTAAGTGCGGTACTAACCTCCATCTTCTCAGTGAGCACGGTGACCTCCTCCCCCTTGGTGCTCTTGATTTCAGCCTTGAGGTAGCCGCTTTTGCCATCGGGAACCCAGCAGTTCTTCTTGCCATCGAAAGGCATGGACTGCTCCTCCATCAACTTCTTTTTGTCATAGGCAAGATAGACGAAGTCGGGATCTCCTTCATAACTGCACATCTTGGCTGGTGGGGGGTGCTAACTCACTTATGATGAAGCGAAAAGTGGTCGTCAGAGGGTGCACGTCGAGAACCAAAGTAAGAACGAATGGGAACAGCCCTAGATCGCGCACGCCTGCAAAAGAGAAAAGGTGAAGAGTGGGTTAGCCATTGCTATCGCTGAACTAAACGCATGGAATAATATATCATTAATATTTCATGTAATTATTTGATATATATTCACCTCCCTCCACCCATATCCTCTCGTTATTGCATTAAATTAATGAGATTTAATATAGTATACATGTAGATCTTAGGCAGGGTACAAGAACATAGTCCACATACGATAATATGTTGTTCGTTGCCAACTGATTAACAGCTTAAAATGTTTGATCAATGTTAAAACTTAAGGAGATAAATAAATGGGATTGAGGCAAGTAAGGTGAGTGTTTCTTTACGCATGCGTCCTTCCCGCTCGCCCGCCCGCCCGCACGAGCCGTGTAGTCTCTGGGCGGGGCGGGTAGGTGGGTGGTGGGTGGTGGGGTGAGGGCTCGATTGGGGGTGAGGGAGAGAGGGTGGATCTGATGAGTTGGAGAAAGGGTCGACTTCGCGGAATTCCAGGCAGAGCGAGAGCGCATGTTGGTAGTTATCATTGGGGGTGGTGTGGTAAGCTGAGTGAGGGGGGTGGGGGAGGGGGGTAGTGTGGCAGGGTGAGTGAGGAGCGGGGGCACGTAGTGGTTGCCACGTAGGCGCCGTGAGTCCGATTTGGCTCTGGGTAGGAGACCCACACACACACGTAGCCCTGGCATGCCCGATACAACTCGCAGCCAAACTCAAACATGTTGGAATGTCTGAACGAAACTTAAATTCAAAGTGGAAACTCAAAATGTAACCAAACACAATCAAAGGAACAAATGGCCAATAAATAATTTGAAATCGCCGTTCATGATTATTCATGAAGGCTCACTGGTCAAATGTATCAATAACTTCAGGGGGTATCGGGGCGGGGTTGAGGTATATGTATATATATAAACCACAGGTCCCCAGCCGAGGCTAAGAGGGATCGGGGGGTGGGGGGGGGGGGGGGGGTAACAGCACACGTGACACACAAACCGTCAGGCACAATCAAAGGAATAATCCAAGGTAAAAACCCATCCAGTTTGTTGGCTGTCAGTCCGGTCCGAAGCCCAAGTAGAACCAGTTATAGGCTACCAGGTCTTTCTTTCTTTGTGGCCGAGAATTGGAATAGTTATCCACCAATTGCATGGGTAGGTTACAGTTGACGCCAAGTCTTGTCCGTGAGACAATAGCAACTTTAAAGTTAAATTTCAAATTCGGCCGAAAAACAAGCACTGTATGTGAATAGCAGTGGTTTGTTATTCCACTTGGTTCGTGGTCGTGTCCAGCCTGACAGCTCCGATCAGGGAGGAGGCCGGCAAGCTAGGGGTGCTGCGTCGAGACGGTGTGATGTGCCGCTAGCTGCCTCCGGTGGCTGCAGACACCAGGTGAAACAGATGGATGGATGGAACAAGTGCATGCAATGAAACAATTCACACTGAAAGCACACTTCATACTTACAGATCAAAAGCCGTTCTGCCTACTCTCGGCTCTGCCTTTCGCTTATATACCATGCGGGCCACCGCCAATTTTAGCTCCCCCGCCAAACTCCCCGGGCATGGGCGCTTGTGACGCGGTTCCTGGTTGGCTGCCGGCGCCGCCGGCCGCGACACGCGTTTCGGTGCGGCTCCCGACAATTACGACCAATGAGAGGAGGCGTTACATACGGCAGTGCCTCGGCGGATATTCGAGGAATTCTTGGGGCCGTGGTGGGGCGGCGTGACGTCTGCTGACTTTGCCTTATGCGAGGCGTGTCTAGCTGGAACTAATTTTGTCGTGCGCCTTGCCCTGTCCCAGCGCCCGGGCCGAGAGGCCAGTATGTATATACGAGAGAGGGAAATTACCATTTCTATAGGCCTACTTGCCGAGCCCCAGTGGGTGCGGTGTAGATTATCTATAGGGAGCCCCTCCTAGCTGTAACTATGCTATAGCAGAGCGTGGCGGGGAATAGCCACCACCACCAGTGAGGGAGAGAGAGGGGGTTGGGGGTAGGGGGGGGGGGTGCGGTGCCTCAGCAAACAATAGATGCGCCCTATAATGTATAGCCAGACAGACAAACGGGGCAGGGACAAAATAGGGTAATGGAGGTGATTATTTTCTCGATGCAGACTTATCATACTCTTATGTTTAGCGACTAACGACTGTTCCAGCCTCCATAGGACCGACTACCATCACACGGACAGGACGACTTTGTTGCGTGGGGTGTATCGAATGAAGGTCCTCTTTAGAAATAGCTCAGCGTACCACCATCTGCATGGAGAGGGTTTCAGCCATAGAACGGGCTGGCCCAGATCGTAACGACAATGTGGGGATTCGCCCCCCCCCCCCCCCCCACGCTTCCCCTACCCCGCCTCCCCCTACCCCGCCCTCTCATCGACTTCTTTCTGTGTGTATTTAATAATTCACATTTAATTGTGGGTGGGGGGGCCGTTTTTTTTAATTTGCTTAATATATTGCCTTCTAACTTCTAGACGTCACATATTGAACTGAACTTGACAGTTTGTTGATCCCTCCAAGTTAACTTGGTGCATAAATAACACTGGCGGCTAGAGCGAGCACCATCGTTCTGTCGGCCGTGGTGGGTGGGAGGCGGGGTGGGCGTGGGTGCACGGCACCACGGATACGGGAGAGTCTTAGGTTGGGATTGGGGTGTGTGTGGGTGGTGGTGGGGCAGGGCTGACGTCCCGACAGATGTGCCAGTGGGCAGGCGGCCGGCGCGTGCCGCGTGGCAGTCCCTCGCTGGCTATACCCTCACGGTGGCCACCATGCAGCCTACCGGGAGATAACTCTTATCACCCGCGCACTTCTAGGAACGGGTGGGGGCGGGGGTGGTAGGGGATACCGGTGTGTGGGTGAGGGGGGAGGGTATGGGGGGCGGGGGGGTGGATGGGGAGTGGACATGATGGGTTCATGCATCCTTCATCTTGCAGGTAAAGTATTAGGTACAGAGTAAGAAGGAAACAGATTGAGAGGGAGTGAGGTGGTAGGGGGATTAGACCGAAAGAGACAGAGGGAGGGAGGGGGAGGGAGTGGGAGGGAGAGAGAAACAGAGTGGGAGGGGGTGGGGGAGGGAGGTGGAGAGCTTTATATATAGAGAGACTGGGGGAGAGGGGGGAGAAAGGGAGGGGGGGGGAAGAGGGAGGTGAGAAAAGAGAGACAGACAGAGAGGGATGCAAAGGGGAAAGCCAAAGAGAGAGACAGATGGGAAAGTTGTTTATAATACTGATTTACAGGGTTCACTCAGGGGTGTTCGCAAGATGACTGCTTTGGGACGTTCGCGGGGGTTCAGGTTATCCAAAGGGATGGAACACATGGAGAATCCAACACAATTCTCCTGACTTGATCACCATGTGCGGATCCAGAACCTTATTCCCAATATACCGCCATCTAATTGATCAAATTTCGGCTTCAGAAAATGGCACCCAGTATACTGAAAAATGGGGTTCGTTCTGGTATTGGGATTTGTCGGGGTTTAGATCCTGACTGATCATCGATCCCGACACGCTGGAGTCCGGAACTGGCGCTGAAAATCCCGACTGCGCAACAGGTACCGCATGCACAGCTGGAGAACGCAGCGTCCGCCGCTTCAAGGTCACTTACTTCGTGACCTTGCCGCTGGGCTATGGCGCCATCCGTTTAACGTTGGGATGTCTTTACGGGCTTCCTCCTGCGGGAAACTTGGGTTTGAGTACCTTAAGGGCTCTACGGACACCTGGTCATGGCCCGTGGCCGGCCTCCCTCTATCATATTGCTCTCCTTCCGCGCGGAAACGGCCTCGGTAGCTATAGAAAGGTAACCTCGACGCCTCAGCAATGTTTGGTGTTGATCGATATCTTCGCTATACAATAATTAAGCGTGCCATGTTGATATCTGGGGCTGGAGAGCTCAGGTAAGTTTTCCACGGTTTTTCGGTGACTTTCCAAATAAAGTGGCACCCACGAAAACGTAATTTCACTATTTTCAAAGGATCAATTATGTAGCAGAATACTTACCATATTTATTTAATACAGTGTTCCCCGCTTGTATTATAAACTGACTGTTGCGTATTGCTATGGCACAAAATTAAATACAAATGTTCAAAAGAGGTCACTGGGAGGGTAATATTTCTTTTGAAAACGTCATTCGGACAATATTCCTTTACGAAACATAATTTTTAATGACTTGTGATGCTGATATCTTTGCCAGGTATATGTATGTATCAGGCATGCATCAGGCATGCAGCATGTATTTGTCAGGTGTATATCGAGTATGTATCAGGTATGTATATCAGTATGTATCAGGTATGTATATCAGTATGTATCAGGTATGTATATCAGTATGTATCAGGTATGTATATCAGTATGTATCAGGTATGTATATCAGTATGTATCAGGTATGTATATCAGTATGTATCAGGTATGTATATCAGTATGTATCAGGTATGTATATCAGTATATATGAGGTATATGTCAGGTCTGAATCAGGTGTATATGTTAGGTTAGCATAGGCAATCGAATAACGTAGGTATTTATATATAAGGTATAAAACAGGTATACGTCAAATATATAGCTATATGCGAAGTATAATTAACAGTCAAACGGGAGATAACAGGTATGCGTGATGCATAGCAGTTATATGTCAAGTATGGAACAGGTATACGTCGAACAGTATATAACAGTTATACGTCAGTTATAACAGTTATATGTCAAGTACAACCATTATACGTCAAGTATAATCGTTATACGTCAAGTATAATCGTTATGCGTCAAGTATAACCGTTATACGTCAAGTATATCCGTTATAGGTCAAACAGTATATAGCAGGCATCGGACTTCCCCATACATAGCTCACAGTTACTGGGAGTGACCATGACAATCTAGAACGAGCGATGAATGCTTTCCCAATGAACCATATTGTAAGCGATATAGAAGGCCCCCATATCAGCCTAGCAGGATGGAAGAAAGGAGGCTTTCATAACAACCCAACTAATGTGGCAATGAACTCTCTGGGGTGGAGCGAGAAAGAGAAACGGCCTAGCCGTGAGTCGTTAGAAAAGTGTTCCCATGTCAAAACCAAAACCACACAAAAAGCCGAATAAAGTTAATACGTCAAGAAGTCAATACTTCAGTTGAGAGGAGCACACAAGCGCGTCTTACATGCCAAGAGGGGAGGTCTCGTTGATGTAGTGGTTAGCGCACTAGACGGCAGATCAATAGGTCCTGGGGGCCTCCCTTGTGTAGTCGTTAGCGCACTAGACCGCAGATCAATAGGTCCTGTGGGCCTCCCTTGTGTATTGGTTAGCGCACTAGACGGCAGATCAATAGGTCTTGTGGGCCTCCCTGGTGTATTGGTTAGCGCACTAGACCGCAGATCAATAGGTCCTGGGGGCCTCCCTGGTGTAGTGGTTAGCGCACTAGACGGCAGATCAATAGGTCCTGTGGGCCTCCCTGGTGTAGTGGTTAGCGCATTAGTTCGCAGATCAAGATGTCCTGGGGCCTCCCTGGTGTAGTGGTTAGTGCACCAGACGGCAGATCAATAGGTCCTGTGGGCCTCCCTGGTGTAGTGGTTAGCGCATTAGTTCGCAGATCAAGAGGTCCTGGGGGCCTCTATGGTGTAGTGGTTAGCCCATTAGTTCGCAGATCAATAGGTCCTGTGGGCATTGGTTAGCCCAGATTAATAGGTTTGGGATTTCGAATTCGAGCTCTATATATATATGTACACCTGATATACACCGGATATACACCTGATATACATTTGACATATACCTGATATGTACCTGATTTACACCTGATATGTATCTGATATTTACCCGATATACACCTTGTATACACCTGATATGTTCCTGATATACACCTGATATACATCTGATATGTACCTCATATACACCTGATATGTACCTGATATACACCTGATATACACCTGATACACACCTGATATACACCTGATATGTACCTGATATATACCTACTGTATGCCTGTTGGTTAGCGCATTAGTTCGCAGATCAATAGGTCCTGGGGGCCTCCTTGGTGTATTGGTTAGCGCACTAGACACAGATCAATAGGTCATGTGGGCCTCCCTGGTGTATTGGTTAGCGCACTAGACCGCAGATCAATAGGTCCTGGGGGCCTCCCTGGTGTAGTGGTTAGCGCATTAGACGGCAGATCAATAGGTCATGTGGGCCTCCCTGGTGTATTGATTGGTTAGCGCATTAGTTCGCAGATCAAAGAGGTCCTGGGGGCCTCTATGGTGTGTAGTGAGTTAGCGCATTAGTTTGCAGATCAATAGGCCTGGGCCTCCCTGGTGTAGTGGTTAGCGCATTAGTTCGCAGATCAAGAGGTCCTGGAGGCCTCTATGGTGTAGTGGTTAGCGCACTAGACCGCAGATCAATAGCTCTTGGGGGCCTCCCTGGTGTACTGGTAGCGCACTAGACCCCAGATCAATAGATCCTGTGGGTGGTGTAGTGGTTAGCGCATTAGTTCGCAGATCAAGAGGTCCTGGGGGCCTCCGTGGTGTAGTGGTTAGCGCACTAGACCGTAGACCAAGAGGTCCTGTGGGCCTCCCTGGTGTAGTGGTTAGCGCATTAGTTCGCAGATCAAGAGGTCCTGGGGGCCTCTATGGTGTAGTGGTTAGCGCACTAGACCGCAGATCAATAGGTCCTGGGGGCCTCCCTGGTGTAGTGGTTAGCGCACTAGACTCCAGATCAATAGATCCTGTGGGCCTCCCTGGTGTAGTGGTTAGCGCATTAGTTCGCAGATGAAGAGGTCCTGGGGGCCTCCGTGGTGTAGTGGTTAGCGCACTAGACCGTAGATCAAGAGGTCCTGTGGGCCTCCCTGGTGTAGTGGTTAGCGCATTAGTTCGCAGATCAGGAGGTCCTGGGGGCCTCTATGGTGTAGTGGTTAGCGCACTAGACCGCAGATCAATAGGTCCTGGGGGCCTCCCTGGTGTAGTGGTTAGCGCACTAGACCCCAGATCAATAGATCCTGTGGGCCTCCCTGGTGTAGTGGTTAGCGCATTAGTTCGCAGATCAAGAGGTCCTGGGGCCTCCGTGGTGTAGTGGTTAGCGCACTAGACCGTAGATCAAGAGGTCCTGTGGGCCTCCCTGGTGTAGTGGTTAGCGCATTAGTTCGCAGATCAAGAGGTCCTGGGGGCCTCTATGGTGTAGTGGTTAGCGCACTAGACCGCAGATCAATAGGCCCTGGGGGCCTCCCTGGTGTAGTGGTTAGCGCACTAGACCCCAGATCAATAGGTCCTGTGGGCCTCCCTGGTGTAGTGGTTAGCCCATTAGTTCGCAGATCAATAGGTCCTGGGGGCCTCCCTGGAGTAGTGGTTAGCGCAATAGACCACAGATTAATAGGTCCTGTGGGCCTCCCTGGTGTAGTGGTTAGCGCATTAGTTCGCAGATCAAGAGGTCCTGGGGGCCTCTATGGTGTAGTGGTTAGCCCATTAGTTCGCAGATCAATAGGTCCTGTGGGCATTGGTTAGCCCAGATTAATAGGTTTGGGATTTCGAATTCGAGCTCTATATATATATGTACACCTGATATACACCGGATATACACCTGATATACATCTGACATATACCTGATATGTACCTGATTTACACCTGATATGTATCTGATATATACCCGATATACACCTTATGTACACCTGATATGTTCCTGATATACACCTGATATACACCTGATATGTACCTGATATACACCTGATATACACCTGATATGTACCTGACATACACCTGATATGTACCTGATATACACCTGATATGTACCTGATATATACCTACTGTATGCCTGTTGGTTAGCGCACTAGACCGCAGATCAATAGGTCCTGGGGCCTCCCTGGTGTAGTGGTTAGCGCACTAGACCGCAGATCAATAGGTCCTGGGGGCCTCCCTGGTATAGTGGTTAGCGCACTAGTCCGCAGATCAAGAGGTCCTGGGGGTCTCCCTGGTGTAGTGGTTAGCGCACTAGACCGCAGATCAATAGGTCCTGGGGGCCTCCCTGGTGTAGTGGTTAGCGCACTAGACCGCAGAATCAATAGGTCCTGGGGGCCTCCCTGGTGTAGTGGTTAGCGCACTAGACGGCAGATCAATAGGTCCTGTGGGCCTCTATGGTGTAGTGGTTAGCGCACTAGACCACAGATTAATAGGTTTGGGATTTCGAATCCGAGATCTATATATATATGTACACCTGATATACATTACATATACCTGATATGTACCTGATTTACACCTGATATGTATCTGATATATACCCGATATACACCTTATGTACACCTGATATGTTCCTGATATACACCTGATATGGATCTGATTTATAC